>UESW01001364.1:250615-308157 GCA_900491605.1 Calamus simplicifolius
CCATGACCGATCTCGGACCATTGCGATCGGTCCGATCGCCGATGATCCGACGGTTGCAATCGATCCAAGCCCTGTTCCCGATCGGCCACGACCGATCTCGAACCATTGTGATCGATCCGATCGGCGACAATCCGATGGTTGCGATCGATCCAAGCCCTAATCTCGATCGGCCACGACCGATCTCAGACCGTTGCGATGGTCTGATCGGCAATGATCCGACGGTTGCGATTGATCCAAGCCCTCATCCCGATCAACCACGACGATCTAGGACTGTTGCGATCAGTTCGATCGCCGACGATCCGACGGTTGCGATCGACCAAGCCCTGATCCGATCGGCCACGATCGATCTCGGACCGTTTGCGATCGGTCCAATCAGCGATGATTCGACGGTTGCGATCGATACAAGCCCTAATCTCGATCGGCCATGATCGATCTCGAACCGTTGCGATAGGTCTGATTGTCGACGATCCGACGGTTGCGATCGATCCAAGCCCTGATCCCGATTGGCCACGATCGATCTCGGATCATTGCGATCGGTCCGATCGCCGATGATCCAACGATTGAGATCGATCCAAGCCCTGATCCCGATCGGCCATGATCGATCTCGGACAGTTGCGATCGGTCCAATCATCGACGATACGACGGTTGCGATCGATCCAAGCCCTAATCCCTATCGGCCACGACCGATCTCGGACCGTTGCGATCGGTCTGATCGCCGACGATCCGACAGTTGCGATCGATCCAAGTCGTGATACCAATCGGCCACGACCGATCTCGAACCGTTGTGATCGGTTCGATCGGCAACGATCCGACGGTTGCGATCGATCCAAGCCCTAATCCCGATCGGCCACGACCGATCTCAGACCGTTGCGATCGGTCCGATCGTCGACGATCCGACGGTTGTGATCGATCCAAGCTCTTTTCCCGATCAGCCACAACCGATCTCGGACCGTTGCGATCGGTCCGATCGCTGACGATCCGACGGTTGCGATCGATCTAAGCGATGATCCCGATCGGCCACGACCGATCTCGAACCATTGCGATCGGTCCGATCGCCGACGATCCGACGGTTGCGATCGATCCAAGCCCTGATCTCGATCGACCATGACTTATATCGGACCGTTGCGATCGATCCGATCGGCGATGATCCAACGATTGCGATCGATCCAAACCATGATCCCGATCAGCCATGACCGATCTTGGACCGTTACGATCGGTTCGATCGCCGACGATCCGACGGTTGCGATCGATCCAAGCCCTGATCCCGATCGGCCATGAGCGATCTTGAACCGTTGGGATCGGTCCAATCACCGATGGTCCGACGGTTGTGATCGATCCAAGCCCTTTTCCCGATCGTCCATGATCGATCTCGGACCGTTGCGATTGGTTCGATCTCCGACGATCCGACGGTTGCGATCGATCCAAGCCGTGATCCTGATCGGCCACATTCGATCTCGGACCATTGCGATCGGTCCGATCTCCGATGATCCGATGGTTGCGATCGATCCAAGCACTGATCTCGATCGGCCATGACTTATATTGGACCGTTGCGATTGGTCCGATCGGTGATGATCCAACGGTTGCGATCGATCCAAGCCCTGATCGCGATCGGCCACAACCGATCTTGAACCATGGCGATCGGTTCGATCGCCGACGATCCGATGGTTGCGATCGATCCAAGCCCTGATCCCGATCGGCCATGACCGATATCGGACAATGGCGATCGGTCCGATCGCCGATGATCCGACGATTGCGATTGATCCAAGCCCCGATCCCGATCGGCCACGACCGATCTTGGACCATTGTGATTCGTCCGATCGCCGACGTTTGACGGTTGTGATCGATCCAAGACCTGATCCCGATCGGCCACGACCGATCTCGGACCGTTGCGATCGGTCTGATCACCGACAATCCGATGGTTGGGATCGATCCAAGCCATGTTCCCGATCAGCCATGACCGATCTTGGACTATTGCGATCGGTCTGATCGACGACGATCCGACGATTGCGATCGATCCAAGCCATGATTCCGATCGGCCATGACCGATCTCGGATTGTTGCGATCGGTCCGATCACCGACGATCCGACGGTTGCAATCGATCCAAGCTCTGATCTCAATCGGCCACGACCGATCTCGGACCGTTGCGATCGGTCCAATCGGCGATGATCCGATGGTTGCGATTGATCCAAGCCCATTTCCGGATCGGCCATGACCGATCTCGGACCATTGCGATTGGTCCGATCACCGACGATCCGATGGTTGCGATCGATCCAAGCCGTGATCCCGATCGGCCACGATCGATCTCAAACCATTGCGATCGATCCGATCGCTGATGATCCGACCGCTGTGATCGATCCCAGCCTGATCTTGATCGGCCATGACTTATATCGGACCGTTGCGATCGGTCCGATCGGCGACGATCCAACGGTTGCGATCGATCCAAGCCTGATCCCGATCAGCCACAACCGATATTGGACCGTGGCGATCGGCCCGATCGCCGAAGATCCGACGGTTGCGACCGATCCAAGCCCTGATCCCGATTGGCCAAGACCGATCTCGGACCATGGCGATCGGTCTGATCGCCGATGATTCGACGGTTGCGATCGATCCAAGCACCGATCCCGATCGGCCACGACCGATCTTGGACCGTTGCGATCGGTCGATCGCTGACGTTCCGATGGTTGCGATTGATCCAAGCCCTGATCCCAATCGGCCACGACCGAATTCGGACCGTTGCGATCGGTTCAATCGTGGATGATCCGACGGTTGCGATCGATCAAAGCCATGATCCCGATCGGCCACGACCGATCTCGAACCATGGCGATCGGTCCGATCGTCGACGATCCGATTATTGCGATCGATCCATGCCCTAATCCCGATCGGCCAAGACCGATCTCAGACCGTGGCGATCGGTCCAATCACCGATGATCCGACGGTTGCGATCGATCCAAGCCATGATCCCGATCGACCACCACCGATCTCGGACCATGGCGATCGGTCCGATCAGCGATGATCCGATGGTTGCGATCGATCCAAGCCATGATCCCGATCGGCCATGACCGATCTCGGACCGTGGCGATCGGTTCGATCGCCGACGATTCGACAGTTGCGATCGATCCAAGCCCTGATCCCGATCGGCCACAATCGATCTCGGACCATTGCGATCAGTCCGATCGGTGATGATCCGACGGTTGCAATCGATCCAAGCCCTGATCCCGATCGAAAACGACCGATCTCGGACCTTGGCGATCGGTCCGAATGCTGACGATTCGACGGTTGCGATAGATCCAAGCCCCAATCCGATCGGCCACAACCGATCTCGGACCATTGCGATCGGTCTGATCGGCGACGATCTGACGGTTGCGATCAATCCAAGCCCTGATCCCGATCGGCCACGACCGATCTCGGACCATTGCGATCGGTTCGATCGCCGACGATCGACGGTTGTGATCGATCCAAGCCCTGTTCCCGATCGGCCACGATCGATCTCGGACCATTGCGATCGGTCCGATCGCTGATGATCCGACGGTAGCGATCGATCCAGCCATGATCCCGATCGGCAACGACTGATCTCGGACAGTTGCGATCGGTCCGATCACCGATGATCCGATGGTTGCGATCGATCCAAGCCCTGATCCCGATCGGCCACGACCGATCTCGGACCGTTGCGATCGGTCCGATCGCCGATGATCCGACGGTTGCGATCGATCCAAGCCGTGATCCGATCGGCCACGACCGATCTCGGACCATTGCGATCGGTCCGATCGGCGATGATTCGATGATTGCGATCGATCTAAGCTCTGATCCCGATCGGCCACGACCAATCTCGGACCGTTGCGATCGGTCCGATCGCCGATGATCCTACGGTCGCGATCAATCCAAGCCCTTTTCCCGATCGGCCATGATCGATCTCGAACTGTTGTGATTGGTCCGATCAACGACGATCCGACGGTTGCAATCGATCCAAGCCGTGATCCCGATCGGCCACGACCAATCTCGGACCGTTGCGGTCGGTCCGATCGCAGACGATCCGACGGTTGCCATCGATCCCAGCCCTGATCTCGATCGGCCACGACTTATATCGGACCGTTGCGATCGGTCTGATCGACGACGATCTAACGGTTGTGATCGATCCAAGCCCTGATCCTGATCGGCCACGACCGATCTTGGACCGTGGCGGTTGGTCCTATCGCCGACGTTTCGATGGTTGCTGTTGCGGTCAGATCACATATGATGAACATCGGGCAGGCTAGGATCACCGTGTGCGCAGAGAGGCCACCGTCTTCCTTCTGGAATCTGCAAAAAAGTTCCAGACCGATGGTTCCGGTGGGGACCCTCCGATGCCCAAGTTAGTGAGTCACCGAACAGGGATATGATTTTATGTAGAATGGTTTTAGAAGAAGTTCTCGAGAGAGAACGTCCCCTTTGCATGGAGCTCGGGTCCTCTTTTTATACTTGTTGGGGATCCCATTTACCTCGGTCTGTTGGAACCGTCGAATCCGTATCGTTGCGATGTTTCATCGGATGGCAAGTCGTTGGACTGTTGCAGGATAAGGGCCGCTTACAGCGGTAACTGCCTATCAGGCTAACACTTGCCCGTGATTTTGGTGAGCGAAGTGCTTAGATCACGGGGGATGTACGAGATTACATTATGTATGTGAGAGATACTGCGGGCCGATGCTGGGGAGGCCGACACCGGAGGCCGGAGCCACTGCAGGAGGCCGGAGTCAGAGTTCCAGCACAGGAGGTCGGCGCTGAGGGCCGACGCTGGGGGCCGGCACTAGAGGCCGACGCTGGACGTCTGTTTTTAGCGTGTAACTTTGATGCCGACTCTGGGTGCCGGGCTTTGGCGCTGTTTGCTGGAGGCCAACGCTGGAGGCCGGCACTGGAGGCCGACGCCGAAGGCTGGCGCTGGAGGCCGGCAGTGCTGGAGACAGACACTGGAGGCCGACGCTGGAGACCGACGCTGGAGGCCGACGCTGGAGGCTGGCAGTGCTGGAGACAGACACTGGAGGCCGAGCTGGAGACCGATGCTGGAGGCCGACGCTGGAGGCTGGTAGTGCTGGAGACAAAATTGGAGGCCGACGCTGGAGACCGACGCTGGAGGCCGGCACTGAGGGACGCTGGAGACCGACGCTGGAGGCCGACGCTGGAGACCGACGCTGGAGGCCGACGCTGGAGGCCGGCAGTGCTAGAGACAGACATTGGAGGCCGACGCTGGAGGTCGGCACTGGAGGCCGGTACTGGAGGCCTTGGGTTTTGTAGTCACATCATTGTTTTCGAAAACCGCACAGAAAATAATACTACCCCGGGGAAACGGCCAGCCGTATCAGATGCCCCCCCGCCCCTGAGATGGGTGAGCGTTTACTTACCCGCGAAAGGGGTGTGAATATCTTCTAGGTGGCCGGTTTTTGCGCCATTATTTTTCCTTTGTTGGGATTAGGGAGGATTTCCCTCGGGCAGTGCTACAAAAAGGTGAACGGTATCGTTGCGATAAGGTTAATGCCCCCCTTTTCATTGGTGGTCTTTTTGAGCTTATCGTATTGGCAGGTCGTCGAAACGCCTCCCAACCGAAGACGGACACGTGGTCAGGTCGGACGATCGTGGGGTGTTTCGAGATGGCGTCACGAGGACAAATAGCCCTTATCTTCCTATCTTCCCCACTTCTTCCGCCGTTGCCCCCTTTTGAGTCCGCCAGCGTTTCTGTCTCTCGTTCATTCTCTCCGTGCTCTGTTCTTGGCTCGAGTTTTTCTTTTCAGGTTAGTTCCCATGGCTTCCTCTCCTTCTTGCTCTATTTTCGGTTCCTGGGGGGGTTCCCACCATCCTTCCCAGACTTCCGATTCCCTATCCAGCCAATGGTCCACCCCTTCTTCTAACCAATCACCGGAGCAACGACCAGTCAATCGTCCCCTAAC
This sequence comes from Calamus simplicifolius, assembly GCA_900491605.1. Classification (NCBI taxonomy): domain Eukaryota; kingdom Viridiplantae; phylum Streptophyta; class Magnoliopsida; order Arecales; family Arecaceae; genus Calamus; species Calamus simplicifolius. Next base: position 256,531 of record UESW01001364.1, read on the forward strand.
CGGGATTCGTTCGGCCAGTGGGCGGACTTCCGTCCGAAACCGGTCGGTGGCTGCCGGTCCTTCTAGGGTTGCCAGGGAGTCCCCCGAATGGACTGCGTCCTCCATGTCTGCTCAAGACATAGCGAACTTAAGGGCCAGGTATGGCTTCCCTCCAGACCTCCATCTGTTTTTCCCCACCCCTAACGACAGGGTAACCTCTTCCCATTCCGGAAGGGTTGCTTTGTATGGAGCCTTTTTTAAGGCCGGGCTCCGGTTACCGATCCATCCTTTCATTCTTAATCTTCTAGACCGGTACTCCTTGACTCCTTCCCAACTGGTTCCCAACTCTATTCGAACCATTGTTGGTTTTTTAGTACTCTGCCACATGCAGGGCATTGAGGCTAGTATTTCCCTATTCCGCAGCTTCTATACCCTTCGCAAACAGTCAGGTTGGTGGTCCTTTACCCCTAGGTCCAATAGGATTCTTAAACTGTGCCTTCCTTCCTCCGTTAAAGGGTGGAAGGACAAGTTTTTCTTTGCGGACATCAGCGGGGTTCGTGGAAGCTGGGGGATACCCAACATCGACGCCAATAGGGACCCCTCCATCCTTCCACGAGACCGGATGACGTTTGGGCAGCTTCTGACTGCCGACATTCCTCGATGTAATAAGCTTCTAGCCGAGGAGAATCTTCACCGTGCCGGTTTAATTCCCGCGGGGGGTGAGCATTACTATACTCGCCTCTCTTCTCATCTGCTTTTTTTTTTTTTTTTTTTTTTTTAACTATCCTTTGATTGTGTAGGGATGACGCCGACGCTGCAAAAGCTTAAACAGGTGGCCGCCAAGAAGAGGAAGGCTGCCGGGACTGCGCCTCCTGCCGAAGGAAGGGCCGCTGCTAAAGTTCCCAGGAGGGCCGACACTGGGAGGGTTGGCGCTAGGGAGACCGACGCTGGGGAGGCCGACACCGGAGGGGCTAAAGTCGTGAAGCCCCTCCGTGCAAAGGTCTTGAAGAAGGGCGGCCCCAAAAGGGCCGACGCTGAGGAGGCCGAGGCCCAGGGGGCCAAAACAGGGGAATCCTTGAGCGTAGGCGAGGCGGCTCCAACCCAAGCCGACGAACCCATCGCGGCAAGCGCGGTGAAGGCTGGGACCGGCAAGGAGGTGGAGCGGAGCCCACCAGAGAGAGGATCTCCGGCTTCGGCACCTCCAATTATCTTGCTCGACCTATCTCCCAAGGGGGAGAGGCCGTCTCCCATGTTCAAAGAGATGGACAAAACTTCGGCAGCAATAGTAGCGGCTCCAATCGCTGCCCTACCCTCCGTGGGGGCGACAGCCGAAGCGCCTCTGCCAGCGAAAGAGCCGGAGGCGGCAGGCTCAGAGGCGGAATCAGCCTCGACAGGACCAACGTCCAGGGAAGAGAGGGGCATCGATCCTTCCTTCCAGTCATTGCTGGCAAACCATGGCCGCTGGGCTGCACGGATCATGGATGAAGCCTCGGTGGTTGAAGTGCAAGAATACCTTCGAGGTCAAGGGAGAGTCACCTTTTTTCGTGAAGCCTCGGTGGCGCATCTTTGGGTGAGTTTCTGTGCCATTATTGTCCTTTTCCTTCCCCCCTTTTTCTTTCTTTATATCTGGATATATTTTTTTTAGGCCGTGAATTCTCTTATTGCCCTTAAAAATCTCTGGACTCTGAGCGTCACCCCCATTGAACAAGCACGGGAGGAGATGGTCTCCCTCCAAGTCAAAGCAGAGAAGGCGGCGATGGCTCTAGAAGATACTCGGGCCACCCTGAAGGGTGAGATAGAGGTTACTCGGCTTAGAGCCGAAAAGGCTGAATATGCGCTGGAGGTTGCTCAGCGCCGTGCCGCCAATGAGCTGGACAATGCTCAGGTGGCAGAGGAAAAACAAAGAGCGGCTGAGGAGAAGCTGAGGGCGGCAGAACTGGAGATATGTGTTTTAAAGACTCAACTGAGTTCTGAGACAAATGCGGCTAAGGAAGCCGCCCGCCAATATGCAACTAAAATTGCAGATCTGGAGGCGACAGTGACGGAGGCCCAGAGGAGGGCCATCGAGGCTGAAAAGAAGGGGGCCGATGCCGTAGAAGATTATAAGAAATCCGAAGCCTTTGACAATGAGGTAGCCGAGTCAGCGGCGCTAGCCTATGACGCCGGCTTCCAAGACTGTAAAGATAAAATCCAGGAGCTTTACGACCTGGAGGATATCGAGGGGCTGAAGCCCAACGATGTCCCTGAGGATGACGCCCCAGCTTCGGATGGTCATTAACAGCTTTTGGTTTTTCCCTTATATTGGTTGTGCCTGACCTGAGTCGGCAATCTTGTAACCTTTACTATCAATGAATGTTTTTAATCTCTTTCGCCCCTTCGATTATGATTAACTCCATTTGTTCAAACTGCTGTGAACCGCCAATCGATAGGATTATGTACAGTAGGTTACACTAAATAGGACCGCGAGCCAATATTAGGTGGTAACGCGGGTGTCAGTTGCTATTGCCAACGCGGGGCGCCGGTCCTTAGTGCCAATGCGTAGTTGATCTTTGTTGCCGACGCTAAGTGCCAGTTTTTGGTGCCAACGCATAGTTGGTCTTTGTTGCCGACGCTGGGCGTCAGTCTTTTGTGCCAACGCATAGTTGGTCTTTTGTTGCCGGCGCTTGGCGTCGGTCTTTTGTGCCAACGCATAGTTGGTCTTTTGTGCCAACGCGTAGTTGGTCTTTTGTTGCCGACGCTGGGAGCCGGTCTTAGTGCCAACGCAGAGTTGGTCTTTGTTGCCGACGCTGGACGCCGGTCTTTTGTGCCAACGCGTAGTTGGTCTTTTGTTGCCGGCGCTGGGCGTCGGTCTTTTGTGCCAACGCGTAGTTGGTCTTTTGTTGCCGGCGCTGGGCGTCGGTCTTTTGTGCCAATGCATAGTTGGTCTTTTGTTGCCGGCGCTGGGCGTCGGTCTTTTATGCCAACGCGTAGTTGGTCTTTTGTTGCCGGCGCTGGGCGTCGGTCTTTTGTGCCAACGCGTAGTTGGTCTTTATCGCCGATGCGGGGGTGCCGGTCTTAGGTTGAACATACTCATTCGAAAATAAGAAAATGTTTATTATTCATGCATCAAACAAATTCAAATTGATAGAATTCTATTGGTAGTACCGACGTAAGTTGTCGGCGTTCCAAGTTCGAGGGAGCGGTTTTCCGTCTAGCTCTTCGACTTTATACGCCCCATGGTGGAGCACCTCCTTGACACGGTATGGTCCTTCCCATTTTGGTGCTAGCTTGCCCCCTTCCGTCGGCTTTGATACTTTAGCTCTTCGTAGGATAAGGTCTCCTGGCCGGAATGTCTTGGGTCGCACCCGTGAGTTGTAGTGCTTGGCCACTCGCTGACGGAATGCTGCCATGCGAAGCTGCGCCTGATCTCGTAGTTCTTCCACCAAATCCAGATCAGCCCTTAGCTGGTTTGAGTTGCTTTCTTCATGGTACAATTTCGTCCGAGGGCTAGGAGCTCCTATTTCCACGGGGATTACCGCCTCGGTCCCAAAGACCAAGCTGAAAGGGGTTTCCCCTGTAGGTGCTCGTGGCGTCGTGTGGTAGGCCCACAGCACACTGGAAAGCTCTTCCATCCAGCGCCCTTTGCAGCTATCTAGCCGAGCCCTGAGTCCTTGGAGGATGATGCGATTAGTTACTTCTGCGGCGCCGTTGGTTTGGGGATGCCCTACGGAGGTGAATCGATGGTGGATGCTCAGGCTATCACAGAATTCTCGGAAGGCAGCATTATCAAACTATCGGCCATTGTCCGTAACGAGGGTGTGTGGTAGCCCGAACCGACATACTACGGATTTCCAGAAGAAATTCCTTACTTTGACTTCCGTGATCTTAGCAAGAGCTTCCGCCTCGATCCACTTAGTAAAATGGTCGACTGCCACTACTAGGAACTTGCGTTGTCCGGAGGCAGGAGGGAATGGTCCCAGAATATCCATGCCCCACTGTGCGAAGGGCCATGGTGCTGCTAGAGGGGTCAGTTGAGATGCCGGTTGATGTTGAATGTTGGCATGCCGCTGGCAGGTGTCACATCTTTTAACGAGCTCGGAGGCATCCTCCTTCATTGTCAGCCAGTAATACCCTTGACGCAAAGCTTTATATGCAAGAGCCCTGCCCCCCAGGTGGTTTCCGCATATCCCTTCGTGTATCTCCTGCAATATATAATTGGCGTCAGTAGGACCGACACATCTGAGAACAGGGTATGAGAACGACCTTCGATAGAGCTTTCCCTCCATAATAAAAAACTTCGGGGCCCATCTTTTCAGCTTCCTAGCTTGGTAGGGTCTTCTGGAAGGGTGCCTTCAGTAAAGTACCGGACATAGGCGTCCATCCAGGAGGGCTCCTGCTCCACCGGTGCCATTTCTCTTGGTACTTCAATACTCGGGGCTTCTAGGTGCTCCACATAAGCCTTTCCCAACATCCCATCGGATGAGGCAGCAAGACGGGATAAGGCGTCGGCTCTAGCATTCTCCTGTCGTGGAATGTAGCTGACGCTGAAATGTGTGAAGGGGGAAATTAACGAGTGCACCATTTCTAAGTAGCGGGCCATAATGGGATCCCTTGCCTCGTATTCCTTTGTAATTTGGCCGGCAACCAGTTGGGAGTCGGTGAATGCCCTAAGGCGTTTCACCCCAAGCTCTCGAGCCAACCTCACGCCGGATAGCAAAGCTTCATACTCCACCTGATTGTTAGTGGCTGGAAAGAGGAAGCGAAGGGCACATTCGGTCACAACCCCATCCGAGTTGGCCAAGATGAGGCCTGCTCCACTCCCTTGAGAGTTAGATGCCCCATCCACATGGAGAACCCACTCATCTTCGCTGGTTCCAAGGGGCTGAATGTCCGCAGGAGGTTCTTTGGGTGGCTCAATCCCCCAAGTATATTCAACCAAAAAATCTGCCAGGACTTGGGACTTCATGGCCGACCGGGGGCGGAAAGATATATCGAACTCCCCCAGCTTGAGGGCCCACCTTGCCAGCCGGCCGGAAGTATTTGGACGAGCCAGAACCGCCTTCAGAGGCTGGTCTGTGATCACCGCGATTGGGTGGGCTTGGAAATATGGCCGCAGTCGCTGGGCAGACACGATCAATGAGAAGACAATTTTTTCCATGTTTGAGTATCGGGTTTCTGCATCATGGAGTACCTTACTCGTATAATATACTGGCCTTTGTGTGCCATTAGTGTCCATACGGACTAGCACAGAGCTAACAGCCTCAGGAGAGGCTGCAAGGTATAGAAGGAGCTCTTCTCCACCCGTCGGCTTGGCTAACAGTGGCAGGGTAGATAAGAATGTCTTTAACCCTTCGAATGCCTCCTGGCATTCTTTGGTCCATTCGAACTCGTTGATTCGGCGAAGCGCCTTGAAGAAAGGCAGACACCTTTCAGCAGACTTGGATAGGAAGCGGCTTAGGGTGGCTACTCTTCCTGTCAAGCGCTACACTTCCTTCTTATTGGCAGGAGGCCTCATGTCCAAGATGGCTTGGACTTTGTCTGGGTTTGCTTCGATCCCCCTCCGGGTTACCATGAAACCCAAAAACTTCCCAGCGGTCACCCCAAATGCACATTTGCGAGGGTTCAGCTTCATCTGGTACCGACGAAGGCTGTCAAAAGTTTCTGCTAGGTCCGTAATGTGGTCACCAGCATGAATGCTTTTTGTCAGCATGTCATCCACGTACACTTCCATGTTACGCCCTATCTGACCTTCAAAGACCTTGTTCATCAACCTCTGGTAAGTAGCTCCCGCATTCTTTAACCCGAAAGGCATTACCTTGTAGCAATACAGCCCCTTTTCGGTTATGAAGGAGGTAGCTTCTTCATCCGCTGGGTTCATCCGGATCTGGTTGTATCCAGAGAAAGCATCCATGAAGCTAAGAACCTCATGGCCGGATGTAGCGTCCACCAGTTGATCGATTCGAGGCAGGGGGAAGCTGTCTTTGGGGCATGCCTTGTTGAGGTCGGTGAAGTCTACGCACATTCTCCAACTTTCATTGACCTTGCGGACCAGAACCACATTAGCCAACCATTCGGGGTAGTGGACCTCCCGAATATGGCCTGCAGCCATTAACTTGCAGATCTCCTCGTCGATAGCTTTCTGCCTGTCTGGAGCGAAGTTTCTCTTTTTCTGTCGGACGGGCCGACACCCTGGCTTGAGGTTAAGTTGGTGGGTGATTACTTCTTCAGGGATGCCCGCATGTCTGAGGATGACCATGCGAAAACGTCAGTGTTGGCCCGCAGGAAAGTAAGAAGTTGATGATGTATTTCCTCCGGGAGTGATGCCTCCAGCTGAACAGTCCTTGTTGGGTCATCACCCAAGGGGAGGGTTAGAAGGTGCTCTGCCGGCTCTCCCCTTCTTCCCAACTCCCTAGGATCGAGTGACTCAGAGGCTGTCGCTGGCTCCGCGTTCAGTGGGCTGGGGGACAGATGGTAGCAAGGTAAAAGTGGGCTTTGCTCCCCCTTCATTTCTCCGATCCCTTCATTGGTGGGGAACCTTACCAATAATCTCTTAGTGGAGATCACGACATCCAGCAGATTTAACCCCGGCCTTCCCAAGATGGCATTATAAGCCAGCGGGACCCGGACCACCAGGAAGTTTATGACCACGGTGCTCTGACATGGAGGAGTTCCAGTCATGACCGGGAGAGGAATCTCGCCTTCGACGCTTACTGAGTCTCCCGTGAAGCCCATTAGCGGCGTGGCAACGGGCCGGAGTAAAGACCTTGATAAGTTCATTCGAACAAAAGCCTCATAACTCAAGACATCCACAGAGCTCCCACTATCAATTAAAATTCTTTTTACAGGGTGTTTGGCTATAGTCATAGACACCACGACGCTGTCGTCATGTTTATTAACTACCCCTTCTAGATCCTTTCCGAAGAAAGGTATTACAGAGTCTATTCCCTCTCGCGGCCTCTTCGAACCGCCTTCCGCTCCCCGGGAGATCATAGCTATGGTCTTTTCAGTTGGGGTATTATCCACACCAGCCGGACGACTCGAAGGCACCGGGGGACCCGATGCGGGGAGATTTCTACGTCGGACGAATTTGCCCAGGTGGCCTTGCTGAACCAGTTCCTCGATGGCCTTTTTTAGGTGGCGGCAGTCCTCGGTGTCGTGGCCGTAGTCCCGGTGGTACCGGCAGTAAAACTCCTTGTTGCGGGGGCCCCCGGACTTCAAGGGAGCTAGACGCTTGAAATACGGTTCCTCCTCGATCTCCAGTAGGATGTGAGAGATGGGAGCCATGAGGGGTGTGAACTGCTCTTTAGGAATCAGCGCCTGTGGCCGGCGATCTGAGCATCGTGGAGGCTCGGGCTTCCGAGGTTGTGCACCAGAGCGGTCAGAAGGCGGCGATTTATTACCGGGGATCTTGTCAACTTCTCTCCTGGAAGAATCTGCTTCATCAGCGCGGATGTACTTCTGTGCCCGGCTACGGACGAAGTCCTCTCTTCGGCGGAGTCCAGGGAGCGCTGCTTCCTTAAATCGAGTGACGAAATCCTTTAAGGTCTCGCCACTCTTCTGCTGGACAGCAAAGAGGCTATCGGCAACTCGTGGGATCTTTCGACAGGCATCAAAATGGGCCAGGAAGGATCGCTTAAGTTGCGGAAACGAGTTGATGCTGTGTGGGGGCAGACGGGAGTACCACGCGCGTGCCGCTTTACGGAGCGTGGCCGGGAAGGCGACGCATAACAAGGAATCCGTCGCTCCCTGGACCTGCATGAGGACTTTGTAGCTTTCCAGATGGTCCAGGGGGTCCGTCGTTCCGTCATATGGATCCAATTGAGGGAGATGGAACCGGGGGGGGGACCGGTTCCTCCATGATATGGCGAGAAAGCGGGGGGCGACGCTCATACTCCGTCGCGTAAGGATCGGCGATCCGACGGCTGAGCTCATCCAACCGCCGATGGTACTCGTCAAGCCTTTGTTCGGCCCGACGGGTGGTTTTCTGGGGAGTGTTGCCTCGGGATGAATCGGAAGAAGAAGATCGCCGGCACAAAGAACGTGCCCGCTTGGACTCCTTTTCTTCCGGTCGGTGGTGGGAACGATCGGAGCGACGGGAGGGAGACCGTCGTCGCTTCGAGGTCCCTTGACGATGAGGTTCGGGGGGTGAGCGGTGGGAGACCTCAGGCGGGGTCCCCCCTTGGTGAGACTGGACTGTTCCTCGCACCCCTTCGTCCAGCGGGGGGGTTGAGTTACAGCAGCCAAATAACGCTCTTGCAGCCCCCGGACCATCGTCGTCAGATCCTGGACCTGGTGGGTTAGGACAACAAGCCGATCTGGTTGACTTGTAGGTGCAAGGGGCGGAACATGGAGATTGGCCTCCGAATGCTCAGCTAGTGGGATGCGCCCGGCTGCCTGGTTGGAGGAGGCCTCTTGTGCTTGCGTAGTCACCATCGCTTCCTTTGCAAAATCGGAGGGGTTCCAAGGAGAATTTTTGACCTGGTCTCCCCCTTCCAGGCGCGCCAATCTGTTGCGGTCAGATCACATATGATGAACGTCGGGCAGGCTAGGATCACCGTGTGCGCAGAGAGGCCACCGTCTTCCTTCTGGAATCTGCAAAAAAGTCCCGGACCGGTGGTTCCGGTGGGGATCCTCCGACGCCCAAGTTAGTGAGTCGCCGAACAGGGATATGATTTTATGTAGAATGGTTTTAGAAGAAGTTCTCGAGAGAGAGCGTCCCCTTTGCATGGAGCTCAGGTCCTCTTTTTATACCTGTTGGGGATCCCGTTTACGTCGGTCTGTTGGAACCGTCGAATCCGTATCGTTGCGATGTTTCATCGGATGGCAAGTCGTTGGACTGTTGCAGGATAAGGGCCGCTTACAGCGGTAACTGCCTATCAGGCTAACACTTGCCTATGATTTTGGTGAGCGAAGTGCTTAGATCACGGGGGCTGTATGAGATTACATTGTGTATGTGAGAGATACTGCGGGCCGATGCTAGGGAGGCTGACACCGGAGGCCGGAGCCACTGCAGGAGGCCGGAGTCAGAGTTCCAGCACAGGAGGTCGGCGCTGAGGGCCGACGCTGGGGGCCGGCACTAGAGGCCGACTGGACGTCTGTTTTTAGCGTGTAACTTTGATGCCGACGCTGGGTGCCGGGCTTTGGCGCTGTTTGCTGGAGGCCAACGCTGGAGGCCGGCACTGGAGGTCGACGTCGAAGGCCAGCGCTGGAGGCCGGCAGTGCTGGAGACAGACACTGGAGGCCGACGCTGGAGACCGACGCTAGAGGCCGACGCTGGAGGCTGGCAGTGTTGAAGACAGACACTGGAGGCCGACGCTGGAGACCGACGCTAGAGGCCGACGCTGGAGGCTGGCAGTGCTGGAGACAGACACTGAAGGCCAACGCTGGAGACCAACGCTGGAGGCCAGCACTGGAGGCCGACGCTGGAGACCGATGCTGGAGGCCAACGCTGGAGGCCGGCAGTGCTGGAGACAGACACTGGAGGCCGGCACTGGAGGCTGGTACTGGAGGCCTTGGGTTTTGTAGTCACATCATTGTTTTCGAAAACCGCACAGAAAATAATACTACCCCGGGGAAACGACCAGCCGTATCAGTTGCGATCGATCCAAGCCCTGATCCCGATCGGCCAAGACCGATCTCGGACCGTGGCGATCGGTCCGATCGCCGATGATTCCACGGTTGCGATCGATCCAAGCCCCGATCCCGATTGGCCATGACCGATCTCGGACCGTTGTGATCGGTCCGATCGCTGACGTTCCGACGGTTGCGATCGATCCAAGCCCTGATCCCGATCGAACATGATCGATCTCGACCATTGCGAACGGTCCGATCGCCAACGATCTGACGGTTGCGATCGATCCAAGCCCAATTCCCGATCGGCCACGACCGATCTCGGACCGTTGTGATCGGTCCGATCATCGACGATCCGATGATTGCGATCGATCCAAGCCATGATCCCGATCGGCCACGATCGATCTCGGTCTATTGCGATCGGTCCGATCACCGATGATCCGATGGTTGCGATCAATCCAAGCCCTGATCTCGATCGGCCACGACTGATCTCGGACCGTTGCGATCGATCCGAGCCCTCATCCCGATCGACCATGACCGATCTCGGACCGTTGCGATCGGTCCGTTCATCGACGATCCGACGATTGCGATCGATCCAAGCCCTGATACCGATCGGCCACGACCGATCTGGACCGTTGCGATTGGTCCGATCAGCGACGATCCGATTGTTGCGATCGATCCAAGCCCGGATCCCGATCGGCCACGACCGATCTCGGACCATTGAGATAAGTTCGATCGCTGACGATCCGACGGTTGCGATCGATCCAAGCCCTGATCCCGATTGGCCATGACCGATCTTGAATCGTTGCGATTGGTCCGATCGCCGACGATCCGACGGTTGCGATCGATCCAAGCCCTGATCCCGATCGGCCACGACCGATCTCGGACCATTGCGATCGATCCAATCATCGACGATCCTATGGTTGCGATCGATCCAAGCCCTGACCCCGATCAGCCATGAACGATCTCGGAACATTGCGATCGGTCCAATCACCGATGATCGACAGTTGCGATCGATCCAAGCCCTGATCCGATCAACCACGACCGATCTCGAACCATTGCGATCGGTCTGATCGGAGATGATCCGACGGTTGCGATCGATCCAAGCCATGATCCTGATCGGCCACGATCGATCTCGGACCGTTGCGATCGGTCCGATCGGTGACGATCCGACAGTTGCGATCGATCCAAGCCCTGATCCTGATCGGCCATGACCGATCTCGGACCGTTGCGATCGGTCCGATCCCCGATGATCCGATGGTTGCGATCGATCCAAGCCGTGATCCCGATCGGCCACGACCAATCTCGGACCATTACGATCTGTCCGATCATCGATGATCCAACGGTTACGATCGATCCAAGCCGTGATCTCGATTGGCCAGGACCGATCTCAGACCATTTCGATCGGTCGATCACCGATGATCCGACGGTTATGATTGATCCAAGCCCTGATCTCGATCGGCCATGACTGATATCGGACCATTGCGATCGGTCCGATCGGCGACGATCCAATGGTTGCGATCAATCCAAGCCCTGATCCCGATCGGCCACGACCGATCTTGGACCGCTGCGATCGATCCGATTGCCAACAATCCAACGATTGCGATCGATCCAAGCCCTGATCTTGATCGGCCATGACCGATCTTTGACCGTGGCGATCTGTCCGATCGCCGATGATCCGATGGTTGCGATCGATCCAAGCCCTGATCCCGATTGGCCAAGATCGATCTCGGACCGTGGTGATCGGTCCGATCACCGACGATCCAACGGTTGCGATCGATCCAAGCCTTGATCTCGATCGGCCACGAGTTATATTAGACCGTTGCGATCAGTCCGATCGGTGACGATCCAACGATTGCGATCGATCCAAGCCCTGATCCCGATCGGCCACGACCAATGTTGGACCGTGGTGATCGGTCCGATCGCCTACAATCCGACGGTTGCGATCGATCTAAGCTCTGATTCCGATCGGCCAAGACCGATCTTGGACCATGGCGATCGGTCCGATCGCCGACGATCCGATGGTTGCGATCGATCCAAGCTCCGATCCCGATCGGCCACGATCGATCTCGGACCGTTGCGATTGGTCCAATCGCCGACGTTTCGACGATTGCGATCGATCCAAGCCCTGATCTCGATCGGCCACGACCGATCTCGGACCGTTGCAATCGGTCCGATCGCCGACGATCTAACGGTTGCAATCGATCCAAGCCCTATTCCCGATAGGCCACGACCGATCTCGGACCATTGCGATTGGTCCGATCGGTGACAATCCGACGGTTGCGATCGATCCAAGCCCTAATCTCGATCGGCCACGACCGATCTCGGACCGTTGCGATCGGTCCGATCGGTAATGATCCGACGGTTGCGATCGATCCAAGCCCTCATCCCGATTGGCCACGACCGATCTAGGACCATTGCGATTGGTCCGATCGCCGATGATCCGATGGTTGCGATCGACCAAGCCCTGATCTCGATCGGCCACGATCGATCTCGGACCATTGCGATCGGTCTGATCGGCGGCGATCCGACGGTTGCGATCGATCCAAGCCCTGATCCCGATCGGCCACGACCGATCTCGAACTGTTGCGATTGGTCCGATCGCCGATGATCTGACGGTTGCGATCGATCCAAGCCCTGATCCTGATCGGCCATGACCGATCTCGGATCATTACGATCGGTCCGATCGCCGACGATCCAACGGTTGCGATCGATCCAAGCCGTGATCCTGATCGGCCATGACCAATCTCGGACCGTTGCGATCGGTCCAATCACCGACGATCAAACGGTTGCGATCAATCCAAGCCCTAATCCGTATGGCCATGACCGATCTCGGACCATTGCGAACGGTCTGATCGCCGATGATCCGACGGTTGCGATCGATCCAAGTCATGATACCGATCGGCCATGACCGATCTTGGACCATTGCGATCGGTCCGATCGGCGACGATCCGACTGTTGCGATTGATCCAAGCCCTGATCCCGATCGGCCATGACCAATCTCAGACCATTGCGATCGGTCTGATCACCGATGATCTGATGGTTGCGATCGATCCAAGCCCTTTTCCCGATCGGCCACGACCGATCTCGGACCATTGCGATCGGTCCGATCGCCGATGATCCGACGATTGCGATCGATCTAAGCCATGATCCTGATCGACCACGACCGATCTCGAACCATTGCGATTGGTCCGATCGCCGATGATTCGACGGTTGCGATCGATCCAAGCCCTGATCTCGATCGACCACGACTGATATCGGACCGTTGCGATCGATCCGATCGGCGATGATCCAACGGTTGCGATCGATCCAAGCCCTGATCCCGATCGTCCACGACCGATCTTGGACCGTTGCGATCGATCCGATCGCCGACGATCCGATGGTTGCTATCGATCCAAGCCCTGATCCCGATCGACCACGACCGATCTCGAACCGTTGCGATCGGTCCAATCATCGATGATCCGACAGTTGCGATCGATCCAAGCCCTTTTCCCGATCGTCCATGACCGATCTGGACCGTTGCGATTGGTCCGATCTCCGACGATCCGACGGTTGCGATCGATCTAAGCCGTGATCCCGATCGGCCACGTTCGATCTCGGACCGTTGCGATCGGTCCGATCGCTGACGATCCGACGGTTGCGATCGATCCAAGCACTGATCTCGATCAGCCATGACTTATATCGGACCGTTGCGATTGGTCCGATCGGTGACGATCCAACGGTTGCAATCGATCCAAGCCCTGATCGCGATCGGCCACGACCGATCTCGGACAATGGCGATCGGTCCGATCGCCGATGATCCGATGGTTGCGATCGATCCAAGCCCTGATCCTGATCGGCCAAGACCGATATCGGACCATGGCGATCAGTCTGATCGCCGATGATCCGACGATTGCGATCGATCCAAGCCCCAATCCCGATCAGCCATGACCGATCTCGGACCATTGCGATTGGTCCGATCGCCGACGTTCCGATGGTTACGATCGATCCAAGCCCTGATCCCGATCGGCCACTACCGATCTCGGACCGTTGCAATCGGTCCGATCACCGATGATCCGATGGTTGGGATCGATCCAAGCGCTGTTCCCGATCGGCCACGACTGATCTCAGACCATTGCGATGGTCCGATCGCCGACGATCCGACGATTGCGATCGATCCAAGCCATAATCTCGATTGGCCACGACCGATCTCGGACTGTTACGATCGGTCCGATCGCCGATGATCCGATGGTTGCAATCGATCTAAGCCCTGATCTCGATCGGCCACGACTGATCTTGGACCGTTGCGATCGGTCCGATCGACGACGATCCGACGGTTGCGATCGATCCAAGCCCTCATCCTGATCGGCCACGATCGATCTAGGACCGTTGCGATTGGTCCGATCGCCGACGATCCGATGGTTGCGATCGATCCAAGCCCTGATCCCGATCGGCCACGACCGATCTTGGACCATTGCGATCGGTCCGATCGGCAATGATCCGACGGTTGCGATCGATCCAAGCCATGATCCCGATCGGCCAGGATCTATCTCGGACCGTTGCGATCGGTCCGATCGCCGATGATCTGACGGATGCGATCGATCCAAGCCCTGATCCCGATCGGCCACGACCGATCTTGGACCATTGCGTTCGGTCCGATCGCCGACGATCCGACGATTGCGATCGATCCAAGCCCTGATCCCGATCGTCCATGACCGATCTCGGACCATTGCGATTAGTCTGATCTCCGACGATTCGACGTTTGCGATCGATCCAAGCCGTGATCCCAATCGGCCACGTTCGATCTCGGACCGTTGCGATCGGTCCGATCACCGACGATCCGACGGTTGCGATCGATCCAAGCACTGATCTCGATCGGCCATGACTTATATCAGACCATTGCGATTGGTCCGATCGGTGATGATCCAACAGTTGCGATCGATCCAAGCCCTGATCGCGATCGGCCACGACCGATCTTGGACCATGACGATCGGTCCGATCGTCGACGATCTGATGGTTGTGATCGATCCAAGCCCTGTTCCCAATCGGCCACGGCCGATCTTGGACCATTGCGATCGGTCCGATCACCAACGATCCGATGGTTGGGATCGATCCAAGCCCTATTCCCGATCGGCCACGACCGATCTTGGACCATTGCGATCGGTCCGATCATCGACGATCCGACGATTGCGATCGATCCAAGCCATGATCCCGATCGGCCACGACCGATCTCGGATTGTTGCGATCGGTCCGATCGCCGATGATCCAATGGTTGCAATCGATCCAAGCCCTGATCTCGATTGGCCACGACTGATCTCGGACCGTTGCGATCGGTCTGATTGGCGACGATCCGATGGTTGCGATCGATCCAAGCCCTCATCCCGATCGGCCACGACCGATCTAGGACCGTTGCGATCGGTGCGATCACCGACGATCCGACGGTTGCGATCGATCCAAGCCCTGATCCCGATCGGCCACGATCGATCTTGGACCATTGCGATCGGTTCGATTGGCGACGATCCGACGGTTTCGATCGATTTAAGCCCAGATACCGATCGGCCATGATCGATCTCGGACCGTTGCGATCGGTCCGATCGCCGATGATCCAACGGATGCGATCGATCCAAGCCCTGATCCCGATCGGTAACGACCAATCTCGGACCGTTGCGATCGGTCCGATCGCTCACGATTCGACGATTGCGATCAATCTAAGCCCTGATCCCGATTGACCACGACCGATCTCGGACCATTGCGATCGGTCCGATCGCCGACGATCCGATGGTTACGATCGACCCAAGCTGTGATCCCGATCGGCCATGACCGATCTCGGACTATTGCGATCGGTCCGATCGGCGACGATCCAACGGTTGTGATCGATCCAAGCCCTGATCCCGATCGGCCACGACCAATCTCGGACCGTTGCGATCGGTCCGATGGCCGACGATCCGACGGTTGTGATCGATCCAAGCCCTTTTCCTGATCGGCCATGACCAATCTCAGACCGTTATGATCTGTCCGATCACCGATGATCCGATGGTTGCGATCGATCCAAGTCGTGATCCCGATCGGCCACGATCGATCTCGGACCATTTCGATCGGTCCGATCGCCGATGATTCGACGGTTGCGATCGATCCAAGCCCTAATCTTGATCGACCACGACTGATATCGGACCGTTGCGTTCGGTCGATCGGTGATGATCCAACGGTTGCGATCAATCCAAGCCCTGATCCCGATCGGCCACGACCGATCTTGGACCATTACGATCGGTTCGATCGCCGACGATATGACGATTGCGATCGATCCAAGCCCTGATCCCGATCGGCCACGACCGATCTTTGACCATGGTGATCTATCCGATCGCCGACGATCCGATGGTTGCGATCGATCCAAGCCCTGATCCCAATCGGCCAAGACCGATCTCAGACCGTGGTGATCAGTCCGATCGCCGACGATCCAACAGTTGCGATCGATCCAAGCCTTGATCCCGATCGGCCACCACCGATCTCGAACCATGGCGATCGGTCCAATCTGCGATGATCCGACGATTGTGATCGATCCAAGCCATGATCCCGATCGGCCACGACCGATCTCGAACCATGGCGATCGGTCCGATCGCCGACGATCCGACGGTTGCGATCGATCCAAGCCCTGATCTTGATCGGCCACGATCGATCTCGGACCATTGCGATCGGTCCGATCAGCGATGATCCGACGGTTGCGATCGATCCAAGCCCTGATCCCGATCGGACACGACCGATCTCGTGCCGTGGCGATCGGTCCGATCACCGACGCTCCGATGGCTGCGATCAATCCAAGCCCCGATCCCGATCAACCACGACCGATCTCGGACCGTTGTGATCGGTCCGATCGCCGATGATCCGACGGTTGCGATCGATCCAAGCCCTGTTCCCGATCGGCCAAGACCAATCTCGGACCGTTGCGATCGGTTCGATCGCCGATGATCCGAAGGTTGTGATTGATCCAAGCCATGATCCGATCGGCCATGATTGATCTCGAACCATTGCGATCGGTCCGATCGCCGATGATCCAATGATTGCGATCGATCCAAGCCCTGATCCCGATCGGCCACGACCGATCTCGGACCATTGCGATCGGTCCGATCGCCGATGATCCGACGGTTGCGATCGATCTAAGCCCCGATCCAGATCGGCCACGACCGATCTCGGACCACTACGATCGGTCCGAACGCTGACATTCTGACGGTTGCGATCGATCCAAGCCCTGATCCCGATCGGCCACGACTGATCTCGGACCATTGCGATCGGTCCGATCGCCGACGATCCGACGGTTGCGGTTGATCCAAGACCTGTTCTCGACCGGCCACGATCGATTTCGGACCATTGCGATCGATCCGATCGCCAACGATCCAACGATTGCAATCGATCCAAGCCATGATACCGATCAGCCACGACCGATCTCAGACTGTTGTGATCGTTGTGATCGCCGATGATCCGATGGTTGCGATCGATCCAAGCCCTGATCCCGATCGGCCATGACTGATCTTGGACCATTGCGATCGGTCCGATCGGCGATGATCTGATGGTTGCGATCGATCCAAGCCCTGATCCCGATCGGCCACGACCGATCTCGGACCGTTGCGATCGGTCCGATCGCCGACGATCCGATGGTTGCGATCGATCCAAGCCCTGTTCCCGATCGGCCAAGACCGATCTCGGACCGTTCCGATCGGTCTGATCGCCGATGATCCGACGGTTGCGATCGATCCAAGCCATGATCCCGATGGGCCACGACCGATCTCGGACCGTTGAGATCGGTCCGATCGCCGACGTTCAGAATGTAACATCGTAGTAAAGCCATACCTTCCGGCGAGTTTCAGGCGAGTGGAATCTTTGATTTTTTTGGCCCTTGAGCTCCGTTTTGGGTAGATTTGCTTCTAGGTTTAATATCAAGGAAACAAGTGGTTTCTTGTCGATAAATTCGAGAAGAAGACCATGTCTTATTGAACCGAACCAACTTTGTAAGCAAACCAAGTTCACCCCACTTCAATATCATCCAAACCAAAGCCAATCAGATTAAGTCGACCCAATTAAATCTAAATCAGTTTCAAACTCAATCAAACCCAATTGAATCGATCTGAGCCAATTAGATCTGTTTGGACACAATTCAAATCAATCTAAGTTCAATTCTTGTTGATCATAAACAGACCTGAACCAGATCAGATTGAACCAGACTCAATTTTGATTCAATTTCTGGAGAACCAGAATACGGATTAGGTTCAAATAACTAAACCAGAACTAGACCTAAACCTAGCTATTTCAGTGAGTCAAAACCTAAACCAAGTTTAATTCACTGAAACAAAACCTAAATTAGACCTAAACAACCAATCCAAAATGTCAAATTAGGTCTAACTTATTTGGGTTCAAATTAAACATGATTTGACCCAATTAAACCTTCATTGGTCTAATTAAATCCAAATCAAGAGAATTAGTTATTCAATTACAAGATAATTGATTTGATTAAACCAGTGTTAGTCCAATTAACTTTAACCTTAACCAGTGGCTCAACGGAGCTTGTCTGGTTTATCTGATTTCTGGGGTTGGATGTAAAGACATTGTTATCGACCGAAGCTGCTCAGCCGAACTTTTATCTTATTTGTATTCTCCGTGCTATGATGCACTTGTAATGCCTCTCATGAGGTTATAATTTTTTCATATTAATAAGAAAGTTTCTACTCTTTCTTCTCTTGACATCTGTTTCTTTTTCTGATGTGATTGTGTTGAGAGTGGCTACTCTCATTTTATGCTTTTCAGTCCGTAGCATAATCTATAAGTCCAGCAGCATTTTCGCTACTTTATTTTTGACAATATGTCATTTAGTCCCCTGTTGAGGAAGTGTTTATCTCTGTGTAGGTCAAAAAAAGGCCTAGGCGGCCTCGTGAACTTATGCAGTAAACATGGCTCTATTTAAGGGATGAAGTACGAATTTCTTTGAAAAGGAATAACTTGCATAATCTTGCTGGTAAGCGGAGAAAGGTTACTAACCTCTGCCGAAGCATAACAGGACGTCTTAGTCGCATCAGAGTGTTTGAGAAATTACTCGTTTAGGTCGAGGCTTCCAGAAATATATCACTTGGCTTGGCCGAGGCTTCAAGAACATATTTTACTTGGCGCTGCCAAGGTACAGAGACCATCACTCGGCTTAACCGAGGCTTCAAGAATATATTTTACTTAGCATTGCCAAGGTATGGAGACCGTCACTCGGCTTAACTGAGGCTTTAAGAATATATCACTCGGTTTGGCCGAGGCTTCAGATAATATATCACTCGGTTTGGTCGAGGCTTCAGATAATATATCACTCGGTTTGACCGAGGCTTCAGATAGCATATCACTCGGTTTGGCCAAGGCTTCAGATAACATATCACTCGGTTTGGCCGAGGCTTCAAGATTATATTTTACTTGGCGCTGCCAAGGTACGAAGATCGCTCAGCCCGACCGAGGATTTATAAAGATTATATTTTACTTGGTGCTGCCAAGGTATGGAGATCGCTCGGCCCGACCAAGGATTTATAAAGATTATATTTTACTTGGCGCTGCCAAGGTACGGAGATCGCTCGGTTCGGTCAGGATTTATAAAGATTATATTTTACTTGGCGTTGCCAAGGTACAGAGATCGCTCGGCCCGACCAAAGATTTATAAAGATTATATTTTACTTGGCGCTGCCAAGGTACGGAGTCCTCTCAGCGCAGCTGGGATATATTTTACTTAGCACGGCCAAGGTCCGAAGATCGCTCGGCCCGGCCGAGGATTTATAAAGATTATATTTTACTTGGTGTTACCAAGGTACGGAGTCCTCCCAGCCAAGCTGGGATATATTTTACTTAGCACAGTTAAGGTCCGAAGATCGCTCGGCCCGACCGAGGATTTATAAAGATTATATTTTACTTGGCGCTGCCAAGGTACAGAGTCCTCTCAGCCCAGCTGGGATATATTTTACTTGGCGCGGCCAAGGTTCGGAGATCACTCGGCCCAGTCGAGGATTTATAAAGATTATATTTTACTTGGCGCTGCCAAGGTACGGAGTCCTCCCAGCCCAGCTGGGATATATTTTACTTGGCGCGGCCAAGGTCCGAATATCGCTCAGCCCGGCCGAGGATTTATAAACTTGTCTCTCATTGTAGCCATCAAAGAAAGCAATAAAAATAAAATTTTTTTGAATCTTTGAAGATTTAACTCAATGGACAAGGTAAGTTTAGGGAGGGCATACTTTCACTGATGATAGATGCAGAGATTATCCGAGTTCCATGTCTGGGGAATAGATTTTCCATTTAGATCTTGGAGCTTATAGGTGCCGGGTTTGATTACCTCCGTAATTTGATAAGGACCCTCCCAATTAGGAGACAGCTTTCCTTGCTCCAGTGGCTTTGAGACGGATGCCTTTCGAAGTGCCAGATCACCCAGGGAGAAAAACTTCCCTTTGACTTTGGTTGAATGGTAGCGGGCAACTCTTTGTTGGTAGGCTGCCATCCGGATCCGGCTTTCTCCCTGACTTCTTCTATCAAGTCGAGATTGGTTCAGAGTAGTTCATCATTGGATTCTTCCGAGTAGCCTTCGGTGCAAGGGGAGGGGAGCCCGACCTCCACGGGGATAACAGCTTCTGTGCTGAAGGCCATCTTGAATGGAGTCTGGCCCGTGGGAGCCCTTTCGGTGGTTCAGTACGCCACAGTACATAGTGGAGCTCCTTTGCCCGTCTGCCTCGCGCTTGGTTGAGCCGAGCTTTAATTCCCTGCAATATAGTTCGATTTGTTACCTCGGCCTCTCCGTTAGCTTGAGGATGCCCGACCGATGTTAGGCGATGGAGAATGCCATGATCCTCGCAGAACTCCCAAAACTTCGGATTATCAAACTGCTTCACGTTGTCGGTGATGATGGTGTAGGGAAGACCGAAGCGGCAGATGATGGACCTCCACACGAAGTCTTTAGCTTGAGATTCGGTTATCTGGGCGACTGCTTCGGCTTTGACCCACTTAGTGAAATAATCAATTGTGACAAACAAGAACTTCCTTTGCCCTATTGCGAGAGGAAAGGGCTAAGTATATCCATTCCCCACTTGGCGAAGGGCCAGAGGGATGAGATGGAAGTCAGGTGAGCAGAGGGGAGCCTCTGAATATTTGAGTATTGTTGGCACAAATCACAGGCTCGGACAAGGTCATTGGCATCTTTCTGCATTGTTGGCCAATAATATCCTTGGCAAAGCACTTTGTGGCATAGGGCGCGACTGCCGAGGTGATTGCCACAAATGCCTTCATGAACATCCTCAAGAGCGTAATCGGCTTCTGATGGACGAAAGCATTTGAGCAATGGCATGGAGAAGGATCGCTTATATAGTCGATCATCAATCAGAATATAATGAGACGATTACAATTTTAACTTCCTTGCTTCCTTCCTATCAGTGGGTAGCAATCCTTCTTTGAGGTATTAGTGCAGGGGGTCTATCCAGGATGGTTCGGTGTCAACCTGCATCATGTGATCAACATCGACGATGCTGGGCTTCTCTAGGACCTCTAGGTGAAATTTTTGCTCGAGATCCATCGACTTCGTAGTTGCCAGGTGGGACAGTAGGTCGGTGCGCGCATTTTTAGCCCTTGGGATCTGGACAATTTTAAATTCATCGAAATAGAAAAATAGATCGCGCACCTTTTGGAGATACCGAATCATACTCGGCTCTCGAGCCTCAAATTCTCCCTGCACCTAGCCAGCCACCAATTGGGAGTCGGTGTAAGCGATCAGTTTCTTGACTTTAAGCTCACGGGTGATTCGGAGTCTGGAGAGCAGGGCTTCATACTCTGCTTCATTATTTGAGGCCGGGAAAGAAAAATAAATGCCATATTCAAAAGTTGCACCTTCCGAACTGGTGAGGACCAGGTCGGCACCAGAGCCGCCTGCGCTGGAGGATCCATCAGCGTGAAGCAACCATGGGGCGCTGGGCTTTGGTTGTCTGGGGGTATCCAAAATAGAGCCATCTTCGGGTATGATGCATTCGAGGAGGAAGTCCACCAGAACTTGGGCTTTAATGGCTGGACGAGGCTAATATTGAATGTCATGCTCGCTTATCTCAACAGCCCATTTGATCATTCTCCCCGATGCTTCTGGACGATGGATGATTGCCTTGAGAGGTTGGTCAGTCAGGACGATGATAGTATGTGCCTGAAAGTACGGCCGCAACTTTCGGACCGATATTACCAGGGCCAAAACCATCTTCTCCACCAGAGTATATCTCGTTCCAGCGTCTTTGAGTAGTTTACTGACATAATAGATAGGTCTTTGAACTTTGCTCTCCTCTCTGATTAGCATCGAGCCAACAGCATCTTCAGAGACCGCCAGGTATAGATTTAGCACTTCCTCGGGCTTCGAGCTACTAAGGAGAGGAGGTAAGCCAAGGTATTTCTTGAGGTCTTCGAAGGATTTCTGGCAATTTGGGGTCCATTGGAAGTTTTTGGCTGACCGAAGAGCTTTGAAGAATGGAAGACACTTTTCTACTGACCGAGCAATGAAGCGACTGAGGGCCGCTACTGTTCCGGTGAGGCATTGCATGTCTTTGATTGATCGTGGAGGGGCCATCTACTGCAGGGCCTAGATCTTCTGAGGATTTGCTTCAATGCCTCGCTGGGAGACCATGAAGCCTAGAAACTTTCCGGAGTTGACTCTGAAAGCACATTTGGTGGGATTGAGCTTCATCTATATTTTCGAAGGGTAGCGAAGCTCTCTGCAAGGTCCTCGATGTGTTGGGATGCCTCCTTGCTTTTTACCAGCATATCATCAACATACACCTCCATGTTCTGACCAATTTGCTCCTTGAAAACTTTATTGACCAGCCTTTGGTAGGTGGCACCTGTGTTTTTCAAACCAAAGGGCATAACTCGGTAGCAATAGATACCTCGATCGGTGATGAAGGCGGTTTTCTCCTCATCTTTGGGTGCCATTCAGATCTGGTTGTAGCCCGAATAGGCATCCATAAAAGTTAGCATTTGATGGCTTGAAGTTGAACCTACGAGCTGGTCGATCCACGAAAGAGAGAAGCTATCTTTTGGACAGGCCTTATTGAGGTCAGTGAAGTCGAAGCAGATCCTCCATTTGCCATTTGACTTCTTCACCATGACCATGTTCGCTAGCTAGTTGGGGTAACTAACCTCCCAGATAAACTTGGCTTCGATAAGCTTATCCACCTCTTCTTCGATGGCTTTTTGGTGCTCTGGGACGAAGCTTCTCTTCTTCTGCTTAATGGGCCTGAATTTTCGTCCACGCTGAGGCAGTGGACCAGAACGTCTGGGCTGATTCCAGGCATATCCGATGCTGACCAGGCAAAGACGTCGGCATTCTTTCGAAGGAACTCAATTAATTCTTGCCGAGTTTTCCTTCTAGCTGCGATCCGACCTTTATAGTTTGGTCGGGCCGAGCCTCGTCAAGTGGTACCTCCTTCAATTCTTCGACCGGCTCTCCTTGTTGCTCGGTGAGATCTTCTCGAGTGTCCAGCCCATCCACCTTGGGCTTTCTGGATTGGAGGTCAGCAACAAAGCAATACCGAGCTATGATCTGACTTTCTCAAACAATCCCCACT
The DNA here is from genome assembly GCA_900491605.1 of Calamus simplicifolius. Taxonomy (NCBI): domain Eukaryota; kingdom Viridiplantae; phylum Streptophyta; class Magnoliopsida; order Arecales; family Arecaceae; genus Calamus; species Calamus simplicifolius. The sequence continues at coordinate 279,636 of UESW01001364.1, forward strand.
CCCCATTCAGTGGAGAATTTCATGGCGAGATGGGGAATGGAAATGATGGCTTTGAGAGAGATTTACCCCGGTCTACCAAGGATGGCATTGTAGGGAGATCTGAGCTTGGTCACAAGGAAATCCATGAACATGTATACACACGAGGCTAGGTGCCAGCTCGGATTGACAGAGTGATGGCCCCTTCACGGATTATGGAGTCACCTGTGAAGCCCACTAGAGTGGACTCCACCAGTCGAAGGCTTTCTGCCCAGAATTTTAACCACACAAAGGCATCAAAATACATAACGTTAACAGAGCTTCCACTATCAACCAAAATCTAGTGTACATCATAATTATTCATATTTAAAGATACAACCAGAGCATCATCATGGGGGTACTGTACCTCCCCAAGGTCTTCATCATAGAAGGTGAGCTCATCGACCCAAGCTTTCTTCGGCGTGTTCTCCTCCTTGCCCGGCCAAGAAGATGGGGATCCAGCCGCCGTTATCACATTAACATTGCTGATAACTGGAGGATTTGGTGATGAGAGTTGGCGGGGCTCAGGCTGGCGATTCTCTTCATTATTTGGCTCAGGGGGCCCCTAAATCGGTTCAGTCTGCCCAGCTGGATCAATTGCTCGATCTCGTTCTTAAGCTACCAACAGTCCTGGGTATCATGCCCAGAGTTCCGATGAAAATGACAGTACTTGGTCGGGTCCCTCCGCGCTCCGTTGCCTCGAAGATGAGGGGGTTGAGGAAGCCGATGCTCGATCTCCATCAGGATCTGTGCTCTTGGCGTGGTAAGGGGAGTATAGCGGTCGAACCTTCGGGCTGGACTCCGAGTTTGGTCTCGAGGCAGTAGCGGAGGAGCTCTGCGGTGGTAAGGTGGGCTAGCGCGGTGGTGGGCCCGCTGCTTGTCAGAGCCCTTTGCCTCTTTCTTCTTCAGCTGCTCAGCTCGAGCTGACCTCTTCAATTCTTCCACCCTGGCATACTTGTCTGCCAGGAACATCATGTTCAAAAGGCTCTTCAGATAATTAACCTCTAGAGCTAGGTAGAAGTCTCCCTCCTTGGACACTCCTTCGGCCAGAGCGGACATGGCCACCTCATGGTTGAGATGGTCGACTTCTAAGAGGGCCGTGTTGAAGCGGCTGAGGTAATTCTTCAGTGATTCCCCCTCTCTCTGCTTGACCTTGGAGAGGGAATTGGATCTTCGTCGCTGGCGATGGTTGTTGACGAACTGGCTGATGAGCATACAGCTCAGCTCGTCAAAAGAATCAATGGAACCTGGCTTTAAGCTGTTGAACCAGGTCCGGGAAGATCCCCTTAAAGTGGAGGGGAAGGCTCTGCACAGGATCGCATCTGATGCCCCGTGAAACATCATGATGGATCTGAAGCTGCTGATGGTCATCGGGATCGATGGATCCATGATACGGCTCGATGGTAGGGAGCTTAACATGAAGGGGAATCACTTCCCTCATGATCCTCTCGGAGAAGGGGATGCCCTGCTCCGCCTTTGGCTGGGACGGAGGGGCTTGCTTGACGGTGTCTATCTCCTGACGCCACTCCCGATGCATCTCTTGCATCTGTTGTCTGATCCCTTCATCCAGAGTGGTATGAGGGATCGAGCGAGGAGAAGATGACAGCGGTGTTGAATCCTAGAAAGACACCAGGGAGAGGGAACAAACCTGCCTAGATCTGAGCAGGCTCTTCCCTCCAGCATGCTGCAGCGTTGGCTTCGCCTTTGCGGGCCGATGACCGCGATCCGCTGCCTCAGGCAGATCGGAAGAAGAAATCGCTGGTGGGACAGGGGCTGCGGCCTCCTTATGAGGCTGAGAAACGGAAATGGCAGGGCCAGGGGTCGCCTGGAGCCCCTGGACCAACTGGGTCAATGCTTGGACTTGCTGAACCAGAGTGGCGAACTGGTCCAGGGTTACCGCCGTTGCCGATGGCAAAGGAGTTTCAACTAGCGGCGGTAGCGGAGGTGCTACACCGCTAATCGGATTAGGCCTTTGAGAGGCGGCCTGGTCTTGAGCTTCAGATGTGGCTTTCTTCTGATTGGCCATTAGAGGATGCTTTTCTCTAGTTTTTGAGTCTTCTGTCCTGGATCACAAGTTTATAGGACTGAGGCCCTTCCTCTAGCGCCAATCTGTTGCCGCGGAAATCCGTTCTCCGACTCGGGTGCGCTTTCGACTCTTGATCCGGACGCCGATCTTGTTGCCTCGGGGTGGAACCTTCAAGACAGTCCGCACGCAAAGGGTGCTATGGGGGTTGCCCTTTGCGGAGGACCCTTCGACGCCCAAGTTAGTGGAGATTCACAGCAAGCAGATGTGAGGAGAAGACTCTCACAGAAAAATGTTCCTCAAGGCTCTTGTGAGAGCTCTAATGGAGTATGAGATTCAGTGGGTCAATGAAGGAGTAAAAGATTGCCTTAGGGTTTTTGCGCGTACCTCAGAGGTTGGAGTGTTATGGTATTTATAGGTGATCACCTGACTCCTTGGACGTGCCCTGGATGGGGTCTAAAAACTGTTAGGATTCGAATCAAGTTTGTTATGAGGCCAGTAGGATCCGTATCTTGTCAGTTAGAGGATCGACAGCTGGGAAAGCCGGTTGATGCCTTGAGGTTCAATGATCACACAGACCTAGGCCACTCTTGTAGGTCCTAGGCCACTTCTGGGCATGATTCGCCGCCTGGAATCTTATTCAGTTATAGTGGATTCGAACTCTCCTACACCGATTTCGTAGAGGTATTTTGAATGCCGTGGTTCGGCCTGGATGAGGAATAACCTGGTTTTCTGAGGTATAGAATGGATCGGCTCGAATGACCGAGGTATGGTCGGCTTAGATGGCCAAAGTATGAGGATAGTTTGGGTTATCGAGGAATGGCTCAGCTCGAATGGCTGAAGTATGAGGATAGCTCGGGTTACCGAGGAATGGCTCAGCTCGGATGGCCGAAGTATGAGGATAGCTCGGGTTACCGAGGTGACCCTACTTTGTCAGAGGTAATTTGGTTTCATCGCTTGGATGTTGTGCCAACTGGCTAGTAGGGTGTTTGGATTGGACATGACCCAATTGTTGATGTGGGCGGTCAATAATGCAATAACGATTTTACCCCTCATCAATCGACAAAATTAAGTCGGCATATTCGGCTATAAAAAATGACATATTCAGCTATAAATGGGATGTTGATTGGAAAAATTAAGTTAGACATATTTAGCACATTAAATGAAATTTAAAAAATAATAAATAATATATAGGGATGATAATGGTTCATAGCGGATACGAAGAAGGTTTCTTCATATTTATATTGGCTAAAAAAATTATTTCCATACCGATTCCAAATTCACTACGAGTACACCCACACCTTTACCTATAGCAATTATATGATATTTATATTCACCTCATTATCTATAACTATTTTATACCCATCATCTGTTTTAGAGTCCATTTTATTAGTTTTATTTTAAAAAAATTATGACGAAAGAACCAATCCGTTACTAAATTAGTGACAGATTCCATTGTGCGATGGATAAGTTTTTTTGTCGCTAATTTAGTTACGGATGGGGTAGTCCATCACTAAATTAGTGACGGATTGATTTTTTCATTATAATTTTTTTTAAAAAAATTAAAGTATAAATTTAGTAATGGAAGGACAATCCGTCACTAAATTAGTGACGAATGGGGCTATCCATCACTAAATTAGTGACGGATTGATTCTTTCATCATAATTTTTTTTAAAAAATTAGAGTATAAATTTATTGATGAAAAGGCAATCCATCATCCATCATAATTTTTTTATAAAAAAATTAGAGTATAAATTTAGTAACGAAAGAGCAATTCGTCACTAAATTAGTGACGATGACCTTGTCAATAAATTAGTGACGGATTTCTTTGTTTATCACTAAATTAGTGACAGATGACCAATTCGTCACTAAATTAGTGATGGATTTCTTTGTCCATCACTAAATTAGTGACGAATGACCTTGTCCGTCACTAAATTAGTGATCGTTACTAATTTAGTGACGGAATAGCATTCCGTCACTAATTTAGTGGCGGATTGATTTTTTCGTCACTAGTTTAGTGATGGATTGGTTTGTTCATCACTAATTTAGTGACAGTTTAGTGACGAATAGACTAATCATCATTAATTTTAATTTTGGTTACTATTTCGTTACTAAACCATCATAATTTAGTGACAAAAAATTTTGTCACTAATTTTCATCACTTTTACTTATTTTCTTGTAGTGAATACCCTTGGCGTATGCGTGGCCACACTTGCATGCGATCAATCATATCATGCAGTGCAGGCATTCTGCACCGTGCATGGTGCACAAAGACTTTTTCCAAGCTAAACAAAGACAACAAGCCCAGATAACTAACTAAATTTATGGATCAGTATAATAGGTATGGGGTGAAATGGAGATATTACATTCATACCCAATCATGGATATTACCATATGTCCCAATATTTGTAATCATACCCATTTTTTGACCTCCATATCCATACCTGTTCCAAATAAAGTAAAGATGGGTGGGTATCCATTTGTTTACAGGAAATTGTCATCCCTAATAATATAGAATTGTTGAACCTACTACCAAATAAAATAAGTTCCAATTTTGAGCATGACAACTTTTATTAATCAAGGAATATTGGGAAAAAAATTTCCAACACCACTCTTCAATTGTAGTAGATGACACTTATATTGTGATGCCCCAAATCGAAGGATAGATATAGGATAACAACTACAGGTGTAATCGAGCTGAGTCGACACAGTGCCAAGCTCAAGCTCACTCGACTTGAAAATTTGAAGCTCAAAACTTAACTTAAGCTCGATCGAGTTTCTTATTTAGAGCTCGAACTAAAGCTCGATGAATACTCAATATACTCAAACTCGACTCAACTCAAATTTTTATGTAAATTTTTTTTTAAAAAAATTAAATTAAAATAAAATATGTTCTTAACTAAAAATTAAAAAAAGTTTTATATAGTTAGGATAATATTATAAATATGTATAATTATAAGAATAAAATAGTAAAATTACGTAAGTTTGATATAAGCTCGCGAGCTTTTCGAGCCGAGTATTTTAATACTTAAACTCAACTCGATAATATACTCAAGTAGCTCGAGCTCGAGCTCGACTCGATAAGCAACGAATCAGTTTCGAGCATTTTTCAAGTTGATTTCAAGCTACTCGCAAGTTGTCTCTGTTGGCCTAGATGGCAACCCAAGAGGGGGGTGAATTGGGTTCTTAAAAATTTAACTCTTTTAAAACTATTTGCTTTGATATGAAAGAGCTTGAGTGCAAAGTATAAATAGATGCTAATCATAACTAAATGAGATAGAGAGAGAGACAAAGAGGCAAAGCACGGCAAACACAAAGATTTTATAGTGGTTCAGTGTATCCACCACCTACGTCCACTCCCAAGCTTCACTTGGGTCCACACTATAATCCACTTGATTACAGTCGAGTTGTTTTACAAGCTCACAACTCAAAACTTGTTGTTTCCTCTGGGATCACAACGAACCCAGCTGGTTTTCCGGGTTCACCAGCACAAAACCCAACCACAAGCTATTCTTAGCTTGTACCGAGGTATACTACCTCAACTAATTCAATCCCCTGATTGAACTAGCAAACAATAATAAAAAATAGAGTTATGAATATACAGCAGCTCCTCAAATGAGCAAATAAATAATAAAATAAACAAGGACAAGAAAAGCCTGTTTGAAGATCTTTGAATGAATGCTATTCTTCTTTTCTTCTTTTCCTCTTCTCCTTTGAAAAATTGAATCAGGGCCTCAGCTCAGATTCTTCACAGAAATTTGCAGTTGAGAAGTTGAGGATTTTGGGGCTTTTGCTTTCTTTCTTCTAATGATGGAAATCTCCTTGATTTGAACTTGAGAAGCTTGTGGATTTCTCTTCGAGCTTTCTGGGGTTGATGGATTTGAGCTCTGAGTCTTTCCTCTTGATTTCTCTCTCTTTTTCACTAAGTATTTTTCTCAATTTTTCTATTCTCTTTTTCAACGAATGGTTTCCCCCTTTATATATATCTCTTAATCCAAGATTAGGTGGGAAATATAGCCGTTGTGAGATGCTTGGATCTTTCTACACAAAAAAAAAATAGCCATTAGAGGTTAGGTAGAAAAAATCTTACCGTTGGAGTCCGTTCTGATAAATAAAAAATCCGTTCCTAACAGGTTGGAGTCGGCTCCAACTTTTCAGGTGTTGGCTCCAAATCGGGTATCCAAAAATAGCAAATAAAAAGTTGTTGAGGAGTCGGCTCCAATAAAGTTAAGTATCGGCTCGTCGCTTTCAAGAGTCGGCTCCACAAACCAAAAGTGTCGGCTCCAGAAATGCTCATAAAAATGTACTCTCTATTCTCAGGTTAGAGTCGGCTCCAGAAACTCAGGTGTCGGCTCTCGAATTCTCAGGTGCCGGCTCCCGAATACTAGGTGTTGGCTCCATAAATTGAAACAGAATACACTTCTCTGTATCTCAGGTTAGAGTCGGCTCTAAAACTCTGGGTGTCGACTCCAGACCGTGCCAAAATTCTAGAAAACTTCTGATATGCCTTGGAGTCGGCTCCTGACAATTTGGGTGTCGACTCCAAGCTCTGAACTTTGAAAAATTCTTTTAACATTTTGATTCAAAACTTATTTCTTTATACCTTTTGCTTGATTAAACATTTTTAATCCTTGAAACACTTATTAAATCTATCAGAAACATAGTGAATATACTCATGTCTTTTATTAATAATCAAAAAAATAATTGGATCAACAATCTCTCCCTTTTTTATGATTATAAAAATATTGAGTATATGCATGATTTAAACAATAAGGTTTTCAAATCAAATTTCTCAAATATTTAGTTCTCATAGGTAAGCTCCCCCTGAACGAAGTAGCTCCCCCTATGATACTCAATTTAACATCTATTCTTCCCTTTTAACAGTAAACTTTTAATGTTTGATACCAATTAAACAATCATATCAAATTGTATCAAATTAAGTTAGGTAAGCTTCTTCCTTTCAATGCACATATGTCAATTACTTCTCCCTATATGTAATACCAATTAATTAAGCTTATTTGTTCCAATACAAATATTAAATACTTCTTCCTCTTTATAACTTTTAATGCATATACGACTATCAATTACTTCTCTCCCTTTTTTGTAATCAACAAAAAGGTTAAGAAGTCTCAAGTTAAATGACAAAATTGAGAGATGCTTCAAAGATCAAATAATATTCATTAAGTATCAAATAAGTTAATTACATACTTCATAAAGTCAAGTATTACATCATATTACAAAAAGAAACTTCATTACATTGAAACTTCAGAAAAAAGTAAATCAACATCAAACTAAACTAAACATCATCTTTTAATAACATCAAAGAACTTCATTACAATATAATCAAAGATTAGTTCTAAGAAGTCTGTGCAAATCTTCTAATATTTTTCTCATTCCTTCACTTTGAGTTCTAACAAATTCCTTCAGCCTTCTATCAACAAATGCACATGCAATCATAATTTTGTCCTGAAGCTCAGCATTGCATTTGGAGTAAGTCTCTGAATCTCCTCCAATATCTTTAAGTTTTTCAAAAATATTCTTGAGATCATTCTTCAAAGATTTTGCGAAGGCTCCAAGTGTGGATTCAATTTTACCAACTCTCTCATCTAAAGAATAGTACATGTCTCTTAAATTCATCAAACTATTGTCAATTTCTTTTTATTTCTTTCTTGTGAGTAGTAAATAGACTTTTAAGCTGTTCCAACTGAATATCAGAAAAATCAATGGATGACATATGCAGTGGTACATGTGCAGGAGCTGGAGTAGATGCCGGTGGTGGTGATGATCTGCTAGGCTCTGGTGATGGATGCCTCATTGATGGACCTGCCTCAGATGGTGCAGTAGCCCTAATATCAGCTGCTCTCTCATCCAGATGACCTTTCCTTTCCCATCTACCATCCACTTTTACAAACCTCATTCTGTGTACAATAGCCAAGCTGTAATAGTCAGTGTGCCTTAGGTTTTTCGATGGCTCATTGTCAGAAATAACAACTCTTTGACTTCTAAATGCCATGGTCAGGATCATCCCAAAAGGCAATGAAGATCTTCTCTTGCCTCCGGCCTCAGCTATATACCATATCATCATTCCAGCAAGATTGATTGGCTGACCCGTCAAGATACTATCCATAATCACTATGTCTTGCTCTGAGACATACTCAAAACGACCAGTCTTGGGAAATAGGATCCTACCACAAATGTTATGAAACAGTCTAAGCTCAAGTGGCAATTGATTTGCCCTAACTTCCTTAAACTCAGTTACTTCCCTTCCTAACATCCTTGATAAAGCATCTGATCTCTCACTGTGAATGTTTGCAGTAAGCCCAGTGACAGGAATGCCTAAAAGATTTCCTAAAATTTGAAATATGAGATGAATCATTTTCCCTCTTAGAGAACTAACTATTCCACCATCTCCCCTTGATAAATTAAGGTAAAATTTCTTAACTAGGATCGGATAAGTGGGAACATCTAAAGAACATACCTTATCCCAACCGAGCTCTTTAATTTGTCTACCGATTGTAAAACCCTCGGCTTCAAAGAAATTGAAATCTACCTTCCTTCCTATGGTTATGAATCGCTCAGCAAGAGTATCTACTTGTGGAGAGGAGGGGCTAGGATTATCAGAGTGAGTTGAAGAGGAATCGTCGCTTGGAGTAGGTTCACAGATGGGACGCCGAGCCGTATGCTTCCTTGTAGCCACGGAAGCATCAAAGACCGATCCCTACGCTTAGGTGCCATTAGAATTTTAGGGAATGATTGATTTGAGGGGTATTTGGCTTTGGGAGGTTTGAAGAGGTTTTGGAGAAGGTTTGGAGAAGATAGGAAATGAGAAGGTGTTGACTCTGCCCTAATATAATCAATTTGGCGTCACTAGGTGTTGACTCCCGCAAAGTCGGGTGTTGACTCCAAGTCGCTAACACTGTTAGCGCCCGAGCTGGAGTCGGCTCTGCTTAAGCGGGTGTCGGCTCCAAGGTCAAAGACCGAGAGCGACATAGACAAGGTGTCGACTCCATAAATTAAGGTGTCGACTCCATTGACAGTTTTAGAGAAAAATAGGTGAGTTTCAAACAACCGAAACATCTCAAAATAAAATCAATAAATTTTTTAAAAAATCTTTGGAATGTAGACAATCAAATTGCTCAAATGTCTAGATAAATTGTCCTTAAAATCATGAGAGAAATCTCAAGAAATTGATTGAATTCTAGATAATCATTCCTTAGGGGTTTTAAAATTATTCCAAAGGATCACAAATCCCTAATTCTCCTCTAAGATAACAAAATCTCTCTTCACTCAAAGGTTTTGTAAATATATCAGCTAACTGTTCTTCAGTACTAACATAATCAAGGCAAATTTCATTGTTAGCTACATGCTCTCTTATAAAATGATATCTAATTTCAATGTGCTTAGTTCTTGAATGTTGGATTGGATTTTTAGTTAAGTTGATTGCATTAGTATTGTCACATCTAATAGGAGTTTTATCAAGTGTTATGCCATAATCTTTAAGTTGTTGCTTAATCCAAAGGATTTGAGCACAACAACTTTCAGCTACAACATATTCTGCTTCAGCAGTAGATAATGCAACAGAATTTTGCTTTTTGCTAAACCAACAGATTAAGTTACTTCCTAAAAATTGACATGCACAACTTGTACTTTTTCTATCTAGTTTACATCCAGCATAATCAGAATCAAATAAGCAATTAAATTCAATATTGAATCTCTAGAATACCATAATCCTACATTTTTGTTCCACTTAGATATCTTAGTATTCTTTTTATAGCAATTAAGTGAGATTCTTTAGGTTTTGATTGAAATCTAGCACATAAACAAACAACAAACATGATATCAGGTCTACTTGCAGTTAAGTAGAGTAGAGATCCGATCATACCTCTATAGTGTTTTTGATCAACTTTCTTACCGTCTTCATCTTTATCCAATTTGCATGAAGGACTCATAGGTGTTCCAAGGGGTTTGATTGATTCCATTTCAAACTTCTTAAGAATTTCCTTTGTGTACTTAGTTTGGTTGATGAAAATTTCTTCTTTGCTTTGCTTGATTTGATGTCCTATGAAGAAGTTGAGTTCTCCCATCATGCTCATCTCGAATTCACCCTGCATTAGCTTAACAAATTCTTGACACAAAAGATTGTTAGAACCGAATACAATATCATCTACATATATTTGTACTAATAAGTCTTTGTCTTTTCTTTTCAAAAATAGGGTTTTATCTACATTTCCTCTAGAAAAACCATTTTCAATTAGAAATTTGCTTAACCTATCATACCAAGCTCTAGGTGCTTATTTTAAACCATACAGTGCTTTGTGTAATTTAAAAACATGATTTGAAAATTCATGATCTTCAAAACCAGGTGGTTGTTCCACAAAAACTTTCTCATTTATAAAACCATTTAAAAATGCACTTTTAACATCCATTTGAAATAGATTGATGTTCATATGATATGCAAATGCAAGTAGTAATCTAATTGCCTCTAATCTAGCTACAGGTGCAAAAGTTTCATCAAAATCAATTCCTTCTTCTTGATTATATCCTTTTGCAATTAATCTAGCTTTATTTCTGATTACTATGCCATTTTCATCCAATTTATTCCTAAATACCCATTTAGATCCTATAACTGAATGACCTTTAGGTCTATCAACTAAGGACCATACATTATTCCTAGTAAATTGATTTAATTCTTCTTGCATAGCTAGCATCTAATTACTATCTTTTTTAGCTTCTTCAACAGTTTTAGGCTCAATTTGAGATACAAATGCAAGATGATTATTGATATTCCTCATAGATGATCTAGTTCTTACTCCTTAAGATAGATTACCTATAATCAATTCCTTCGGATGACCATAGGCATATCTCCAATCTATAGGAAGATCTACCCCATTATGATTAGTATCAATAACATCAACCCTAGGTGAATCATCATCTTTAGCTTCTTGTTCATGATCTGAAGATACATCTATATTTAATTTTTTAATATCTCTTTCTAGTATATTCGTATCTTTCTCATCATCAATCTTTTCTGAACTTGATGCTAAAGACTCATAAAAAATTACATGAATAGATTCTTCTACAATTAAGGATTTTTTGTTAAATACTCTATAGGCTTTACTAGTTGTTGAGTATCCTAAGAATATGCCTTCATCAGATTTTGCATCAAATTTTCTAAGATTATCTTTTCTATTATTATGAATAAAATATTTACAGCCAAATGCATGAAAATAACTAATGTTTGGTTTCCTATTATTCCATAATTCATAGGAAGTTTTCTTGAGAATTTGCCTAATTAGGGCTCTGTTAAGGATGTAACATGTCGTGTTTATAGCTTCCGCCCAAAAGTATTTTGGTAGGTTGCTTTCACATAGCATGGTACGGGCCATGTCTTCTAAAGTTCTATTTTTTCTTTCTACAACTCATTTTGATTTGGTATTCTAGGTGCAAAAAAATTATAGTGAATGCCATATTCAATGCAGAAATTTTTAAATAAATGATTTTCAAATTTGTGCCATGATCAACTTCTAAGAGACACTATGGTGTTGTTTTTCTTATTAGTGACTTTCTTGAAGAATTTCAGAAATATTGAGAAAGTCTCATCCTTGTGAGCCAAAAACAATACTCAAGTGAATCTAGAATAATCATCTACTATCACAAGGCCATATTTCTTTCCTCCTAGACTAGTTGTTCTAGTAGGTCCAAAAAGGTTCATGTGAAGTAGCTCTAGTGGCCTAAAAGTTGAAACTATATTTTTAGATTTGAAAGAGTTTCTAGTTTGTTTTTCAAATTGACATGCATCACAAATTTGGTTATTTTCAAAATCTAACTTTGGAAGTCCTTTAACTAAGTCCATTCTAATCAATTTTAAAATCAAGTGTGTGCTTGCATGACCTAATCTACGATGCCATAGCCATCCAATCTCATTTACATTAGCATTATTAGCAACTAAGCAATAATTACTAGTAGACAAATTATCTAAATCAATTAAGTATACATTGCCATTTCTATTACCAACAAATATAATGCTATTGTCAATGGGATTAGAAACAGTGCAGATAGAAGCTTCAAATGAAACTTTGAAACCTTTATCGCGCAATTGGCTAATACTAATTAAGTTATGTTTTAAACCATCTATAAAGAACATTTTCAATAAAATTAGAGGGAGTTATCTGAATTTTACCAAATCCCATAATCTGGCCTTACCATTGTCTCCAAATGTAACAACTCCTCCTCTTTTATCCTCAAGGGTGATGAATTGCTCCTTGTCACCCATCATGTGCCTTGAGCAGCCACTATCAAGATACCACTTTCGTTTTGATCTTTTGACCGTAAGACACTCATGCAAAGTAATCAAACTTTCTGTTTAGGTACCCAAGCTTTCTTGGGTCCTTCATGGTTAGTAGTAACAAAGATTGTTCCTTTCGGAACCCATTTTTTTTTTCTTTAATACTTAAGTTCTTGTTAATTTTTCTAAAATTGCATTCATAGGCTTTATGTCATTTCTTATTACAACAATGACATGAAATATCATTTTTATCCTTTTCTTTTCTAAAGAAATTTTTAACATACTTTTGTTTCTTGTTAGGCCTATAACCTAATCTAGCTTTATCAAATACAGCTCTTTAATTACTAAATAACAAATTCAGTTTTTTAGAGCTATATGTAAATTTATCAACTATATTTTTATATTTATCAACTTCTTTCCTTAAACTGGCATGTTCATTAGAAATTGATTCTTTGTCTTTTGATAAATTCTTTTTTTCATATTTCAATTCTTCAATTTCATGAGTTAGTTTATCCTTCTCTTTAATAAGATTTAAATTATCATTTTTCAAAACTTTGCTTTTCTTTTTTAGAATTTTAAAATTACTAACTAATTTATTAAATGCATCAAACAATTTATTAAAGGTAAAGTCATGAGTTTCGGTACATACCTCATCGTCTTCTTTTGCCATAAAGCAAATGTTTGCAACTTCCTTTTGTTCCTCTTCGGATGAGGATTCTTCGCTATCGCTCCATGTTGCAACGTATGTCTTTTTTTTTTTCTTGTATCCCTTTTTCAATTGAGGACAATCATATCTAAAGTGCCCCAGTTTCTTACATTCATAGCATATGAAGGGATCTTTCTCTTTATCCTTGTCCTTTTCTTTTTCTTTTTCACCTTCCACCTTTGTTCCAATTTTTTTCTTGTGAAAGGGTCTCCTTTGCATAAATTTTCTGAACTTCTTTGCAAGAAGGGCTGTCTCATCATCTTCCTCTTCTTCCTCACTGCTGCTTGTTTCCTTTTTTGCAGCTTTAAGGGCAATCGTTATCTTTTTTTGACTTCTTCCTCTTGATGTTGCTTCATGGTCTTCCAAAGGTAATGTATTTAAATCTTTGGCTTCTTGGATGGCAGTTACTTTTGCTTCCCATGATCTTGGAAGAGACCTAAGAATTTTACGAACCAATTCAGAGTTAGTATAGGTCTTACCAAGACTTTTTAGACCATTTACAATATCAGTAAATCTAGTATACATACATGCATGTGATAGTTTCATTTTGTTCCATGCTAAACAATTCATATTTGTGCACTAAGATATTAATTTTAGACTCTTTAACTTGATTAGTACCCTTATTGGTAACTTCTAGTCTATCCCAAATTTTTTTTTGCGAAAATACATGTAGAAATTTTATTAAACTCATTAGCATCTAAAGCACAATATAAAACATTCATGGCCTTAGCATTGAGCTGAGCCATTTTCCTATCGTTCTCATTGCAAACCCTTTTGAGTTTAGGAACTATTGAACCATCTACTATGTGTGTGGGTGTGCTAGGTCCACTAGTGATTACACTCCAAAGCTCATAGTCTAAAGCTTGAATAAAAATTCTCATTCTACTATTCCAATAAGAATAATTAGAACCATTAAATAAAGGAGGTCTATTGGTAGAATGACCTTCAGCAAATAAAGATCCACCTTGAGCTGCCATTTGGATCTTTAACTCTTGATCGTTGGATCAAACAAGAAATGAGCACAAGCTCTGATACCAATTGTTGGCCCAGATGGCAACCCAAGAGGGGGGAGTGAATTGGGTTCTTAAAAATTTAACTCTTTTAAAAACTATTTGCTTTGATATGAAAGAGCTTGAGTGCAAAGTATAAATAAATACTAATCACAACTAAATGAGATAGAGAGAGAGACAAAGAGACAAAGCACGACAAACACAAAGATTTTATAGTGGCTCGGTGTATCCAACACCTGTGTCCACTCCCAAGCTTCACTTGGGTCCATACTATAATCCACTTGATTACAGTCGAGTTATTTTACAAGCTCACAACTCAAAACTTATTGTTTCCCCCGGGATCACAATGAACCCAGCTAATTTTTCAAGCTCACCAGCACACAACCCAACCACAAGCTATCCTTAGCTTGTACCTCGGTAGTATACCTCGGTACAAGCTAAGGATAGCTTGTGGTTGGGTTGTGTGCTGGTGAGCTATGAATACACAGCAGCTCCTCAAATGAGCAAATAAACAATAAAATAAACAAGGACAAGAAAAGTCTGTTTGAAGCTCTTTGAATGAATGCTTTTCTTCTTTTCTTCTTTTCCTCCTCTCCTTTGAAAAATTGAATCAGGGCCTCAGCTCAGATTCTTCACAGAAATTTGCAGTTGAGAAGTTGAGGATTTTGGGGCTTTTGCTTTCTTTCTTCTAATGATGGAAATCTCCTTGATTTGAACTTGAGAAGCTTGTGGATTTCTCTTCGAGCTTTCTGGGGTTGATGGATTTGAGCTCTGAGTCTTTCCTCTTGATTTCTCTCTCTTTTTCACTAAGTATTTTTCTCAATTTTTCCCTTCTCTTTTTCAAATGAATGGTTTCCCCCTTTATATATATATCTTAATCCAAGATTAGGTGAGAAATATAGCCGTTGTGAGATGCTTGGATCTTTCTATACACAAAGAAAAAATAGCCGTTAGAGGTTAGGTAGAAAAAATCTTACCGTTGGAGTCCGTTCTGACAAATAAAAATCCGTTCCTGACAGGTTGGAGTCGGCTCCAACTTTTCAGGTGTCGGCTCCAAATCGGGTATCCAAAAATAGCAATAAAAAGTTGAGGAGTCGGCTCCAATAAAGTTAAGTGTTGGCTCGTCGCTTTCGGGAGTCGGCTCCACAAACCAAAAGTGTCGGCTCCAGAAATGCTCAAAAAAATACGCTCTCTGTTCTCAGGTTAGAGTCAGCTCCAGAAACTCAGGTGTCGGTTCCCAAATTCTCAGGTGTCGGCTTCCGAATACTAGGTGTTGGCTCTAGAAACTGAAACAGAATACACTTCTCTGTATCTCAGGTTAGAGTCAGCTCTGAAACTCTGGGTGTCGACTCCAGACTGTACCAAAATTCCAAAAAACTTCTGATACGCCTTGGGGTCAGCTCTTGACAATTTGGGTGTCGACTCCAAGCTCTGAACTTTAAAAAATTCTTTTAACATTTTGATTCAAAACTTATTTCTTTATACCTTTTGCTTGATTAAACATTTTTAATCCCTGAAACACTTATTAAATCTATCAAAAACATAGTGAATATACTCACGTCTTTTATTAATCATCAAAATCAATAATTGGGTCAACAGTCTCGACCTAGTTACACCCCTAATAACAATCCACCACACACATAAAAATAAATTCTACAACATATAAAATATCTTATAGGAATGTATAATCAATTAGACTTAACTAATATTAATAAACTAATTATTCATTGAATCAAACTAATAAAATTCAGATATACTATCAATAACAAAAATATGATCCTATGATTTTAAAATCAAAAAACTAAATATTTTTTTAATCTAAAATGAAGTAATTCAATGTTTCTTAAATCTAAACTAATATTTTTTTTCCAATTAGTCAATCAATTTATAGAAATTTTTTAATTGAATATATCAACTTATAAAAGTTTTCAATTAAGTATACTTGTTTAAGTCTAGCTAATATTTCTTTTAAATGCTTGAGAAGTCAATCCATCAAAAATTTCTATATGTAAAATTTTATACATAATAACCTAAAAAAAATACTGCTATCTATTTATGTAAAAAAAATCATATGTGTAGTAAAATTGCAACTTTCTAGTTACTTTACAAATAGTAAATAAATTAATAAAAAAATTGCATCTCCTGTATATGTTTTGCTTTATGTTGTAGAGTTTTTAGTATGTTATTAACACATTTTTTAACACAATAGTTTATCCTCTCGCAAAGGCCGTGTGACTCAACAAAGGCCATCTTACTCTACCACATAGAACTAATTGTTAAAAGGATGTCCATGAATAGCCTCTATAATACTTCTGCCCATATTTTTCATACTAAATTAAAAAACTTTTATGAGTCCATGAACTCAATTGAAAAAGTTTTGTAAGTTTATATACTCAAGTAAAAAAAAGTATTTTCAAGTCATGTTTGACGATCATCATACAATCGACATTGTCAAAATTATATTTGATTAAAAAACTTATATGAGTTGAGATATTCATTTGAAAAAGAAATAGTGTAAGGATTTAATTGAAAATCCTAAATAAGTTCATATACTCATGATGTAATTATTCCTTTATAATTTAAATCTATGCAATAAATTCTAACTTGTCTTTTGTTTCTATTTGATTTGTATCCGCAAATTTGCCATCTCGTTTTTAAAGTGTTTTAAACCTATGGTATGGTAGGAATAAATGGATATGCTTTTGTGCTACTACTGCAATCAATGGTTAGGATATTATTATTCTCCTCATTAGTCTTAGGAGTCTAGTATGGTTTGATGGTGTAAAGATTGATTTTGGACTTTTTTAAGGATAGGCTTTGATTATGCTATGTTAGATTAATTATTATCTTTAATGAATTATATTCATTTTAAAGGCAACTAAAATAATGTGAGTTTCATAACAACCAAGGTCATTAGCATATGTCATGCTTTTGATTTTTTTAAAGGTGGCATATTCAATGCGCATGAGATGTAAGATAGATGGTTATGATATCTAAGTTCGATATATTTTTTAAAGTTATTTATACTTCAGATAAATATACTCAATCTTCAAGAGGTGTACTTTTATTCTTTTTCTTTCAACTACATGATATATAGTTTTTTAGGGCCAAAGTACTTGAAGAGGAGAGAAGAGTGTGGAATTGATACCTTTGAACTACATATACAAGTGGCACTCAAAAGGTTTATGTTTGTATGTTAGAATAAATGCAGTAAATTTAGGAGTGACATTTTAACTTTAGGTATTTAGAACATACTTATAGCTTTAAAATATGTGCATAACTGTGTCCATAAAAATGCTGAATTTACCATCCACATTGTCATCCAAATAAGTCATTATTAGGAGAACATGCTCTTGAGAATTATAAGAATATCAATATCCTCTTTTATGTGCATGATAATATATAAAAGCAAATTGAAAAATCAGCATTATAAACAAACCTTTATAATTTCACGATGTCTTTATGATAATAGCATGTTGATAATTTGAAATAAATTTAAAATGCTAAGTGCCTATTCCTCTAACACAAGTCCTTTTGTTTTGAATGTTTATATGGTTTCTTCTAATTAAAATCATAAGGGCCAACATCAACTACATTAGTCAACAAGAACATATTATTTGAACATTGCTAGTTTCTTTTATTTATTTTCTTTTCTTTCAGATATATGCAGATGCATTAATAAAAATGACACGGAGAGCCATTGAAAATGTCCCCTAAATATCCTTCTTTGACCAGCTTAAGGTTTCAACCTTTAATTTATTTGTTTTTGGCTTTTGCAGACTACTTATTTATCCAACTCCTAGCTTTGAGCATTATGTTGATTATTGAAAATATTAATGGTAGTTGTTAGGACTAAACATAAAAAGCCAATAGTTCCTAGATTATCAATCTTCAAGATTCCACTCTCTAATTCTTAAAATTGTAGTCATAAATTTATAGTGGACTGTAATTTTAAGGCCAAAGAAAAGTACACATGTACGT
Organism: Calamus simplicifolius; assembly: GCA_900491605.1. Taxonomy (NCBI): domain Eukaryota; kingdom Viridiplantae; phylum Streptophyta; class Magnoliopsida; order Arecales; family Arecaceae; genus Calamus; species Calamus simplicifolius. The sequence goes on from UESW01001364.1 coordinate 297,656, forward strand.
ATAGTTTATGCTAATCTAATAGTAGTGCTTAAGCTATCTGACCCAAACATATTTGGGCCAGTCTCCCTCCGCTTGATATCTTAAACACTTCCATTTTGTGAGATGCACTTGTTGTTCAGACCTAGGTCTGGCTTAGATATTGGATTTAAGTCCAATTCTATTGAACTCAACTCCTTGTGGTTTGGGTTCATGCTAAATTAAATTGATGGGCTCAAATCAAATCCTTCTGAACCAACGGCACTAACCCATTTACATAGATACATAGAGTTTGGTTACAATAGTTTCAGAACCACTAATTCTATTGACGTCAAATCACTCTCCTCGAGTGTCCGTAAGCATTCGATCGCCCAGAATCCTTCGGCGAGCTTCTCATGCCTGGAAACTTGCAAACAAGTCCCGAGGACCGAAGATTTCGGCGAGGACCCTTCGACGCTCAAGTTAGTGCTCTGGGCAACAGCCGTAAGCTTGAGAAAGCTCGAAAGAAAAGGAGAGGGGCTTAGAGAAGAGCTCTCTATGAGCGAGAATGAGCGTTTAAGAGTGTTGTTATGGTTACCTTATCGGGGGTTCCTCTTACCCATTTTATTGACGCTTGGGGTCTTGAAGCATGATCACTTTGACAGAGCATTTATAATGGGGCAGCATAGTGGGGCTAGCCTTCATATGATTTATCAGAGCTCTAGAGTGGATGGCTATGACAGATGTTGCTTGGTTTGGATAACTGTCATAGACTGCTGCAAGGTATGAGCAGTCGGCTTGGTGTGGGGTGCCAGGCCCTCCCATGGGACAAAAGGGGGGGGGGGGGGGGGGGGGGTGGGCCACGTAGTTGACATCTCTATGTAGGTGTCAGGCCCTCCCATGGGCTTAACAAAAGGAGTGCCAGGCCGATGTGTCCACGTGCATTGGATTCATGGCCATGCTCTCAGCTCTCATGCACCGCACCTCCCCTCACGGATCCACGCTACCCTCCTCCCCGAAGCTTGAGTCTTCCGTTGAAGGAGGGAAGGAAGGAGCCAGAGGCAAGACGGAGTTGGGAGTCCAAGACACGACCAGAACAGAGCCGGGTGCCGGATCTAGGATGTCCCAGAGCCGGGAGCCAGATCTGAGGGGGCAGCAAGCCGAAGCTAGGAAGAGGATGATAGAGATATAGACTAAAAGATATGCTTTATGTCTTTACATTTTTAATGAGAATTCATTTTGAGCAATGTGTGCCATTTACTATATATATGTGCATGTGTCTAGTATTTTCAAAGAGTATTTGATCTAGTGTGTAGAGTACGGCTTACACACAGAAGACTAGATCATCGGTTCTTTTGGAATACAAGTTTATTGTTCACAGTTTTAGATGAATTGGACACACCATCGGTAGAGCTGTAGCACAAATTTAAGTAGGTCTGTCTTGACTACGGGAAATGGTTTATTCTAACTATTTGTGCTAGTACACTTTGTGTGTATTGAACAGAACCCAGTTGAGTTGATTATTTTATACTGACTTTATAAAATAATTTAGAACTCATGAATATTATGATTACTTATGCTCTTAATCTGAATTCTATTACTAGACACGTGTGTGTAGTGATTATTGCTTTGATTACACATAGAGTGAAATTCTATATGAGTCAATAATCTCAGTGGGTTGGACAATAACATTATATATGGTGAACATTAATAGTTGAAGGAATCCACGTCCGGTTAATTTGGACTGATGATATCCCCTTGAGAAAGCTTATAAGTTTTGATCGTATCAAATCTTGCAAGTGGATTTTGAATCCGATACGTCAAATAAGTTAAGTGGATAAGTCTCAAGGATAATAACAGCCAATTAAATTATATTGTCAGTATTTAAATTTAATTGGTGGATATCTGTAATCTTAACATGGGGAGATAATAAGTATTTAATATTAAGGCTCGAAAATATAAATTCGAATATGATTAGGAGTACAATTATAATTCTTTAGTGGAATGAATTATAATTTACGTAATTAAATCCTAACCCGGGATAGGATTAGAGATTTAATTACGTGGGAAGTCCTTTTCATATTTGCCTATTTGGTCCCTGTTGTAGCCCTATAAATACCCTCTCAATTGGTTGCTAGGGTTAACGCTTTTGAGAAAAAAGAAAAGCAAGAAACCCTAGGTCGGCCGAGAGAGATCCCACCATCTTGAGAGAGAAGAAGGTATTTCGGAAATACGGCGGAAGGCCAAAAGGTTGAGGTCGAGCAATCAAATCAAGTGTTCCAGCGTTCAAGTCTGAAGGTATAATCTTATACTCATAGATTAGAACGGTAAAAGATTTTTGCATTACTCATATACGCTATAGCCGTGATCTTGGGGTATTCCGTGCTCCCCAATAGAGGAGGCCGTAGGCAGGAGCCGAGAATGAGGGGGCTGCAGGTCGGAGCCAAGGCCAAGGGGCGGCAACCCAGGGCCGAGGCCGAGGGTGCCGTAGGCCGGAGCCAAGGTCGAGGGGGCCGCAGGCAGGAGCTGAGGCCGGAGGGGAGTCTGGACTAAGGGACGAGGATGGAGTGCTGGGAGTTATCCGGAATCGTGGGGATAGTTGTGCTTGTTGACGTGGAAGCAGGGGACCAGTGTCATCGGGATGATGCTCTCGGGATCAGGATGGTTGGGAGTGATTAGGAGTCTGGTACAGCTCTTGGATGTGGGGGAGTTCCACCAAAGGAAGAGGATCTCAAAGTCCTGGAATCGGGAGTTGGGGGCGACTGTCTAGAAGACCGAAGGAGTCCGGCATGAAGGAATGAGCAAGGGCTGGAGTACCCGAGAGGTTCCTGGGCTTGCTCCATGGAGATGGGAGCAGCCATCGGGGAAGACCGAACCTTCCTCGGGAACTTGGTCGAGTAGAGCTCCATCTTGCTGGTCCTCGTCCAGAGCAGCACCTGGTGCGTCTTTTGAAAAAGCCTCTCCATGAGAAAAGGCCACGTTGATAGCAACCCGATTGGCCATTGGCTGCTTGTCATTTCCCACGGTTAAAAGCATGTGCCTTGAGATGATGCACGTCCTCTTGAGCCTGGTTTGGTAGAGACCACCGGGTTGTCCATAATGCATGTGATTGATGTGTCAGGGTCTCTTTTCCTTCCAAGGGCTTCTCCAGGCACTTTAGTCACACTACTACTTTGCCACTCTCCGAGCATAATAACGACTGCCGTGGGATGGTGCCGTAAACCGTAGCCCGAGTGTGGTCATCATGGGTGTTGCACAAACACAGAGAACCGAAACTCATGAAGGAGAGAGAGAGAGAGAGAGAGAGAGAGAGGCCAAGGCCAACACCGTCAGCCGAAGGAGGTGGCCGAGTCCAAATGTGGCCGAAGCTAATGCTAACATCAATGGTCGAGTCCAGCATAGTCACCATCGCTCGTAGGGTCATTGACCCCATCAGATGCCTCCTATATTTTTGAACTTATACGACCACATACCTTGCATCCATCAAGCAAAAGGAGTGTAGAGCTCTACATCTTTTCACTTACCTTTTCTTGTTAGTTTTAGATTTGGCTTTTCATCTACCTTGCGTGGACACTTGTGTGTCCTCTGAAACTGCGTACCTATCTTCTCGAAAATCTTTAGGCAATGTTGAAGGTAAACTGATTACCTTAGACTAGCTAGGGGCAGTTAGCAATCCTCTCATGATACAGAGTCTGAAAGTGGATGCTCGTCAACTGTGACTTGAAGAGTTGATCTCTCCTAACTGGGAGTTGACTTTGGGTCTTCAACTTCTGACATGAAGTTTGGATGTGGGTGCTCATCAACTATGAGCTAGGGAGTTGGCCTCCCAACTGCGAGTTGTCTTGGGGCTTCTTCTTGGATGGCTGAAAGTGACCAGCAATATGTGGCAAGTGTATAATTTAAACAAAGGTCTTACCCGATTGGCCATTGGCCGCTGAGATAGGGTTAAAACCGCTGAGGCTGAGATGAAGCCGTTGAGGCTGTTAAGATGCTGCTGAGGCTAAGATGAAGGTATTGAGGATGAGATGATGTCATTGAGGCTGTGATAAAGCTGCTGAGGTTGTAATGAGTCCTCGGAGGCAGAGAAATAAAGCCACTAAGGCCGATAGAGCTACTAAGGCTGCAGTAATGTCATTGATGCAGATATGAGGTCGCTGGGGCTAAGATGACTCTATCGAGGTCGTAATGAGGCCACGAAGGTAGAGGAATAGAACCACTGAGGCTGCGATAAAACTGCCTTGGGGGTTTTGCGGCCAGCCCAAATGGTGACCCGAGAGTTGAGAGTCATCAGGTGCCTTTTAACCCGAAGGATGAAACGAGAGTTGAGAGTCATTATGTGTCTTTTAACTCCGAAGGGTGACCTGAGAGTTGAGAGTCGTCAAGTACCTTTTAACCCCAAAGGGTGACCTGAGAGTTGAGAGTCGTCAGATGCCTTTTAACCCTGAAGGGTGACCTGAGAGTTGAGAGTCGTCAGTTACTTTTTAACCCCAAAGGGTGACCTAAGAGTTGAGAGTCATCATGTGCCTTTTAATCTCGAAGTGTTGAGAAATTATTGAAACATAATTGCCCCAACTTTATTGATTTTGATGATTTCCAAAAGCCATGAGTATTTAAAGAAAACAATGTGTTTATTATCAAAAACCTTGAGCTTATTCAAATTGAAAGGAATGAACTATCAATGGTTATATTAAATGAGTTTTGAATCAATTAGAAAAAGAATTTCAAGTTCTATGCTTAAAAGAATTCAAAAAGGAATTTTTACACATTATAATTCAATCGATGAATTCTTGAAACATGTCTTGAATCCATGCTTAATGTCATATTTAATGTATTCAAGTCAAATTTATATTTTAAATTTAATTGGGACAAGTTTTAAAGTCAATCAGAACATTTTTCTGATTTTTGTATCGCTCCCGAGCCGACTCAAGGGTTCCGAGTCGACTCCCCAATTGTCTGAGTTTCTCGAGTCGACACTTGAGTTTTCAAGAGTCGACCCCTGAACCTTGCGAGCCGACTCCTGTCTGTGCGAGCCGACTCGACTCAAACAACAGAACCCATTTTTGAGCACTTCTCGAGTCGACTCCCCGTTTCCTCGAGTCGACTCCCGACTTTCAGGAGCCGACACTTATGTTTTCGCGAGTCGACCCTTCAATGGTTAAAATGTTTCTATTTTTGGTAATCGACCTCGAGCCGACTCCCACAAGCTCGAGTCGACTCCACGAAATCTGGGCGCGATTTTTAACGATGACACATCAGCCCCAACGGTAAGATTTTTGAATAACGGCTATTTTTCCTTGTCTCTAACGGATATATTTTTGCAGATTCTATAAATAGAGGAGTTCTTTTCAAATCAAAACAACCCAGAGAAAATCAAAAAGAGAGAAAAGAATATCATTTGAAAAGAGGGAAAAACAGAGCATATGGAAAAATCATTTAGCTCAAAGGAGAGTTTCAAAAGGAGTGAAATCCAAGTGAAAGTTTCGTCTACTCCTTCTCATCAATCCACAAGAGCCAAAAGAAAATCCAAAGCATTTCAAAGGTCAAATCGAGGATTTTCAAAAGAGGAAAAAGCTTCATCTCAACTCCAAAGTCTTCAACGGTCAAGAATCTTGCTGAGGCGTGATTCAACACTTCAAGAGGAGTTAAAGAGAAGAAGGAAGAAAGCCCAAGCATCTACCATCTGCAATACAATCAGGCTTTTCTAACCTTTAATATTTTGTACTTCATTTGTATATTTGCTCAAGGGGAGCACTTTATTGTTCAAACACTCTATTATTATTTGTTTGCTGATTCAATCAGTGGATTGAATCAGTGGAGGTTGGTATACCTCGTTGCAAGCCGGAGTGCTTGTGTTGGGTTAGTTGTGAGCCCGTGAAAAACAACGTGTAGGGTTTTGTGCTGGTAAGCCCGAGTTAAAACCAGCTGGGTTCGTTGTGCACCCGGTAAAACAACAAGTTTGAGTTGTGAGCTTGGAAAACAACTCGGCTGTAATCTAGAGAGATTATAGTGTGGACCCAAGTGAATCTTGGGAGTGGACGTAGGTGCTGGTTGCGCCGAACCACTATAAAATTATCTTGTGTTTGCCGTGCCTATTTTCTCTATCTCTATCTCTCTTTATTTGCTTGTGTATTAATTTTAGTTAGCCTCTCACTTGCACATCTTGCTAACTAATCAATTAAAGTTAAAAAGTCTTAAATTTTTAAGAACCCAATTCACCCCCCCCTCTTGGGTTGCCATCTGGGCCAACAATTGGTATCAGAGCAAGTGCTCATTTAGAATTTGATCTCACGATCTGCTAAAGATCCGGGCAACACATTGGTTCAATTTGCTGAAGGTCATTCTACGAGACTCTTTTTTAATGGCCAACTATTCTTATTGGAAAGCTAGAACTATTCATTCAAGCTTCTATGATTGGAGTGGGAATAATACCTAGTACACCCACACACCTATTGATGGCACTATTGTTTCCCGAAAGGGATTGGAATGATAATGATAGAGAAACAAAATGCTAAGCCATTATATTTATTGTCCTTTGATTCAAATGAATTCAACCGAATCTCAACTTGTATTCCGCAAAGAAATTTGGGATAGGTTGGAAATTACTCATGAACAAACCAAGTAAAGGAATCAAAATAAACATTTTGGTTCACAAATATGAATTGTTTACAATGGAACAAACTGAAACCATCACATGCATGTTCACTAGATTTACTGATATTGTGAATGGTTGAAAAGTCTTGGTAGAATTTATTCTAATGCTGATCTTGTGCGTAAAATTCTTAGGTCACTACCAAGATCGTGGGAAGCAAAAGTCACTGCCATCCAAGAAGCAAAGGACCTCAATGCACTACCTTTAGAGGAGCTTCTAGGATCCTTAATGACCCACGAGTTAACAATGAAGCAGCATGTTGAGGAGGAAACAAAAAGAAGGAAAACTCTTGCCCTCAAGACTGCAGAAATGGAAGAGAGCAGCAGTGAAAGTAATGATGAAGATGATGAGGAAACTGCTCTCTTGGCCAAAAATTCAGAAGGTTTATGAGAAAAAGGCCTTTCATAAAAAGAAATTTGGAGCAAGATTTGAAGGAGAAAAGGATAAGAAAAAGGACAAGGAGAAAGAAAAAGAAAAAGAGCCCTTAGTATGTTATGAGTGCAAAAAGCCAGGGCACTTCAAGTATGATTGTCCTTTGCTGAAAAAGGCCTACAAGAAAAAGAAGAAAGCTTACATGGCAACATGGTCTGATGAATCTTCCTCGTCGGAAGAAGATGAGCAAAAGGAAGTTGCCAATATTGTTTCATGGCCAACGACGACGACAACGACAATGAGGTAAGTTCTGAAAACTCAAATGATGATTTTACATTTGATGAAATGTTTGAGGCTTTCAATGAACTTATGATTGATTTTAAATCCTTAAAGAAAAAGTATAAGTTTTTGAAAAATGACAATATTAGTTTAGCTAAAAGTAAAAATGAATTAGCTTTAGAAGTTAAGAACTTAACTAATGAAAAAGAAGAACTTAGGAAAGAAAGAGATAATCTTAATCAAGAAAAGATTTATTAAAATCTGAAACTAAAAACTCAACTAAAGATTTAAAAGATCAAATAGAAACTTTAGCTTTAGATAAAGAACAGCAAGCTAAAGAAATTGACTCTCTTAAGAAAGATGTTAAAAAATATAAAGACATTGTTGAGAAATTCACCTTAAGTTCAACTAAACTTAACATGATCCTAGATAGTCAAAAAGCTGTTTTTGACAAAGCTGGTTTAGGATATAACACATTAAGGAAACAGAAATCTCTAAAGAATATTTTTATAAAAGCCAACCAAAGTAATATAACTTGTTTTAAATGTAATGAAAAAGGTCACAAATCCTTTGAATGCAAAACGTTAAAAATAACAACAAGTTAAATATTAAAGCTAAGAAAATATGGGTTCCGAAAGGAACAATTTTTATTGCTGCTAACCATGAAGGACCCAAGAAAGCTTGGGTACCTAAGCATAAAGTTTGATTATATTGCAGGAATGTCTTGTAGCCAAAAGATCAAAGAAAAAGTGGTACCTTGATAGTGGCTGCTCAAGACATATGACGGGTGACAAAGATGAATTCATCACCCTGGAAGAAAAGAAAGGTGGAGTTGTGACGTTTGGCGACAACGGTAAAGGTCAAATTATGGGCCTTGGTAAAGTTCGCATAACTCCATCTATAGTTATTGATAATGTACTTTATGTTAATGGTTTGAAGCATAATCTAATAGTATAAGTCAATTATGTGATAAAAATTTTAATGTTTCATTTAAATCTTCTATATGCACTGTAACTAATTCTATTGATGATAGCATTGTATTTACTGGTTATAGACATGGCAATGTTTACTTAGTTGACTTAGAAAAATTATCTTTGAGTGATCATTGCTTAATTGCTGACAATGCTAACATAAATGAAATTAGTTGGTTGTGGCATCGTAGATTAGGTCATGCAAGCACACACCTTATTTCAAAACTAATTAAAATGGATTTAGTTAAAGGATTACCTAAATTAGATTTTGAAAATAATAAAATATGTGATGCATGTCAATTTGGAAAAAACTAGAAGTTCTTTTAAATCTAAAAACATTGTTTCAACTTCTAGGGCTTTAGAGCTACTTCACATGGATCTTTTCGGACCAACTAGAACCACAAGTCTAGGAGGAAAGAAATATGGTCTAGTGATTGTAGATGATTATTCTAGATATACTTGGGTAATGTTTTTAGCTCACAAAGATGAGACTTTCTCGATTTTCCTGAAATTCTTCAAGAAAGTCACAAATGAGAAAAACACTACTATAGTATCTCTAAGAAGTGATCATGGAACAGAATTTGAAAATCACTTATTTGAAAGTTTTTGCACTGAAAATGGAATTAATCATAATTTTTCAGCCCCTAGGACTCCACAACAAAATGGTGTAGTTGAAAGAAAAAATAGGACTCTAGAAGACATGGCCCGTACCATGCTATGTGAAAGCAACTTACCAAAGTATTTTTGGGCGGAAGCAATTAACACAGCATGTTACATCTTAAACAGAGCTTTAATAAGACCAATATTAAAGAAAACACCTTATGAATTATGGAATGAAAGAAAACCAAATATAAAATACTTTCATGCATTTGGATGTAAATGTTTCATTCATAATAATGGTAAAAACAACTTAGGAAAATTTGATGCTAAATCTGATGAAGGAATTTTTCTAGGTTATTCAACAACTAGTAAGGCATATAGAATCTTTAACAAGAAAACCTTAGTAGTTGAAGAATCCATTCATGTAGTTTTTGATGAATCTTTAGCAACTGGATCTGAAAAGATTGATGATGAGGAAGATACAAACATAATTGAAAAAGATCTTGAAAAACTTAATATTGAAGTATCTTCTGATCATGAACAAGAGGCTAAAGATGATGATTCACATAAGGACGATGATGTCAATATTGATCATAATGATGTAGATCTTCCAAGAGACTGGAGATATGCTCATAGTCATCCTAAGGAATTGATTATAGGCGATCCATCTCAAGGAATAAGGACTAGATCATACATGAGAAATATTAGTAATCATCTTGCATTTGTTTCACAAATTGAACCTAAAACTATAGAAGAAGCTGAAAAAGATAATAATTGGATGTTAGCTATGCAAGAAGAACTAAATCAATTTACAAGAAATAATGTTTGGACTTAGTTGAAAGACCTAAAAACCATTCAGTAATAGGATCAAAATGGATTTATAGAAATAAACTAGATGAAAATGGCATTGTAATTAGAAACAAAGCTAGATTGGTTGCTAAAGGATATAATCAAGAAGAAGGTATTGATTTTGATGAAACCTTTGCACCTGTAGCTAGATTAGAAGCCATTAGGCTATTACTTGCATTTGCATGTCATATGAACATTAACTTATTTCAAATGGATGTAAAAAGCGCATTTTTAAATGGATTTATTAATGAAGAAGTTTATGTAGAACAACCACCAGGTTTTGAAGATCACGAATTTTCAAATCACGTTTTTAAATTGCACAAAGCTTTATATGGTTTGAAACAAGCACCTAGAGCTTGGTATGATAGGTTAAGTAAATTCTTAATAGAAAATGATTTTACAAGAGGAAATGTTGATAAAACTTTGTTTTTGAAAAGAAAAGGTAAAGATTTACTTGTAGTACAAATATACGTAGATGACATTATTTTTGGTGCTACTAACGATTCTCTTTGTCAAGAATTTGCAAAGTTGATGCAGGGAGAATTCGAGATGAGCATGATGGGAGAACTCAACTTCTTCCTTGGACTCCAGATCAAACAAAGCAAAGAGGGAATCTTTATCAACCAAACCAAATACACAAGAGAACTACTCAAAAAGTTTGGTATGGAAACAATGAAACCCCTCGGAACTCCAATGAGTCCTTCATGCAAGCTGGACAAAGATGAAGAAGGTAAAAAGGTTGACCAAAAGTATTATCGAGGTATAATCGGATCCCTTCTTTATTTAACAGCAAGTAGACCAGATATCATGTTTTCAGTATGTTTATG
>UESW01001364.1:315303-489289 GCA_900491605.1 Calamus simplicifolius
GATAAAACTTTGTTTTTGAAAAGAAAAAGTAAAGATTTACTTGTAGTACAAATATACGTAGATGACATTATTTTTGGTGCTACTAACGATTCTCTTTGTCAAGAATTTGCAAAGTTGATGCAGGGAGAATTCGAGATGAGCATGATGGGAGAACTCAACTTCTTCCTTGGACTCCAGATCAAACAATGCAAGGAGGGAATCTTTATCAACCAAACCAAATACACAAGAGAACTACTCAAAAAGTTTGGTATGGAAACAATGAAACCCCTCGGAACTCCAATGAGTCCTTCATGCAAGCTGGACAAAGATGAAGAAGGTAAAAAGGTTGATCAAAAGTATTATCGAGGTATTATCGGATCCCTTCTTTATTTAACAGCAAGTAGACCAGATATTATGTTTTCAGTATGTTTATGTGCTAGATTTCAATCTGAACCTAAAGAATCACATTTAATAGCTGTTAAAAGAATTTTAAGATATCTAAATGGAACTAAAAATGTAGGTTTATGGTATTCTAGAGACTCCACATTAAACCTAATTGCATATTCAGATTCTGATTATGCTGGATGTAAATTAGATAGAAAAAGCACAAGTGGTGCATGCCATTTCTTAGGAGTAACTTAATCACATGGTTTAGCAAAAAGCAAAATTCAGTTGCATTATCAACTACTGAAGCTGAATATGTAGCAGCTGGAAGTTGCTGTGCGCAAATCCTATGGATTAAGCGACAACTTGAAGACTATGGTATCACACTTGATAAAACACCCATAAGATGTGATAACACTAGCGCAATCAACTTAACTAAAAATCCAATTCAACACTCAAGGACAAAACACATAGAAATTAGATATCATTTTATAAGGGAACATGTAGCTAATGATGAAATTTGTTTAGATTATGTAAACACTGAAGAACAATTAGCTGACATCTTTACAAAACCTTTAAATGAAGAAAGATTTTGTTATCTTAGAGGAGAGTTAGGAATTTGTAACCTTTTGAATAAATTTTGAAACCTCTAAGGAAATATATCTAGAGTTCTTTCAATTCTCAAAATCTTAAGGAAATTTTATCTAGAACTCATATCAATTTGATCTCTCAAAGTCCATGATTTTTAATCATACTCAAAGATCAAATCCGGACTCATTTCGGATTCTCTGAATCTCAATCTTTTTTCTCTGAAATTGTCGGGAGCCGACTCGAGAGTATCGGAGTCGACTCGAGTTTCTGCTGAAACTCAGGAGTCGACCCCTCCTCTGAGCGAGTCGACTCGAGATCGTGTCCGTGCTCTGTGACTAGTCGCGAGCCGACTCCACACTTTGCGCGAGTCGACTCGACGTGGTCCCAGTCGATTTATTTAGGGCACGAGTCGACCCGACGGACATTTCATTCTTCCAAAATCTTCCAAATCCTCTCCAAAACTTTCCCAAAACCCTCCAAACCTCAAATAACCTCTGATTAAAATCCTTCAAGATCAATGGCACCCAAAACCCGTGGAGCTAGCTCGAGTGGCGCCGGTTGAAGAGAAAAAGGACCGTGCGACGACCCGTCCGCGAGCCGTCTACGGATTCTTCTTCTACCCTTCGGCTAGTGATCCTCCTGCTCCAGCTCCAGCTCCTACTCCTCAGGTAGATCTCTAGCCAGTAGGATTGTAACCACAGGAAGGAAAGTTGATTTTGAATTGTTTGAGAATGAGGGATTCATCATTGGTAGACAACTAATCGAGATGGGATTTGAGATATTTGTTCATTGGACTGTCCTACCTACCCTGCTTTAGTTAAAGAGTTTTACAAGAATTTGACTAGAGGAGATGATGGCTTGTAAGCAAGGTTAGAGGCATTGGTTTGAACATTACATCCTCCATTCTTTCTAGATTATTGAATTACCCTTGTCTGGACCTTCTACATTTGCCCCAGAAGATAGGTCTCCTGCCCTCACTAGACTTTTGAACCGAAATTTTGAAGGGATTTGAAGAAGTCTTTGCTAGTCAACTGCCATTGGAATTAAGATTCTCCACAATATCTGCAGCAGGATTTATTTCCCAAGACAGGCCGATTTGACTATGTTTCTGAGAGAGATATTTTTGTTATGGATGCTGTTGTTCTGGGAAGCCCATCAATCTACCTAGGATGATTTGGTATATTGCAGATTGTGGGGAAAAAGAAATCAGCTTCCCTATGGCATGGTTTTGACTAAATTATTTCAAGCCAAGGGATTGTGTTAGTGATAGTGAGCCAAAGAAGGAGTTAAGACATACAGATTATTATACTTTGGCCACTATTCATCGCATGGGGTTTATTAAGAAAAATGGAAGTTGGGAGAGAAAGAATGTTACTGAGGATAGAGACTTAGATGCAGAGGCACCCAGACCTTCTTTGAGACATTCATCACCGGAGCCTCCTCAGTGTTCATCTATTCCAGAGTCTGTTCCTGCTCCTGCTTATCCTACTCCTGCTCAGTCTTCTACTTTCATCTGTAGTTTTTCTGATACACAGTTAGATCAGCTTCGATCTTTATTCAAATCTGAGTTAAGTGATCAAGAAAAAGATGAAAGAAGAATTTAATGAAAGTATATGAACTTAAAAGAAGCATATTCTCTCAGTGATCGAGTTGCATTGATTGAGTCCACTCTCAGTTCATCTACCGGTTCCTTAAGTGAAAATTTAAAGAATATCTTTGGAGAACTTAAGGATATCTGCGGTGACTCGGAGACATACTCCCAATGCAACGCCGAGCTTCAAGATAAAATTCATCTGCTTGTACTTTGTTGATAAAAACTAAAAGACTATGTTAGACTTCAATGTGAAGGGATGAAGCAGATTGTAGATCACTTGAATAGAATTACTAGAAGAATTTTTAAGTTTTCATGTAATCTCTTTTTGATGTAATCAAATTTACTTTCAATGCAATGACAAGTTTACATTTCATGTACTTTCATTTTGAAGTAATGAGAAAGTTTGATGCTTCACTTTTGTCTATTTCAATTGTAAGTACCCTTGAATATCTTTGAATGCTTATGTTTAATTTGATATAATTTTGAATATAATACTCAATTGATAACTTAGATGCTGAATGAATTCGAATGATTTAATCAATTGATGCTCTGATGCATCTCAACCTTTTTGTTGATTACAAAAAAGGGGGAGAGATTTATATGATTTAATCGTATATGCATCATCCTTAATAATTGCCCTAATTAAATAAGGGGAGAGAATTAAATAAGAAAAAGAGTTTCATATAAGGGGAAGAGATAAATTGAATTTCATAAAGAAAAAGCTTAAGTTTTGATTTTGAAAAATTTTGAATGATTTATAAAATTAAGGTTCATAGGGGGAGCTACCTCATTGAGGGGGCCTTTCCATGAACACAAAAGTTGATTTTGGAATCACAAATTTTTTCAATTTTATAATGCATATACTCAATGTTTTTGTCATCATCAAAAAGGGGGAGATTGTTGAGAAATTATTGAAACATAATTGCCCCAACTTTATTGATTTTGATGATTTCCAAAAGCCATGAGTACTTAAAGAAACAATGTTTATTTATCAAAAACCTTGAGCTTATTCAAATTGAAAGGAATGAACTATCAATGGTTATATTAAATGAGTTTTGAATCTATTAGAAAAAGGAATTTCAAGTTCTATGCTTAAAAGATTTCAAAAAGGAATTTTTACACATTATAATTCAATCGATGAATTCTTGAACATGTCTTGAATCCATGATAAATCATATTTAATGTATTCAAGTCAAATTTATATTTTAAATTTAATTGGGACAAGTTTTAAAGTCAATCAGAACATTTTTCTGATTTTTGTATCGGTCCCGAGCCGACTCAAGGGTTTCCGAGTCGACTCCCCAATTTGCCTGAGTTTCTCGAGTCGACCCTTGGTTTTCAAGAGTCGACCCCTGAATTCTTGCGAGCCGACTCCTGTCTGTGCGAGCCGACTCCGCTCAAACAACAGAACCCATGTTTTTTGAGCACTTCTCGAGTCGACTCCCCGTTTCCTCGAGTCGACTCCCGACTTTCAGGAGCCGACACTTTGTTTTCGCGAGTCGACCCTCAATGGTTAAAATGTTTCTATTTTTGGTAATCGACCTCGAGCCGACTCCCACAGAGCTCGAGTCGACTCCGCGAAATCTGGGCGCGATTTTTAACGATGACACATCAGCCCCAACGGTAAGATTTTTGAATAACGGCTATTTTTCCTGTCTCTAACGGATATATTTTTGCAGATTCTATAAATAGAGGAGTTCTTTTCAAATCAAAACAACCCAGAGAAAATCAAAAAGAGAAAAAAGAATATCATTTGAAAAGAGGGAAAAACAGAGCATATTGGAAAAATCATTTAGCTCAAAGGAGAGTGATTCAAAAGGAGTGAAATCCAAGTGAAAGTTCGTCTGCTCCTTCTCATCAATCCACAAGAGTCAAAAGAAAATCCAGTGCATTTCAAAGGTCAAATCGCGGATTTTCAAAAGAGGAAAAAGCTTCATCTCAACTCCAAAGTCTTCAACGGTCAAGAATCTTGCTGAGGCGTGATTCAACACTTCAAGAGGAGTTAAAGAGAAGAAGGAAGAAAGCCCAAGCATCTACCATCTGCAATACAATCAGGCTTTTCTAACCTTTTTATTTTGTACTTCATTTGTATATTTGCTCAAGGGGAGCACTTTATTGTTCAAACACTCTCATTATATTTGTTTGCTGATTCAATCAGTGGATTGAATCAGTGGAGGTTGGTATACCTCGTTACAAGCCGGAGTGCTTGTGTTGGGTTAGTTGTGAGCCCTGAAAAACAACGTGTAGGGTTTTGTGCTGGTAAGCCCGAGTTAAAACCAGCTGGGTTCGTTGTGCACCCGGTAAAACAACAAGTTTGAGTTGTGAGCTTGGAAAACAACTCGGCTGTAATCTAGAGAGATTATAGTGTGGACCCAAGTGAATCTTGGGAGTGGACGTAGGTGTGGTTGCACCGAACCACTATAAAATTGCCTTGTGTTTGCCGTGCCTAATTTTCTCTATCTCTATCTCTCTTTATTTGCTTGTGTATTGATTTTAGTTAGCCTCTCACTTGCACATCTTGCTAACTAATCAATTAAAGTTAAAAAGTCTTAAATTTTTTAAGAACCCAATTCACCCCCCCCTCTTGGGTTGCCATCTGGGCCAACACGAAGGGTGACTTGAGGGTGTTGGAACCATGCTCAAAGGCCTTTTGCTTTGTGCCGACGGTCTTTGTTGCTGACGCTGGGGCCGGTCTTCCTTGCATGACATTTTTAGGTATCAATGAAAGAAATACTGTCTAAGCATAGCGTATTTAGCTTTTGTAGCACTCTGATTTCCTTGCATTCGTGCCTTGGCTTTGACCTTTAGGCTTGATATAGCGGAGCAGGGGCTGTTCGTGCCAGATTGGGACACTCGCAGAGGCAAAAGGGGCCGTCTGAGAGTGGGAATGACACAAAGTTGTAGGTGGCTCCGAATGCGCTCCCCCGCTGGATTACTAGCCACCAATTTTGTTTCTTCTGAAAGTGATGGATCTTTACATGCAATAAATATCAAGAAGAGAGGGAGGAGAATGTAGCATGATGTCACCTTCCCTAGGTAACCGTGTTGATTGGAGTGGAGGCACTGGTGTCCTTGCTAGGCTTCCTCCTGGAAGCTAGGCATCAAAACTTTGGAGAACTTTAGCTTTTGCACACGACCATCTTGATCCTTGATCTTCTGTGAATGGTCGCAGGCATTGAAGATCGATGGCCTGAGCTTGAGCCACCTCTTGCTGGTGAACTTGAGTTTGCTCTTGTAGCCTCTGGACAGCTGCCACTAATGTTTGGTCTTGTTGAGTGATGGCGGCGAGCTGGTCCACTTGAGTGGCTTGAGATGGTGGTGATGGTGGAGCAGAGGGCTGGCCTTCTGTCGCTCGGCTTGTTGAGGGTGCCCCCCTAGCATGACTGGCGAAAACCTCCTAAGGGTTCTTGCCATCGCCATCTTTTCGATCCACCATTTTGATCTAAGAGGGATGAGGATCTGTGAGCTAGCATTAATGACGATCCGTGCTCTGCCCCCTACCTAGCGCACCAATCTATTGATGCAAAATCACCCTCCTCGAGCGTCCGTGAGCATCAGGTCGCCTCCTCCAGCGAGCCTAGGATCCTTCGGTGAGCTTCTCATGTCTGGAAGCTTGCAAACAAGTCCCGAGGACCGAAGATTCTGCGGGGACCCTCTGATGCTCAAGTCAGTGCTCTGTGCAACAGCCGTGAGCTTGAGGAAGCTTGAAAGAGAAGGAAAAAGACTTAGAGAAGAGCTCTTTGTGAGCGAGAATAAGCGTTTAGGAGTGTTGTTATGGTTACTTGTCGGAGGGTCCCTCTTACCCATTTTATTGACGCTTGGGGTTTGTCAGTCTTGAGGTATGATCACTTGTCAGAGTATTTATGATGAGGATAGTATAGTGGGGCTGACTTTCATGTGATTTGTTAGAGAAAATATTGCTTGATTTGGATAACTATCGCAGCTACTCGAGGGCATGAGCGGTTATTACTTAGCGCGTTTGACATGTCCTCCTCTTGCACGCTGGTCATCTTGCGCGGACCCGAATCACCGTGATGATATTGGTGTGGGGTGCCGGGCCCTCCCATAGGACAAAAGGAGGGGGGGCCCCACGTAGTTGACATCTCCATGCAGGTGTCAGGCCCTCCCATGGGCTTTGCAAAAGGAGTGCCAGGTCGATGTGTCCACGTGCATTGGATTCATGGCCACCTTCCCTCACGGATCCATGCCACCCTCCTCCCCGAAGCATGAGTCTTCCTCTGAAGGAGGGAAGGAAGGAGCCAGAGGCGAGACTGAGTTGGGAATCTAAGACACGACCAGAACAGAGCCGGGAGCCAGATCTGGGATGTCCCGGAGCCGAGGACGAGGGGGCCGCAGGCTGGGGCCGAGGCCGGAGGGCAGTCTGGACTAGTGGACGAGGATGGAGTGCTGGGAGTTGTCTAGAATTGTGGGGGAAGTTGGGCTTGGTGATGTGGAAGCAGGGGACCAGCATCGTCGGGATGATGCTCTCGGGGTCAGGATGGCTGGGAGCGATTGGGAGTCCAGTATAGCTCTTGGATGTGGGGGAGTTCCACCGGAGGAAGAGGATCCCAGTATGAAGGACGGAGCCAGGGCTGGAGTCTGGATCCGAGATGTTCCTCGGCTTGGTCCGTGGAGATGGGAGCAGCCATCAGGGAAGACCGAACCTTCCTCGGGGACTTGGCCAAGTAGAGCTCCGTCTTGCTGGTCCTCCCAGAGAGCAGCACCTGGTGCGTCTTTTGAAAAAGCCTCTCCATGAGAAAAGGCCACGTAGATAGCAACCCGATTGGCCATTGGCCGCTTGTCATTTCCATGGTTAAAAGCATGTGCCTTGAGATGATGCATGTCCTCTTGAGCCTGGTTTGGTAGAGACCACCAGGTTGTCCATAATGCATCTGATTGATGTGTTAGGGTTTCTTTTCCTTCCAAGGGCTTCTCCAGGCACTTTTAGTCACACCACTACTTTGCCACTCTCCGAGCATAATGACGACTGCCTTGGGATGGTGCCATGAATCGTAGCCCGAGTGTGGTCGTCATGGGTGTGCCACCAAACACGAAGAACCGAAACTCATGAAGGAGAAGAGAGAGAGAGAGAGAGGCCGAGAGGGAGGTGGCCGGGTCCAAAGGTGGCCAAAGCCAATGCTGACTTCAATGGTCGAGTCCAGCACAGTCACCGTCGCCCATGGGGTCATTGGGTCCATCAAATTCCATAACAACATGGCTTGGTTCAATCAAATTTTGGAATCAAGACTCCCTTAGATTGTAAATTGGCTTAACCCAACTTGAACCAGGCTCAATTAGCCCGTTCACCAACGCTCAAGAAGACATACGTTTTCTTCCTCCTCACTCAAACCTAATGCCCAAAACCACCCAGAGTCGGCCATGGCCGACTCGATCCGACCAATCACTAGCACGGGCGGCGGCGGCTTTCCGTCCGACAATGGCCAGCGCCAATGGCACTTTAACGGCCATCGAGGAGGATCGAAAGAATGCCATAGATCAGGCAGTCAATTGATCATCACGAGTGGCTCACCAGCCCGATCACTAATGGTGGCATCTCACCTTCCAGCGGCAACCTTGCCGGGGATTGCTGGCCCCACTCATCTCTGGTTAACCCTCGGCAAAGCTTGGGGGTCAAAACAAAAATAAAAAATAAAATAAAATAAAGTTTCTAGCTTGGGATTATAAAAAATTAACAGGAATAGATTGGAATCAAGACTCACTCGCAGCTATTCGGCTGGTGACAGCAGCGACAGGCAACGATCGGTGGTGCTTGACGGTATAGCGATCTCCAGCGAGCCTCCCAACCCTTCCAATTGTCCCGATCGCAACCCTCTGAATAGATTAAAATAGAGCTGGCTATCAAAACCACTACCATCAGCGCTGAGAGGAATTGATAGCACTCCAATGGTGCACACGAGGGGTACAACGGTCTCTGGCGAGGCTTCCAAAAGAGGGCCTTTGATGGAGAGAGAGGTTCATCCGGTTCACTTCTGAACCGAATACACATGTCACAATTATATTTTACGACTAGACTTTGCAAGCCTTACTTGATTCAAAGATTAGAATTGTCACACCCCAAATCCTCCGTATGAATTGATCATGTGACATGGCCGCATGAATCCTAAGGCAAGCCTAGAAACTATGTAAGGCCTAATATAAATAATCCATACTACATTCCACAAAAGTTTTATCATTGAGGGAAACAAAAATTATCACAATTAAAAAAAAAAACTAAGTAAACATCCACTAATGTCATGAACATAAGTTCATTATTTTCTTTATAATCTTTAAACAAATTTATTAAAATAAAATTTATATCTATCTAACTAATTGCAATAGCTGCAACATCGCTCCATCCCATCCCATCAAATTATCACCTCAACTTATAAAAAAAATTCAATGGATATAATGAGTTCAATAGCCCCGTAAGAATCCCCTATATAAAATTTATCTTCTTATATAGCAATTTAAAATATAATCTTTATAATATAAATACATGATTATGTAAAACTAAACTATCAAACCAATAATATAGATGCCATCATGCAATCATGTAACACACATCCAATTACTTCATACTCAACCAATCATACATTGTATCCAATTTCACGTGGTTTTTAGCTCTAGACTATCATAACCATGTTTCAGGCCATGGCGAGGGCACTCACAATGTCACACTGCAGCCTGTTATGGGCAATACTACCATATTTTTAGCTTGTGGCGGGGCCCACATTATCACACTTCAGCTTGTGATGGATAAAACTATCACATTTCTAGCTTACGACAAGGCTCTCACATGAGCAGCCTAGAGCATCAACCGTCATACACTTATGCATCACAACCAACACATGACAGGCATATCAATGTATCGAACTCAATTATGACTGACAGCACAACGATGCAATCAAATAAAATATTTGTGCTTCTTCAGATTTTTAATGATCAATTTATGATCACATTACATAAGTATTTCAAAATAATCAACTAAATTGCAATTTGCCTAATTTTAAAATAATAAAAAAATTTATAAGTCATAATTAGACAATATTCATCAACCAAACCAAGAATCAAAAAATAACACGAAATCCATAATTCACCCAATGTAAATCATCAAAAACCAAATAATTATTATTTATACAATACTGATAAAATTTATGTAGAAGAATTCTTACTTTCCAATTTGGCTAACAATCCCTCACTGACGACTCAACTTTAACTCCATCCTGTTACACTAGTTGTCTCCTTCAATTAACACAATTCCCATATATTTTATTTAATTGATAAAATAAACTTTAATAAAAATAAAATAAAATAAAAATTAATTTTTCTTCTAGAATCCATCATTAGGTCTGTGCCGCAATTCGAGCACTCATCCTTCTCCTCTCCCTCTTTTTTTTTAATTCTTTCACCACGGTCATCACTTGTGCCTACTTTCCTTCCATCTTTAATGACCCACCAAGGACTTACCTCTCTTTCTTGGCATCCAACGATACCCCGATAATAGTGCTCCTTGGTAGAAGGGCAGAGGAACCGTGATTCCTCTTCTTTTTCTCCTTTTCCCTCTCTTTCTCTTTTGGCCTCTCCTTTCCCTAACGACGGAAGGCTTTGCCTCCCTCCCTTTTCTCTCCTCCTCTTCTTCTTCTTCTTCTTCTTCTTCTTATCTCTCTCTCTCTCTCTTTTCTCTCTTTTCTGGCGGCGCTAGGAAGACCCTAGACCACCCACCTCCTTCTCATCCTTTTTTATACATGCTCGAGTAGGGGGAGGAGAAATTCCTCCCTAATTCCACATGCGCAGTTGCGCGCGCGGATAGGATTGAGCCAGCCCACTTGGGCCGGTCCAATCCCATGGGCCTTACATTCTTCCCCCTTAAAATAAATTTCATTCTCAAAAATTTTCTTACCAGATACTTCAAAGAGTTGGGGAGCGCATGGATGGGATTGGGCTGGCCCACTTGGGCCAGTCCAATCCCACGGGCCTTACATTCTTTCCTCCCTTAAAATAAATTTTGTCCTCGAAATTTTTCGTACAGATACTTCAAAGAGTTGGGGATGCTTGTCTTTTACTTCTGACGTAAGTTTTCAAGTACCCAAATGACATATCTAACTTCAAGATTCAATTTGATCTTTGTACCAAATAAAAATTGAGTTTCTTAAGAAGTATTATAATTTTGCCTCCCCCCCCCTCTTTTTTTTTTTTTCCTTTTGACATACATCTTTGCTAGTCTCTTCAGGACACCTGGTCAATTGTCATGTCACATCTTCAAATTGGTCTTTACCACATGCTTGAGTTCTACCATTTCACTTTTTTTTAGGTGATAGTTATTAGCCAACACATAATAATTTCACATTTCAAAACTTTTAATTCAAATAAGATTTAAAATTTTTCCCACTCACTCTCGCTTCGATCCTAAATCCTAGAATCCTAAACTATGTTTTCATACCACTTCAGTCACCATTTTTTTTTTCATCCCTAATGATTATAAACCTAAGCTCTAATACCACTTCTGTAACCATTTTTTTTTCATCCCTAATGATTATAAACCTAAGTTCTGATACCACTTCTATCATGCCCCAAATTCACCATCTGATTCAGCCATGTAACACGATCGCATGAATCCTAAGGCAAGCCCTAGAGACCATGGAAGGCCTGATATAAACAATCCATATTATATTCCACAAAAGTTTTATCATTGAGGGAAACAAAAATTATCACAATTAAAAAAAAACCTAAGTAAACATCTACTAATTAATGTCATAAACATAAGTTCATTATTTTCTCTACAATCTTTAAAAAAAATTATTAAAATAAAATTTATATCTATCTAACTAATCTCAATAGTTGTAACATCACTCCATCCCATCCCATTAAATTAATCACCTGAACTTGTAAAAAAATTCAATGGATATAATGAGTTCAACAGCCCCATAAGAATTTCGTACATAAAATTTGCCTTCTTACATAGCAATTTAAAATATAATCTTTATGATATAAATACATGGTTATGTAAAAACTAAACTACCAAACCAATAAATATAGATGCCATCATGCAATCAGCACATCCAATTACTTCAAACTCAACCAGTCGTACATTGAATCCAATTCCACATGATTTTCAGCTCTAGACTACCAGAACCATGTTTCAGCCTATGGCAAAGCACTACAATGTCACACTCTAGCCTGTGATGGGCAACACTACAATATTTTCAGCCTGTGACGGGGCTCATATTGTCACACTCTAGCTTGTAACGGGAAAAACTACTATATTTCTAGCATATGGCAAGGCTCTCATATGGCCAGCCTAAAGCATCAACCCTTATGCACTCATGCATCGCAACCAACATATGACATGCATATCAATGCATCGCAACTTAACCATGACTAATAGGAAATTATAGGAAATTGTAGAACAGGATGCCTGAATACAAAGAAGGCCTCGAATTATAGGAAATTTATCACCCTGCTACTTGACTTTTCCCAGAGCATCTCCAAACAAGGCCTTCTGTGTGCCCGGAACTGATCTAATGGTTTGTGCTTGACCAATAACCTCATCGAACTGGATACAAATAATTAGTTAGAACATATGCAGTAGTCTGACTACCACAGTAGAGATCGGTCTAGGGAGAAAGTGTAATAACCGTCGCTTTTAATGGTCCTTATTTTATTACTATCATTTCACTAATTAAGAAGTGATAACAGCCCTCCCCTTAAATGTTGAACGCTTGCTTGATGGGAGCATGCGGTGAAGGGATTTGAGTATAAATAGGGAACCCTTCCTAAGGCTTTCAACAAGGTTATTGAAAGAAAAACCTAATAAGCGGAGGCATTGAGTCGCTGATCAAGAGCACATCCTGAGGGCATACACCATCAGAGTGCGATGGCTCGTTGATTGGAAGAACTCAATTAAGATCCATCGAGAGGAGGAAGATCAATCAAGATCCATCGAAGGAGGAAGATCGAGATCCCTAGAGAGAAGGAAGATCAAGATCCCATGCAGCTAATTCAAGGAAGATCGAATTCCTTACCCTCATCGAAAGAACATTAATAATAATGGCTGGAGGTATTTATCGATCATAATAATATATTGATACCGTATTTTCTCATATTTGATATCGTGATTAATATATTTAAATTAAGTCTTACATTTGGTATCAGAGCTTTTTAAACCTCTGCCTTATTTTGTGAGTGTTTCCATCAAAGTTTCTCTTTTCAAGCAATTTATACCGCGTGTTTTCCGTTTTCAGTTTTTCGGATCTCAGGTTTCGATTTTTTGCTCAGTTCTGATTTTTATTCACGAAATTGAGCAGAAACCATTAAACCTATCTCAGATTCTAATTTTTTGCGGAAACAAAAGGTGGCCTCTTTCTTTTCTATTAAAGATTTCTTTCCGGATTTCTTTTTGGTATTAAAGAGATAGCATTAAAGAAAGGAAGAAAAGAAAAGAAGAGAAAGAAACGTAGGAAAGGAAATGCAGCGGAAACGTGGCTTCCATAACCACATGCGGTGACATATTAAAAAAGAGAGAAAACGTGGCCTGTTTCGGTTTTCGCTTTTCTCGCTTATGGTCTTTCCGTTCTCTCACGGGATTTAAAATCTGGATTGGTTAAATTTTAAATGCATTTATTATCTGTTTAATGTTTTATTAAATCATGTAACATGATTTGTTTTTATCATTTGTTTCTTAAGTTTAAATTTTTGTATTAAAATACTCCTGAGTCTCTATGCCTACGGTGTTTTGCATAGACTGGCCCAAGGGAATAATGAGCTACGGCCGGACGTGTTTTAATTAATAAAAATTTTTCTTAAGATGATAATTTTAAAATTCATTAAATAGATAATTGAAATGTTGTCTTCTGTTCTGCATACTAGATTTATTCTATGCATGAATTTGGTGGTAGTGTGAAAATCACAGTGCAAATCCTTTCAAGGTCTGATTGGTCAGTTGGTGTCTAGAAAGGTAAAGAGATTGTGGTTACTTAATTGGTTCCGTTGACTGACCTAAGGAAAGCAACGGGGGACCCCACTTCTCTTTCACTGGCCTGGCCAATTTGACTAACTCAGATCTTGATTTGGAAATGTTACATTGATTAAGATCACTACCTAATAATCATGCTAAATTGGTTAATCTATATGCATATAATGGAATTAAATATCATGTGATCAATATGATGTTGATTAATTGAGGAGTAGCCACAGCATCTTTGATTAATCAAAATTATATATTGAGTTGCAAAGATCACATAAGGTTAGATGACATTAATTGTGACTAATTATATTAATGTAATGAATCTTATCCCACAGGAATTTTTGTTGCACTAATATAATTAATTAGGATGCGATAACAAATTATTTTCTTAATTACCCACAGGAATTAAGAAAGGAATATAATTTGTTAGTCACATCATTAAGCTAATGAGTCTATTTGAGTATAATAACTTAGCCCACAGGTAGTTATTGTATGTTATTGATTCATGTTATTGCATGTTTACATTGGTAAAACATGACATCAAGTTATATGCCTCAAATTCAATTACATGAACATGATTTTATTTTTATGCAGCTATTTTGCCTGTTAATATTTCTGATATGAAATGTGACGTTCCCGATTTAAGTGGTGATAATTATAAATTATGGAAGGAGAGAATTCTTCTTCAATTAGGGTGCATGGATATTGACTATGCTATCAGGAAGGATGAACCACATTCAGTTACATCTACTAGCACTCAGGCTGAGATTGCTGCGTATGAACGATGGGAACGGTCCAATCGCCTCAGTATGATGTTCATACGTACTAAAATTTCTGCTAGTATACGTGGTTCAATTCCTGAGTGCAAAAATGTCAAGGAACTTCTGAAGGCTATTGATGCACAATTTGAGTCTTCAGATAAGGCAATGGCTAGCACCCTAATGACAAAATTATCATCAATGAAGCTCACTACGGTTGGAGGTGTGCGTGAGCACATCATGAAGATGAGGGACATTGCGGCTCAGTTGAAATCCCTAGAGGTTGAGATGTCAGAATCTTTCTTGGTGCACTTTATTTTGAGCTCACTCCCACAGCATTATAGTCCCTTCAAAATATCTTACAACACACATAAGGACAAATGGTCAATTAATGAACTTCTGACCATGTGTGTTCAAGAGGAAGGGAGGCTGATTTTAGAAATGGGAGAAAGTGCACATTTAGTCACTCAGAGAAAGACTAAAGCTCCCAAAGCCAAACGCAAAGGAAAGGGTAAAGTATCCATCCATACAGAAGACAAGAAGGAGTCCAAGTGCTTCTTTTGCAAGAAGAAAGGGCATATAAAGAAAGATTGTCTCAAATTCAAAGCTTGGCTTGACAAGAAAGGTACTCTAACCTCATTCGTATGTCATGAATCCAATTTGGTTATATGTCATAACACATGGTGGATTGATTCTGGTTCTACAATCCATGTTTCAAATACCTTGCAGGGTTTTCTAAATCAAAGGAAACCATTGGGAAGTGAACAAAGCATCTATTCAGGAAACAAGATGGGTTCACATGTGGAAGCAATTGGAACGTGCAGACTTATTTTACATTCTGGTTTTGTTTTGGATTTGGAAAAGACATTTTATATTCCAAGTTTCTCTAGAAATTTGATTTCAGTGTCAAGGCTTGTACCAGCAGGATACTCCTTTAATTTTAATAAAAGCTCTGTTGATTTATTTTATAAATCTAAGCTTATTGGGAATGGTACATTGTCAGACAATCTTTTCCAAATCAATTTGAAAAATAATACCACCTATAATGTGATGCACGCCCAAACTGGTATGAAAAGATGTGTTATAAATGAGAATTCCTCTATTTTGTGGCATCGGAGATTAGGTCATATCTCCATTGAGAGAATTAAAAGATTAGTAAAAGATGGAGTACTTGATACTCTTGATTTTACTGATTTTGACACTTGTGTGGACTGCATAAAGGGAAAGCAAACCAACAAGTCCAAGAAAATGCCAAGAGAAGTTCGGAAATACTGGAGATCATACATACGGATATCTGTAGCCCAGATATGGATTCGTATGGTCAGAGATACTTCATCTCATTTATTGATGACTATTCACGATATATGTATCTCTACCTACTTCATAATAAGAACGAAGCATTAGATGCCTTTAAGGTATTTAAGGCAGAAGTAGAGAAACAATGCGGCAAGCAAATTAAAATCGTGAGGTCAGATAGAGGTGGAGAATATTATGGTAGATACACTGAGAATGGACAAGCACCTGGTCCGTTTGCTCGGTTTCTTGAAGAAAATGGAATTGTTGCACAATACACCATGCCAGGGTCTCCTGACCAAAACGGTGTAGCTGAAAGGAGAAACCGGACATTATTGGACATGGTAAGGAGCATGATTGTCAGCTCTAACTTACCTAAATCCTTGTGGACTGAAGCTCTTAAAACTGCTGCGTATATATTGAATCGGGTTCCAACCAAGGCTGTTTCCAAAACGCCATTTGAGTTATTTAAAGGTTGGAAACCAAGTCTGCAACATATACGTGTTTGGGGATGCCCATCTGAAGTAAGAGTCTATAATCCACAAGAAAAGAAACTAGACCCAAGGACTATTAGTGGATACTTTATTGGATATGCTGAGAAGTCCAAGGGTTATAGATTTTATTGTCCATCTCACAGCACTAGGATTGTGGAATCAAGAAATGCAAAATTTCTTGAGAATGACTTGATCAGTGGGAGTGATCAATCTCAGTATTTGGCTTCTTCTGAGAAAGATCATTCAGTTATTCCAGCTTCCACTTCAAGTGAGGGATTGGTTGTTATTTATAGCACTCCTCAAACTCAATTAAGTGCCCAACAACCAGTCATTGAGATTTCACAAGCTGATGGTAATCTAGAAGATCGTGTTGTTCATCAACAATCAGTTGTGCAAGATACTCCTCAAGAGGTCATTGACACAACATTAAGAAGATCAACTAGAATAAAGAAATCAGCAATTCCTAGTGATTATGTTGTGTATCTACATGAATCTGACTATAACATTGGAGCCGAAAATGATCCTGAAACGTTTTCACAAGCCATGAGTTCTAAGGAATCAAACTTGTGGTTCAATGCCATGAAGGACGAGATGGAATCTATGGCATCTAATCGAGTCTGGGATCTTGTTGAGTTGCCTGATGGTGTAAAAGCCATTGGATGTAGATGGATCTTCAAAATAAAGAAAGACTCACAAGGCAACATTGAGAGATATAAAGCAAGACTCGTTGCCAAAGGATTCACTCAGAGGGAAGGAATCGACTACACGGAGACATTTTCTCCTGTATCCAAGAAAGACTCTCTCCGAATAATTATGGCATTGGTAGCTCATTTTGATTTTGAGTTACATCAAATGGATGTGAAGACCGCATTCCTTAATGGAGATCTAGAGGAAGAGGTTTACATGAAACAGCCTGAAGGATTTTCCTCTGGTGATGGTGAGCATTTGGTTTGCAAGCTTAAGAAATCCATATATGGATTGAAACAAGCCTCACGTCAGTGGTATTTAAAATTTCATGATGTGATCTCTTCCTTTGGTTTTGAAGAGAACATCATGGATCAATGTATATACCAGAAGGTTAGTGGGAGCAAAATTTGTTTCTTGGTCCTATATGTGGATGACATTCTACTTGCAACCAATGATAAAGGGTTGCTATATGAGGTGAAACAATTTCTCTCAAAAATTTTGATATGAAAGATATGAGTGAGGCATCTTATGTCATTGGCATTAAGATCCATAGAGAAAGATCTCGAGGCATTTTGGGATTGTCTCAAGAAACTTATATCAATAAAGTCTTGGAGAGATTTCGGATGAAAAATTGTTCACCAAGTGTTGCACCTATAGTGAAGGGTGACAAGTTCGCTTTGAACCAGTGCCCTAAAAATGAACTTGAACGGGAACAGATGCACAACATTCCATATGCTTCAGCTGTTGGAAGCCTAATGTATGCTCAGGTTTGCACAAGACCTGACATTGCATTTGCAGTAGGAATGTTGGGAAGATATCAGAGTAATCCAGGTTTAGACCACTGGAGAGCTGCTAAAAAGGTCATGAGGTATCTTCAAGGGACCAAGGACTACATGCTCATGTATAGACAAACTGATCATTTGGAGATAGAGGGCTACTCAGATTCGGACTTTGCTGGCTGCGTTGATTCTCGGAAATCAACATCAGGATTTATATTTATGTTAGCTGGTGGAGCCATATCATGGAGGAGTGCAAAGCAGACTTTGACTGCTACCTCTACTATGGAAGCGGAGTTCGTTGCTTGTTTTGAGGCTACATCGCAAGGTGTATGGTTGAAGAGTTTCATCTCAGGGCTTAGAATTGTTGACTCTATTACTAGGCCAATTAAACTGTACTGTGACAATTCAGCTGCTGTATTTTTGGCTAAAAACCATAAGAGTGGTAGTCGAAGTAAACATATCGACATTAAGTATTTAGCCATAAGAGAACGTGTTAAAGAAAACAAAGTGGTCATAGAACACGTTAGCACTGAATTGATGATAGCTGATCCTTTGACTAAAGGCATGCCAATTAAGAATTTTAAGGATCATGTGATAAGAATGGGAGTTGGTTCCATGATATAATTGTATGGATAACAATTTGTACAAAGAAACTCTTATTTCAATTATTTATTTATTTCTCATTCAGGTGTACACGTTATATGACTTTTGAGAAATGACAAACTTTTCTTTTGGACTCTGAATAAACATATGGTTTATTCATTATGTTATGTTGTCACATTTGGAATAGTGGTAAAGAAATTGAATGCATTGTAATACATAGAAGATAATACTCAATTATAGAGGACCTATCGCTATGATTCATGTATTTAGTTTCTTGTTCAGTGTTGATAAAATATACGGACAAGTGGGAGAATGTAATAACCCGTCGCTTTTAATGGTCCTTATTTTATTACTATCGTTTCACTAATTAAGAAGTGATAACAGCCCCCCCCCCCTTAAATGTTAAACGCTTGCTTGATGGGAGCATGCGGTGAAGGGATTTGAGTATAAATAGGGAACCCTTCCTAAGGCTTTCAACAAGGTTATCAAAAGAAAAACCTAATAAGCGGAGGCATTGAGTCCCTGATCAAGAGCATATCCCGAGGGCATACACCATCAGAGTGCGATGGCTCATTGATTGGAAGAACTCAATCAAGATCCATCGAGAGGAGGAAGATCAATCAAGATCCATCGAAGGAGGAAGATCGAGATCCCTAGAGAAAAGAAAAATCAAGATCCCGTGCAGCTGATTCAAGGAAGATCGAATTCCTTACCCTCATCGGAAAGAACATTAATAATAATGGCTGAAGGTATTTATCAATCATAATAAATATATTGATACCATATTTTTGCATATTTGATATCGTGATCAATATATTTAAATTAAGTCTTACAGAAAGCCCACCAGCTGAGAGGATTAGCATTGCTCAGTGCTCATCCATGCAAAGAGAACTAATGAAATGATTACATAAAGTAACTTAATGAAATGCACACCAAGCAACAAGTTCACTTTTCGTACCAGAAAATGTATTTTTAGGAAAAAGCTTGCCCTCCCAACTAACTAGCTTTTATCAAATGCAATTCTAAAATTATGTCCAAAAAGGCACGCATGAAACTGACCTTCATCGAATAACTTGGCCCTGTAAGCCAAGTAGTTCGGAATTTCATGCCCATAAGCCCAGTGACATAGATAATCAGGGCAATTACGTGTTGACACACCGCTCTACTTTAGAGAATGCTGATCAGAAGCACAACAAATATGGACTTCTCTTGAACCTCACAGAAAAGGCCAAACTGATAAAAAAGGCTAATATACCACACAAAACTAGTGAAAGCCAAATCAAACTTGTCCTAAGTTGAAGAAATTTTTATGACCGACCATAATTGCTTATACTAATTTTTTTTTACCATGTATAGTGTCACGTTTTGATAGGACAATCCCAGAGAAATGAAGTGTTTTTTGAATGATTTCTCAAGATATTTTCTTATGAAGTTTCATTATATTATCTATAATCGCTTCTGGTTTAGGTGCACAGCCCGGTAAAATAGACCCATTGTGGCTGGTCATCCTCTTAGACCAAGCTGCTGCTGATCATTGCCTTAGAAAGTCATTGTCTCACTGGCAATTGAATCAGACACAAGCTCCTTATGTAGATTCCATCTTTGCTCTCCAATTTAAGTGAACTTGTGATGTCTCATCTCCACCTCCACCATAGTCCAATTCATTAATAAACCACCAAGCCATTTTCCTTAACATAATAATATCAAACATTTAATTAAATAATGTTAGTTTATTAAATTTAAATTTTAAATAAAGTATAAAAAAGTTAAGCTAAATTTAATTATTAATTAGATGCAACTTTTTAACAGCCTTTCTGAAAGCTTTTCGGATGCCTCGATTCATATGTCTTGCACAAGGCCATCAAATTTAGAGAAAGTTACGAGAAACTAAAATTTTCTTTCTACCAATTATTTGATATCCGAAAGTAGCACCCACATTATTCACAATAAATAGGGATGGATTAGTTTATCCAGGCTTGTAGATGGATTTGATTCAGGTTAGCCGACCCAAAAATTGACCCTTTACTTTACATGACATTGTTGGTTTCAATTATAACAAGAAAAGAGCTGATGCAACATACATGATGAAAACATATCGAATCTAGAAGCAATCAAACTTTAAAAATTCTATGTCAAAAAAAGTAATAACATCGAATTAATAGCTTTACAAATCTAACAAATGTACAACTTATATGCTACATTAATAAAGAAAAGGCTGATCTTGGAGCAGAGTATACAAGTAATATATATTTCATCTGAAAGGCTTAGTTAGGGATTCATATAAAATTTACATAAAGAAGGCTCTTACTTGATTTATGCTTCCATGAATTGAAGCTCTCCTCCTCAACAAATGTATCCTAGATGACAACTCACAGATGCATGTTTAAAGTCACTAAGTGTCATGACCCCCCAATTCTGAACCCGGTCCAGGGGCATTGTAACACGGCCGCATACTCTTAAAATGAACCTTAAGAATATGCAAGGCCAACTGACCTCAACCTGAACATACCATGAGATGCAACTATAAAACCAAAGCATATATATTATTTTCTATATTATATCACCAAACCTGTACATGTCATTCTTATC
Source organism: Calamus simplicifolius (assembly GCA_900491605.1). NCBI lineage: Eukaryota > Viridiplantae > Streptophyta > Magnoliopsida > Arecales > Arecaceae > Calamus > Calamus simplicifolius. Next base: position 336,018 of record UESW01001364.1, read on the forward strand.
TAATACATATAAAGGTCTATATACCTAAAAGAGTAATTACAATAACTCCCTAGTCTCACTTATGAGGTCCTTCCCTAAGACTTTGGTTTATCAAGTATACATCATCCTCATCTGCTGCAAAAACATAAAATATAATGGAATGAGATAAAAAGCCCAGTAGAACTTCTACGCTTACTATTATGAATATGTCAAATAAATAGTTTAGTATAATCAAAATATGTTTGAATAAATAATATCACGATATATATATCCATTCAAAAAACCAATAACATTCACATTCAAAGAGAAATATTCAAACCACCTGAGAGTCCTGATCCACCATCAACTCATCCCCATAACTACAATCATACCCAAATCATTCACATATCCACCATTACCTTCACACATCAGAATAATCATATCACCACCTCAAAATAACCTCCACACTCGTACATCCATGCCCTCATACGCAAGACACCACTAAGCAAGTTGCACTCACTTAGTAAGCAATACGCTTGGGCCTCCTTCATACCCCTTGCCACAGCGCCCATAAAGACATCACTAAATGAGCTACTCCCTTAGCAAGCATCACGACGCCATACTACTAGTACATACTGTCCTCGTCTAAGAGCTAGTATTACATGTCAACAACCTAACCTGGTGATACTTCTTCCATTCAGGTTAGTTTATATACTAATACCCAGCGTAATAAACTCGGTCATGCTAGCTACCATAACTATGTTCTACTGGCTTACTCGGCCTTCATGCCCTTCCTCGGGCCACTAGTCTAGGCTAGTAATGGTACTGTAGTACTCTATCACACCATCAGAATTAGTACCATGTACCAGCAGTACCCATCACATACATCATTTTTCCTCAAATATGCCACTTCTGAACATCTCCATAGCACCATCAAGCCACCTCACAGCCATAATACCAAAACTCGCAAGCACGATGAAAAAAGCCTAAAACCATTTATATCACAATGATAAACTGCAATATACACACAAATTCACAAGAATTTATAATACTCATATCAAATCGTGCAAGAAAATCTCATAATAAAACATATATGTAAGCATGCAAGTCATAAAAATATATCACATAAAAGTAGGGTGTAGAACTCCTACCTCAGATCACTACTTCCACAATCCCTTCAATGCAATATATGTAGTCAGCAATCACCTATTCCACATAAATAATTAATTTTATCAAAATCCATAAAAAGAAAAATTATCATTTTACCCTTCTAGCCTAAAATCTTAAAATCTCTTTTACCCCTCTCACTCAATGCCCAGCAACCCTCTACTTACTTCTTTTTATCTCAAATTTAATTATTTTCTGCTTTTACAAGTTTTCACCAAGTTTGCAATATTTACAAATGCCCCTACATTTGGCAACAAATTTTCATATGATTACCTTAGCCGTTAATCAATTTGAACATCATTATAAAACTAGACTCACTACTCATCAACATGGTTCAACTCCCAAGGTCATATTTCATCAATATAATTTTAAATAAATGTGTTTCCTTGGACCCACTCAAATCATTTTATTTCCAACTCAACATAAATTTCATATGATATTTGGGTGAAATAGAGATCAAATTATGCATCTTTAAACCCAGATTGGAACCCACTAAGTGAGATTAGCCAAATCCCATGAATTCTATAATTAAATCCTAAGGTTTTCTTTCCATTTTTTATTTAAAAATTAGCCCACGACTTGAACCAATGGCCCACTGGTTCAAGCCCAGCAACCAAGTCCAGCCCAATAAGGATTCTCAGCCTCCCATTCACCGCAAGGGCCAATTTTCCTTCTTCTTCTTCTCCCGCTCCCACTCTCTTTGTCTTTGCTCTCTCTCTCTCCCGTCTCCTTCCCTCTCCCTGTTCTCTCTCCCGTCTCTCTCTACTCCCTCTCCCTGTTCTCTCTCCCGTCTCTCTACTCCCTCTCCCTGTTTTCTCTGCCATCTCTCTCTCTACTCCCTCTCCCGTCTCTCTCCCTCTCCTGTTCTCTCTCCCGTCTCTCTCTACTCCCTCTCCCTGTTTTCTCTCCCATCTCTCTCTCTACTCCCTCTCCCGTCTCTCTCCTCTCCCTGTTCTCTCTCCCGTCTCTCTCTACTCCTCTCCCTGTTTTCTCTCTCTCTCTCTCTACTCCCTCTCCCGTCTCTCTCCCTCTCCCTGTTCTCTCTCCCGTCTCTCTCTACTCCCTCTCCCTGTTTTCTCTCCCATCTCTCTCTCTACTCCCTCTCCCGTCTCTCTCCCTCTCCCTGTTCTCTCTCCCGTCTCTCTCTACTCCCTCTCCCTGTTTTCTCTCCCATCTCTCTCTCTACTCCCTCTCCTGTTCTCTCCGTCACCCTCTCTTCTCTCTCTCTCTCCGCCGGCACCAACCCATCACTGGCTCCTGCCCTTCCCGTCGCCCGTTCACCGCCGGTGAAGGGCGGCAGCGCTCGTCACCCGGCTCGGCAGCCTCCCCCGGCCCAGCTGGGCAGCCTCCCCCGGCCGAACCCAGTTGGAAACAGGGGAGAAGACTCAACCCATCCAAACTCTCCTCCCCCGCCGTGCCTTCTCATCGCCGGCCACCATGGTAGCGGTGAGCGGCGGTGATTCTCTCTCTCTTCCACCCCGGTGAGCTACTCCGACAACAACGACCCCTAAACTTTCAATAATCCCATTGCATTCGAGATATCGTGAGAACGGAAAGGAGAAGGAAAGGAAGAAGAAGAACGAGAAGTGAAATGGAGAAGAAAAATGGGAACAAAGGAGTGGTTCAGCTGCTGGCTTCCCTTGTTCTCTCCTCCCACTGCCGATTATCCTCACTGAATTTTCTCTCTCCATCCAGCACAGATTAGTTTAATAAGTGGATGTTAATTGAAGCTTAATCTGATAGCTTACCTTAATCCTCTTTCTTAATCGTCACACTAAGATTAAATCAAACATCGCATAAGAATTATATAAAAATAACCTAATATACAATTTCTTCTCACCTTTGATTCAGTTTAAAAGCTTAGCATCTCCATAATGGCGTTCAGGTTTGCCTTCGTTTTTCTAGATTCCTAAGCAGCTGATTTCAAAAATAAAAATTACATTATGTTGTAATTAAAGTAATATATTATTCCTTTCAGATGGTCAAATAGACACATAAATCTAAAAATAAACATCTTTGTTTGTCATTTATTTAGTTCACTTATAACTAAATTTTGTTGTTGATATAGAAAAATAGAAATTAAATTGCATTACTGTTTTACTTTCAAAAAAGAAGCAGCAAGTTGATTACACGGTAATAAGGCACATTGAAACGAACATAGGTTTTAATACTTCTATTTGTCTTTTGCAAAAAAAAGTATGCATTTTCTACATTTATTAAGAATAATTAGCCACTTTAAAGGTGCCAATTAAATAGTAGAAATCTAAGTTTGTGATCTGCTACTAAAAATCAGAAGAAAACCTGCAAATGAAAACCATCACTTGGACAATAAGATAAGGTTAAAGTAAAATAGGGTGCCAAATGAAATTGACAGGACTGAGAGAGGATAGAAAAATGTTTCCTAATAAAAGGTTCATTAAATAAAGTATCAACCAAAAGTGGAGACATTTCATTGTTTTTTGCTAACCACTCAAAATGTAATATCTAAATTTGATTGAAGTTCAGCAGAGGCATGCCAAGTAAATTTACTGATAACCATGCATTGTTAGAATGGGAGGGAGGGAATTATCTCTTTCCCCATCCAATTTATTAAAAGACTAAATAACATCTGCAAACGAGTACCAAGCAGAAAGCAGATACAAATGGAGAACAGACAACAAGAGAACACAGACAAACTGATTGGTAGTCTTCAGCTAAGACACAATCTTATTATATCACCAAATAAGATGTTTTAAAAACAAACTAGTAGAAACCAAGCCACAATCAAATGATCTGTTGTGAACGTCAATATTAATTCCACCGTGCATCGCGTGATATGAGTGCTGGCTTCATCAAAACCCTACAAAAATCATACAATTTAGGACCTCTCAGACGTGTTAATGATAAACTCAATTATGTCAAAGAAAAATAATCAATAAAACAACAACAAATTGGAGGATCTATGTGACAAAGAACTATGCTCAATCTTCCACGACATGATTATATGTCCATGATGCTTTTTGTGGTAACAACATGTATGTACTAACTAATGTAGTTTAAGCTTTTAAATAGGATCGACCAAGCTTAGGATGGACTAAACTGGGGTCTATGGGGTCTCTGGTGCCCGCGACTGGGGCCCAAGATATTGAGTGCAGCCTATCTATTTTATTGTAAATTTTGAAACATATGATATGGGAAAGAACTGCTTGAATAGGGGGATTCGGTGGGCATACCTGTTGATCACTAGAGTGGGGACTCGAGAGGTTGATGGCCCTCTCATGTCTTTTTCTTCTATTGTAATGGTAGGGATGTGAGAGATCTTGGGCCAATCAGCACCATCACTCATCTGGCACTGCGCCCTCAACTCCTCCTTGCAAGCTTTGATATGTAGTTTCTGTTGGGGAGCGCGGAATACCCCCAAGATCACGGCTATAGCGTATATGAGTAATGCAAAAATCTTTTACCCTCTGCTTGGATGGAGAGAAAAGTAGAGAGGAAAGAAAACTAGAGGGAAAAACAGGAGGGAAAATAAATTTTACCCTGTTTGGATGGAGAGAAAAATAGAGAGGAAAGAAAACTAGAGAGAAAAACTAGGGGGAAAAAATGGTGGGCCCCACCAAAAAATTTTCTCTCCGAAAGTGGAGAGATTTCGGAGAGAAAACTCAAGGATAGTCTTTCATTTTTTGTATTCCAATATTGACCCTCACAAACAAAAATGCATTCGCTTCTCATTTTTAGCGGGAGTTGTGAGAGGGGGCGGGAGAGGGGGCGGGAGTAGCGACTGCCATTGTTGCCGGGTATGTTTCTTCTACCAAAAACCTACGATTCTTTTTTTTTTTTCCGCTGAATCAAATAAATTCATAGTATATATTTCTTTTCAGTCACTGCTCTAGCTTTTCTTTTTTCTAAGATGGGCTTATTTTTGGATTAGTTGGACATCGATCTGATCATTTTTTCTTCAGATTTCTGAATAGTGCAATGGTTATCGATCTTGAATGGGTGGGGGAGGGAAATACAATTTTTAAGTACGTTTGGGGAGTCAGGATTGCTCGTTAATGGTGATTTGAAGTAGCCAATCGTTGTAGTAGACATAATGGGGTTGGCGGTTGAGTTCAATGATTTCACATTTTTTCAATTTCCTCTCTTTTATTTTTCGTAATTCAAATATTATCTACTGGTGGCTTGCTTATAGGAGCCAATCTTAATCCGTGAGTTGGTTAATGTTTGTTCCTAGTTTATCTCTATAAACAAAGTTATTTTTTAATTCCATTCTTATTTTACAAGGAATGATAAATATTTGCTCTTATCTTATCTTATCTCTAATTATCTTGCCAGACTCCCAATAATATATACGTCATCCTTAGATTGGAAGCAACGTGAGAAAGCCTATGCCAGCATATTTTTTTAATTTTTATCTTCTTTGTTTGGCTTAACTAACTTAGGTGGCAGAGTAATTTAATCAAATTTAACAAGGAGGTCTTCCTCAATGCTCAGCTCCTTGCCACTTCTTTTCTCAAATCGATTTTAAAATATTTATGAAAACTAGATAAAGATCAAATTATATATCTTAAATTTTTTTATTTAGCAATAATAAGAATATTAAAAATTTAACCTTTGTATGATTAAGTCGAATATGTTAAACTCCACTAACACCACCTTAATCATCAAATCGTTTCTATTACCATGGCAATTTTCAAAATTCTTCAAACTATGATGAACATGAACGAGTGAGCTCATTTAGGTTGAGATCACACAACTGAACTTAATTTTTTAGACACTTTTTATTCTTAACACAAAAGAACAAGTGAGATGAAGGAGAAACAAAATAGCTCTCTGTTTCTGGCCAATAGTAACCTTTGAGAATGGTGTCATCAATTTTTTTTTGTTGCTTTTCGTAAATATTATTATTTGATGTTTGATTGTTGTTCTACCTTTCAATCTATATTTTATATATTTTGGGCTTTAATAATTAATCATGGCTTGTCATGTGTGTGAATGCATAGAAATTAAAGTGGTTTTACGAGTTTGAAGCTGTCATCAAATCAATTCCAAGACTAGTGGGAGAAAGGTATGGCTTCTTCTAAAGCTAAATACATGTTTTTATTTTTTATTTTTTTGTCATCAATTCTATGAATTGCTTTCATTTAAATATAGTTTCTTTTTTTAGTCACAATTTTAATATATATTTATGATAAATTTAGATGCCTACTTGCAATTTATTTTTATTCTAGTTGTATTGTCATGCAAATACATACTAATCACAGTTGTTGATTAGATGAACAACTACAATAATGAAGAAGTGACCAAGGATGTCGAGGAAGATATCTATGATTTTGAGTCTGACGTTAAACAGTTGATCAATTTTGGAGTGGCTAATGAAGGACATAATTTGAAATATATAATGGAAGATTGGGAAAGGTGTAGACATATGTGTGTTGTACGTCTTATTTGTTTCATTGTACATGCAATCCATTTGTTGGAAGAGATGTCAACACTAGTTAATAAGCCTATGAGTGATGGAAATATTGATAGAGCCAGCATGAGAAAACAATTAATGACACAGCTACAACAGACAGAAAAATGTCATGATGTTCTTCGCATGGGCCCACATGCATTTCAGCAGTTATGTGAGAAACTTCGTAATACTGGTAGAGTTAAAGATTCTCGCTATGTTACAGTTGAGGAGCAAGTGGCAAAATTTCTTCACATATTAGCACATAATGTCAAAAATAGAACAATATCCTTTTTCTTCTATAGATCGGGGGAGACTATTAGCCGTCATTTTCATAATGTGTTACAAGCCATTATTTCACTTGAGGCCGAGTTTCTTGTACAGCCTTCTGGATCAGAGGTTCCTCTCCAAATTTTCAACAATAGTAGATTCTACCCATATTTTAAGGTATTCATTTATATTTATGCTTATGCATCTTATTTATTGATAAAATAAATAAGCTAGAATTTGATACCATATATCATATCAAATTTTAAATATTAGGATTGCCTAGGAGCTATAGATGGAACTCATGTTCGGGCAAAAGTTCCTAGAGAAGAAGCTGCTCGATTTCGAGGACGAAAGGATTACCCTACACAAAATATTTTGCTGCATGTTCTTTTGATATGAAATTCACCTATGTGTTGGCTGGTTGGGAAGGAACAGCCTCAGATTCAAGAATTTTAAAAAATGCATTATTAAGAGAAGATAATCTTATCATTCCCCAAGGTCAGTATTAAAATTGGATTTAAACTTTACAATACTACATCTAAATGCTTATTTTATTAGTGATTTATGTCAAAAATACTTACAGTATGTTTTTTTAAAGGAAAATTTTATCTTGGGGATGCTGGTTTTCCACTCAAGCTTGGTCTACTAACACCTTACAGAGGAGTTCGTTATCACTTGAAAGAATATTCGACACAATCACCACAAAATGCAAAAGAAATTTTCAACCATCGGCATGCCTCGTTGCGAAATGTTATCGAAAGAACATTCGGAGTTCTAAAGAAAAGATTTCCAATCATCGCTAGTGGCACGGAATCACATTATTCATTCCAAACCATGACTGACATTGTGATAGCGTGCTGCATATTACACAATTTTTTGATGGGTGTAGATCCTGATGAGAACCTAATTGCTGAAGTTGATCGCGAACTATTATTTAATTACACTGATAACTTAGAGGACCATTCTGGACGCAGTCAGGAGGAGGACTACAGACAAGGATCAACTTTAAGAGATAACATAGCAGCCCACATGTGGAATGACTATGAGCATGGATTATGATTTGATATATTACTTTAAGTTGTTAAAATATGAATCTACTAAAAATTGTGTGTTACAATTAACTCAGTTGTGCCTTGTATGTTTGAATTTTTCAAGTATTTGATCAATGAAATTATTTATCGTCTCTCAAATTATTTATTATTTATATTATAAATTGGATGAATTAAATAGTTAACAGTGAATATTCTATTATTTGTATTGTTTTATATACCATATTGTTTCAGATTCAAGAATGGCACCAAAAAAGGATTCAGTGAAGGACAATTTGCGATGGACAACAGAAATGGATGAAGCTTTCATTGATGCTTTATTGGAAGAGATGATGAAAGGAAACCGTCCTGATGGCACATTTTCAACATTTGCATATGATAATATGGTGCGTGCTCTTAAGATTTCTTTTGGGCCTCACATTACAAAGCAGCATTTGAAGAATAGAAAGAAGACATTATCACAACGATTTGCAGAACTTTATGATTTATTTAGTGGACTAAGTGGATTTTCATGGAGTCCTATCACGAAGCTGTTTGAACCTGAAAGTCAAATTTGGAAAGACTTGATAGAGGTGATTTTAAGTTGTTGATGTTAGTTAATTTTATATGCTTGTAAAATTGGATATTAGTAACTTTGCTTTGGAAATTTCTTTAATTTACACCTCTTTATATTTACACATAGTTATTTTATGTTTCCAGAAAAAACCACATGCAAGAAAGTGGACGGTTACACCTGTATTGCATTATGATAAGTTATATGAGTTGTTTGGTGCAGACAGGGCAACAGGAAAATATGCTGAAAGTGCTAAGGATAAAATTAAACGGTGGGAAAAGGATTGCATTGATTTAAATGACTCTTTTGAAGGTGCAACAATGGATGAAGTTGATTTGAATTTGGAGAATGAGGCCGCAAACTCACCAGCTAATATGAATTCTTCGAATCAATCAATAGGAACTGCATCTTCTAGAGGACATAAGCGTAAGGCAGCAATGATTGATACTATTGAAGAAAGGTGTGAAAAAATGACATTAGGAATTAAGGAACTAGCAGATGTCATGAGAGATGGTAATTCCCTTCATGATAAATCCATTTCGTTATCTGAGAGGCAGGTTATTGTTGCTGAAAAGCAAGCTGAAATTGCTGAAAAAAGCCTCACAATACTTGAAAAAAGTAGGCCTCGTCATTATAGTGAAGAGGAAGTGTGGGCAGAACTTGAAGAAATTGGAGTATTTGAAGAATACAAACTAAAATGCTACTTCTTTTTATGCAATGAAGAAAGAACCAAGCGAACTTTTTTTGGTGTTCCACGTCATGTGCGATTGCAAACACTGCTCAAGATGATGAATGATGCTGGAATTTCTTGAAAGAAATGGCAGCGCCATGGTTCTAATATTTTTTTTTAAGGTTCCAAGACTTTCTGTGATGATATTTATTTTGTAGTTACATTTTGATGGTTTTGAAGACATATTTAAGTACTTATTATCTGTTATATTTTTATGGTCTTGAAAGAAATGGTATTGCCATGGTTCTCATATTTTTTTTGTTAAGGTTCTAAGAAATTTCTGCTAAATAATTGAATAAGGGCATTATTGTCATGATAAATAATCAACTTTTCTTTCCTCTCTGTTTTCCTTCCACTCATCCAAACAGAAGGAGAGAAAATATTTTCTCTCCAGTTTTCTTTCCTCCCAGTTTTCTTTCCCCTCAGTTTTCTTTCCTCCCACTTTTCTCTCCATCCAAACAGAGCATTACCGTTCTAATCTATGAGTATAAGATTATACCTTCAGACTTGAACGCTGGAACACTTGATTTGATTCTCGACCTCAACCTTTTGGCCTTCCGCCGTATTCCCGAAATACCTTCTTCTCTCTCAAGATGGTGGGATCTCTCTCGGCCGACCTAGGGTTTCTTGCTTTTCTTTTTTCTCAAAAGCGTTAACCCTAGCAACCAATTGAGAGGGTATTTATAGGGCTACAACAGGGACCAAATAGGCAAATATGAAAAGGACTTCCCACGTAATTAAATCTCCTAATCCTATCCCGGGTTAGGATTTAATTACGTAAATTATAATTCATTCCACTAAAGAATTATAATTGTACTCCTAATCATATTCGAATTTATATTTTCGAGCCTTAATATTAAATACTTATTATCTCCCAACGTTAAGATTACAGATATCCACCAATTAAATTTAAATACTGATAATATAATTTAATTGGCTGTTATTATCCTTGAGACTTATCCACTTAACTTATTTGACGTATCGGATTCAAAATCCACTTGCAAGATTTGATACGATCAAAACTTATAAGCTTTCTCAAGGGGATATCATCGGTCCAAATTAACCGGACGTGGATTCCTTCAACTATTAATGTTCACCATATATATAATGTTATTGCCCAACCCACTGAGATTATTGACTCATATAGAATCTCACTCTATGTGTAATCAAAGCAATAATCACTACACACACGTGTCTAGTAATAGAATTCAGATTAAGAGCATAAGTAATCATAATATTCATGAGTTCTAAATTATTTTATAAAGTCAGTATAAAATAATCAACTCAACTGGGTCCTGTTCAATACACACAAAGTGTACTAGCACAAATAGTTAGAATAAACCATTCCCCGTAGTCAAGACAAACCTACTTAAATTTATGCTACAGCTCTACTGATGGTGTGTCCAATTCCATCTAAAACTGTGAACAATAAACTTGTATTCCAAAAGAACCGATGATCTAGTCTTCTGTGTGTAAGCCGTACTCTACACACTAGATCAAATACTCTTTGGAAATACTAGACACATGCACATATATATAGTAAATGACACATTGCTCAAAATGAATTCTCATTAAAAATGTAAAGACATAAAGCATATCTTTTAGTCTATATCTCTATCAGTTCCTTGAGAGATATGGGTACCCCCTTCTCTGGCAATCTCAGGATTCTTTGACAATTTCTCATCTCCAGTCTCTCAAGAGAGGAAAGGCTCGTCATACTAGCAGGCAGTGATAGGAGGTTATAGCATCTGATGAAGCTAAGCTTTTTCAAGGAGGTGAGATTTTGAAACCACTCCTCTACCTCCTGTGTAAAGGATGTGAGGCGATGGTCAATAAAATTCAGATCTTGGATAGAAGCAAGTAGTTCTTTCGAAAGGCTCCAAACAAGATCCGAACTATCATTATCTATAAAGATTTCAAGCATAGATGGTGGAGTCACGTTGCCTCTTTTATGATAGATTTGACCGGAACCATGCCATGAAAGTCGAGCTTTTTCGATTGAAGTTGGAAGCACAATGGTTCCCCTCAACTGTTTGCAACCATAAATGTAGAGCCGATGAAGACGAGGAAACAATTCCATGTACTCTTGGTATGACATATGAACTGCTATAATTTACATGTCGCAAATTAATCAAATTATCCATATCTTCTGGGAATGTATTCCAGCTCGTCATGCCAGGGTGACCTCCCACATTCAGCACTTGTAGATGGTAAAGCTTATAGCATGACTTCAGCACTTTTAGCCATCCACAACATAAGATTTTTAAGTATCTTAAATGTACCAAATCACCAATAGCCTCCATTGAGAAGTGTTGAGGGGTAAAATCGTCATTGCATTGATAACCATGCGAAGGGGCTAAGATCAGCCCCATCCCCCCGCCCGCTACGTTACGCCTATGAAGAACGAGCCAACTAATGTGGTCCGGCAGGCCGAGCAACTTATGGCTCGGTTCTACCGAGCCATCCATAGCTCGGCTCTCTCCGAGCTTCCATAAGCTTCCATAGCTCGGCTTCCCCCGAGCTTCCCATAGCTCGGCCTCCCCCGAGCTTTCCATAGCTCGGCCTCCCCGAGCTTTCATAGTCCGGCTTCCCCGAGCTTCCCATAGCTCGGCCTCCCCGAGCTTCCATAGCTCGGTTTCCCCCGAGCTTTCCATAGCTCGGCCTCCCCGAGCTTTCCATAGCTCGGCCTCCCCGAACTTCCATAGCTCGGCTTCCCCCGAGCTTCCCATAGCTCAACCTCCCTGAGCAATCCATGACTCGATACTCACCTCCGTGGAACCCGACGCGGGAGAGCCTAGGCCTATCGTAACAGAATCCCAAACAAAGAATCATATTGAGGAGTGGTCTAGGATCTAGAATAACGGCCTAGGACCTACGCACTCATCAGATCTCCGGCCATCAGGGGGCCCTCCAGCCATCGATCTTTAACAAACAAGATACAGATCCCACCGGCTTCATAACAGCTTGATTCGAATCCCAACAACCTTCGAACCTTCCAGAAGGCGCTCAAGATCCAGTGATTGCCTATAAATACAACATTCCCAGATTCTCGTATGCGCTTACAGCCCCCGGCTCACTCTCACTCTCTCTCCTCCACTGCTCGTCGGTGCTCCCCTGGAGCTCCCGATTGGCCGCCCCTGGAAGGACTCCCCAGAGAGATCCTTCTTCTATTTTCTGTTGATCGTTGATCCCCGCTGACTTGAGCGTCGGAGGGTCTTCCGCGGAGGGCCACCCCCAACGCCTCTCGCGTGAGGACTTCTGTGCAGGTCCGCCAGGAGGAAGCCCTGATTAGGAAACCGGCCGCGCCTGAGTCGGAGGATAGATCCCGCGGCAACAGATTGGCGCTAGAGGAAGGGCCTCAAGTCCCGTTAAAACTTGAAGAAAGGAGATAAGGATCTCGATCTGGAGTAGAACCTCTCCAATGGCTAATCGGAGAAGAGCAACCTCTGAAGCCCAGGACCAGGTCGTCACTCAAAGACCTGATCCGATAAGCAATGCAGCGCCGCAGCCGCCGCCAGTTGAGACCCCGTCACCGCCAGCCATCCCGGTGACCCAGGACCAGTTCACCGCGCTGGTCCAGCAGGTCCAAGCCCTGACCCATCTGGTTCAGGAGTGCTTCGCAGCTGCCCCTGCTCCATGCCTTCATGAGGAGGCCGCAGCTCCTTTCTCTCCGACCACCTCCTCCTCTGGTCTGCATGAAGCCGCGGACCCCCCACACCGACCCAAAGGGGACAAACTAGTCCCACGAGACGGCTACAACAGGGATCCTCCCAGATCTCGACGGGCCCAGACCCTCTCCCCGGTGTCCTCCGCCATGATTCGACGCCGTCCCTGCGCTCTCCTCGCCCAGCTCCTCCTCTTACATCTGAAGAGGAGATCCGTCGACAAATCTGGGAGATGCGTCAGGAACTGGACGCCGCCAAGCAGGCCCATCCGCCTCAGCCCAAGGCGGAGCAGGGCATCCCTTTCTCAAAGGGATCATGGAGGAAGTGATTCCCTCCCATGTCAAACTCCCGCGTCGAGCCCTACCATGGCTCTTCTGACCCGGATGATCATCTCAGCAGCTTCGGTCAATAATGATGTTCCACGGAGCATCCGACGCCATCCTCTGCCGTGCCTTCCCCTCCACCCTCAGAGGATCTGCCCGAACCTGGTTCAACGCCTTGAAACCAGGTTCCGTTGATTCATTCGATGAGCTGAGCTGTCTTTTTATTGGCCAGTTCGTCAGTAGCCGCCGTCACTGGCAAAGTCCGACTCCCTCTCTGAAGTTAAGCAGAGAGAGGGGGAGTCCTTGAGAAATTACCTTGGCCGTTTTAATAAGGCCATGCTAGAGGTGGACCACCTTAATCATGAGGTGGCTATGTCCGCCTTGGCGGGGGGAGTTTTGAAGGAGAGCGACTTCTACCTGGCGATGGAAGTCAGCTACCCCCCAAACCTCTCCGATATGATGGCCCTGGCAGACAAATACGCCAGGGTCGAAGAATCGCGGAGAGTTGCCCGCGCCGAGCTGGCGAGGAAGAAAGAACCTAAAGGTTCCGACAGGCACCGACCCGCTCGTCGGCCAAGCCCGCCTCGTCGCCAAAGAGCTCCCTACCGCCGCCGAGAAATCGCTCCCGGAGCCCGCCCAGGCGATTCGACCGGTACACTCCGCTCACTATACCCAGGGCGCAAATTCTCATGGAGATAGAGCGCCAGCTCCCCCGGCCAGCTCCTCTCTGAGGGAACCCAACCCGAGGGACCCCACCAAATACTGCCGCTACCACTGGGAGCACGGCCACGACACCGAGGAATGTTGGCAGTTGAAGAATGAGATTGAGAGGCTGATTCAACGGGGCCGACTGAACCAGTTCAGGAGGGCACCCGAGCCAGGACAAGGGGGGATCGCCAGCCCAAGCTCCAACAACCTCCTCCTCCACCAAATCCGCCTGTAATCGGCCACATCAACATGATCGAGGAAGCCGGTGGCTCGAGCTCCAGAAATGATGATGAAGGATCGGCGCCAAAGAAAGCGCGGATGGGCGAGCTCTCCTTCTCCGATGACGATCTCCGAGGGATACAGTTCCCCCATGACGATGCACTAGTTGTATCCCTCAATTTAAATGACTATGATGTAAGCGGATCCTCATTGACAGTGGAAGTTATGTGAATTTTTGTACCTCGATGTGTTTGCCAAGATGAGATTACTCATAAAAAACCTTCGAGCCATGGATTCCACCCTAATGGGATTCACAGGCGACGTTATCGTCCCAGAAGGGGTCGTAACCTTAACGGTTCGGGCAGGAACCTGGCCCCTTGTGGCCACTGTTCACACGGACTTCCTAGTAACTAAGCTCAGGTCGCCCTACAACGCAATATTTGGGAGACCCGGCCTGATGTCCCTCAAAGCTGTTGTCTCCATCCCACACCTGTCTATGAAATTCCCCACGGGCGGGGAGTTGGAGTTGTCCAGGGAAGCCAAACCATGGCTCGACAGTGCTTCGTCACCAGCCTTCAGTCTAGAATGCCGGAAGTTGACGGGCTGGACGCTCGGAGGACTTCGCCGAGCAACGGGAGAACCAGCCGAGGAACTGGAGGAAGTGCCGTTGGATGAGGCTCATCCCGACAAACCATAAAGATCGGGTCGCTGCTGAGAGGAGTCCCAGCAGGAGCTGATCGACTTTCTCCAGAGCAACGCCGATGTTTTCGCTTGGTCCGCCTCCGACATGCCGGGAATCAGTCCTGAGGTTCTCGTCCACCGCCTTAACGTGGACGAGATGCACCGGCCCATCAAGCAGAAGAAGAGGAGCTTTGCCCCAGAGCGGCAGAGAGCTATTGAAGAAGAGGTTGATAAACTCATCAAGGCGGAACTTCATTCGGGAGGTGAATTACCCAAGCTGGCTATCGAATGTCGTCATGGTGAAGAAGTCGAACGGCAAGTGGCGGATCTGCATCGACTTCACCGACCTCAACAAAGCGTGCCCGAAGGACAGCTTCCCTCCCCCGAATTGATCAACTTGTGGATGCCACCTCGGTCATCAAATGCTGACATTCATGGACGCCTACTCCGGCTACAACCAGATCCGGATGGCCCCCGAAGATGAAGAAAAGACCGCCTTCATAACCGACCGAGGTACTTACTGTTACCGTGTTATGCCTTTCGGTCTTAAAAATGCAGGAGCCACCTACCAAAGGCTGGTCAACAAAGTATTCAAGGAACAAATCGGCCGGAACATGGAGGTATACGTCGATGACATGCTGGTCAAGAGCAAAGAAGCATCACGGCACGTCGAGGACCTCTCGGAGAGCTTTGCAACACTCCGCAAGTATCAGATGAAGCTCAATCCGACTAAGTGCGCCTTCGGCGTTAACTCTGGGAAGTTTCTCGGCTTCATGGTCTCCCAGCGGGGTATCGAAGCTAACCCCCAGAAGATCCAAGCTCTTCAACAGATGGCACCCCCGGCATCTATTAAAGAAGTCCAGCGCCTAACCGGGAGGATAGCGGCTCTTAACCGCTTCGTGGCGCGCTCAGCCGAAAGATGCCTCCCCTTCTTCAAAACTCTCGGTCGGCTAAGAACTTCCAGTGGACCCCCAAGTGTCAAAAATCATTCCAAGATCTCAAGAAGTACCTCGGCTCCTCCCCACTCCTCAGCAGTCCAAATCCTGGCGAGACACTATTCCTGTATCTGGCTGTTTCAGAAGGTGCGTTTGCTCGGTGCTGGTCAGAGAAGAAAACAAGGTCCAGAAGCCAATTTATTATGTCAGCAGCTACTCCGTGACGAGGAGACAAGGTATAGCCGAATTGAAAAGATGGTGTTGGCCTTGATCACCTCAGTTCGGAAGTTGCGGCCATACTTCCAGGCGCATTCTGTGATAGTCCTGACTGACCAACCCATCAAGGCGGTGGTCCACCGCCCGGAGACATCAGGGAGAATGACTAAGTGGGCCATCGAGCTGAGCGAGCATGACATCCGTTTTCAGCCTCGCCCGGCCATCAAAGCTCAGGTACTAGCCGATTTCCTCCTCGAGTGTACCATCCCAGAGGACGGCTCCACCCCCGACTCCCCCGAGAAACCAAAATCTGGCGCCCGGTGGCTCCTCCATGTCGACGGGTCATCCAACGCTCATCGCTCCGGTGCGGCTTGGTTCTCACCAGTCCGGAGGGGGTGACCTTTGAATATGGCGTCCGCTTCTCCTTCCCAGCCTCCAACAATGAAGCTGAGTATGAAGCCCTGCTGGCCGGTCTCCGAATCGCCCGCAGCCTTAAGGTGGAGAAACTTAATGCCTTCACCGACTCCCAGCTGGTGGCGGGTCATGTACGAGGGGAGTTTGAGGCTCGGAACCGAACATGATCCGATATCTCCAAGAGGTTCGGAGCCTACTCTCCCATTTCCCCGAATTTGAGATTATTCAGATTCCTAGATCTGAGAATGCCCGTGCCGACCTGCTGTCTCGGTTGGCAACGGCGGAATCTATGGACACCGAGCAAAAATTCCACCTGGAGATCTTAGAGAGACCCAGTATCGCGGAAGCCGACCGAGTAATGCAAGTTGAGGCCGAGCCATCATGGTTCGACCCCATCCTGAGGTACCTCAAAGAAGGGTCGCTTCCGTCCGACCGGAGAGAAGCCAGAAGGCTAAAGCTGCAGGCCACCCATTATGTGTTGATCGACGATCAGCTCTACAAACGGTCCTTCTCCATGCCATTGCTCAGATGTCTTTGCCCGTCTGAAGCAGATTATGCCCTCCGCGAAGTGCATGAGGGATTTGCGGCAACCATCTGGGAAGCCGGTCCCTATGTCACAAGGTGCTGCGTCAAGGCTACTATTGGCCGACCATGCAGAAGGATGCAGACGACCTTGTCCGAGCTTGCGACCCATGCCAGAGGCACTCAAGCATTCAGAGGCTCCCCTCCGCCAGCCTGGTTCCCATATCCTCCGCTTGGCCCTTTGCCAAGTGGGGGATGGACATCCTCGGCCCGTTTCCGCTCGCCATGGGGCAGCGGAAATTTCTATTCGTCGCCATCGATTATTTCACTAAATGGGTCGAGGCGGAGGCAGTTGCACAAATAACCGAAGCACGGGCCAAGGATTTTGTATGGAGGTCCATCATCTGCCGCTTCGGCCTCCGCACACTATAATCACTGACAACGGCAGGCAATTCGACAATCCAAAGTTTTGCCAGTTCTGCGAGGAGCACGGGATCCGCCACCACCTTACCTCGGTCGGGCATCCGCAAGCCAACGGAGCAGCCGAAGTAACCAACCAGACCTTGCTTCAAGGGATCAAAGCTCGGCTCTCCAGGGCCCGAGGCAGGTGGGCAGACGAGTTGCACCATGTCCTATGGGCCTACCGCACCACCCCGAGAGTACCCACAGGCGAAACCCCATTCCGGATGGCCTTCGGCACAGAGGCCGTTATCCCCGTGGAGATAGGGCTCCCTTCTCTGCGGGTGGAAAGCTACTCAGAGGAAGCCAGCGATGAGCAGCTCCGCACCAACCTCGACCTGATAGAGGAGATTAGAGAGAAAGCTTGGATCAGAGTGGCTGCCTATCAGCAAAGGGTGGCCCGCTACCACGCCTCCAGAGTCAAAGGGAAAGCTTTCTTACCTAGCGACCTCGTTCTCCGGAAAGCATCTGTCTCCAAACCGTTGGAGCAAGGAAAGCTGGCACCAAATTGGGAAGGCCCTTACCAAGTAGCTGAGATCGTCGGACCAGAGACCTACAAGCTGCAAGATCTAAGCGGGAGATTCATCCCTCGGACCTGGAATTTGGACAATCTCCGCAAGTACTACCAGTAGGGTACGCCCTCTATAGGCTCGCTCCCATATATTTTTATCGGCACAATGTTTTATAATTCATGACATAAATCACCACAAGTTATATCACCAAAAATCGCGAAAAGGAACAGATGTTGTTTACTAATCCTCGGCACGACCGAGTTACCTGTTCAAGCACGAAAATCTCTGAACCTCGGCTGGGCCGAGCAACTAATCTCCAAACCTCGGCTGGGCCGAGCAACAATTCTCTGAACCTCAGCTGGGCCGAGCAACAATTCTCCAAACCTCGGCTGGGTCGAGCAACTACTCTCTGAACCTCGGCAAGGCCGAGCAACAATTCTTCGAACCTCGGCTGGACCGAGCAACTACTCTTCGAACCTCGGCAGGGCCGAGCAACAATTCTCCGAGGGCAGGGCTGAGCAACAATTCTCCGTACCTCGGCTGGGCCGAGCAACTACTCTCCGAACCTCGGCAGGGCTGAGCAACAAATCTCCGAACCTCGGCTGGGCCGAGCAACAATTCTCTGAACCTCGGCTGGGCCGAGCAACTACTCTCCGAACCTCGGCAGGGCCGAGCAATAATCTCCGAACCTCGGCTGGGCCGAGCAAACATTCTCCGAACCTCGGCTGGGCCGAGCAATAATTCTCCGAACCTCGGCTGGGCCGAGCAACTACTCTCCGAACCTCGCCAGGGCCGAGCAACAAATCTCCGAACTACGGCTAGGCCGAGCAACTACTCTCCGAACCTCGGCAGGGCCGAGCAACAATTCTCCGAACCTTGGCAGGGCCGAGCCATAATTCTTCGAATCTCGGCTGGGCCGAGCAACGAGTCTCCGAATCTCGCTTAGACCTGGCGATGAATTCTAGAAGCCCTGGCTAAAGCCAGAGTGCATGAAGCCCCGGTAAAAACCGAAGCACACAAACCCCGATTAAAGCCGAAGGACTTCCGAATAGTCCCTAGAACTTTGGCCGGTTTGAAAAAATGCACGCTGTGCAAAACCACTGATAGACACAAAGTATGCACCTTTAGGCCTTGCCAGGCCCTACACGGTCGCCCGCGAGCCCCAGACAAAAACCAGGGAATTCCCCCTGCTGCAAAATCCCTAGAATCTTACCAACCAAACGCCTTTCTTGAGATCACGACTCAGCGCGTAAACCAATGGGACCACCCAGGCCCCCCGACAGTTCAAACAGAAATGAGTGGTTTTTTTTTTTCTATGAGCTAAACGACGATCTCGGAGAACAAGAAGTTATCAAAAAAAGGCCTTTTTTATTGATTTAAAAAGTAAATACAAAAAGAAAAGAAGAAAAAGTACAGAAAGAAAGAAAGTGGCCCTCGCAGGGGCCTAACGTCTCCCACCAGGTGCTGTCGGGTCTTCCAAATGCCGGGACAGCTCGGCGACTCGTTGGTAGAGGGACTCTATCTCCTCCTTCTGCTGGTCCATGACTCGGCGTAGGGCTTCAGCCTCCCTCACAGAAATGGTGAGGTACTCCTCGACTGCCTTCTCAAGCTGCTCATGGCTTGCGAAGGCTGACGCCAAGGACATATCGTCAACCAGCACGGCGGTGCGGCCCCCCTAAGAGCCCCTATGACTGCCGTTGGACGATTGCCCCCACACCCGAGGGAAATCCAAACCAATATTCCCCTCGACTATGAAGAATCGTGACTTCCACTCCTTTATCAACGATGGATTATCCGATATCATCTTGAAGGATCTCCGGGGGCCGATGTAAGGCCATTCTGAGGCCCTTCGGAAACCAGATTGAAACACACCCTGAATATCGAAAGGGTCACGGTCACCCCGAGGCGTTTGCACAACGAGATAAACCTGATGAGGTTGCACCAACTGTTGAGAGCCACCATGGTGAAGCATATGTTGTAAACTTCATCACCTTCCACACCAACGGATGAAGAGGGAACCAGAGACCTGCCCTCAAACTTTCCTCATAGCAGAACGCCTCATCCCCTAATCTGGATGTCACCCTGTCCTCAGCCGTCGGAAGCAACAAGACAACATCCTGGGGGACCTTGTACAGGCGGCGTATTCGTTCCAAATCCGCCAAGGTCACCTCCGAAGCCTGATCACTTGGGCTCACCATATCTTCAATCGCAGGAGATGCTGAGCAAGATCGCAGTAAAAACGGGAAGATGAAGTTCTCTAAGGGAAAGCGAAAAGGGCACTATGAATAGAGATAGCGCCGCCACGACTCCATTTTTCCAAGTGAAACCGCCTCAGGATGAGGGAGAAGCGTCTCGACCTAGGCATCTGGAACCGCCACTACGGGCGCCGTGAAAATCGAGATTTCCCACGTGGCGCTTCCCCAGCCATTACCTTCACCCTAAGGAATGACGGATCCACCTCGAAAAAGCAAAGCGACCCCACCGCATTAATTAGGACATCATTGCGTGGGCTGTCAATTAGATGTCCCCTCGTTCGCAGCGCGCCACCCAAGTCTATACTCCCTACGCCCGAACCTACGCTTCGAACTAGGGAGTGGGGGCATGTGTTGAGGGGTAAAATCGCCATTGCATTGATAACCGTGCAAAGGGGCTAAGATCAGCCCCATCCCCCGCTCGCTACGTTACGCCTATGAAGAACGAGCCAACTAATGTGGTCCGGCGGGCCGAGCAACTTATGGCTCGGTTCTACCGAGCCCATAGCTCGGCTCTCCCCGAGCTTCCCATAGCTCGGCCTCCCCGAGCTTCCATAGTCCGGCTTCCCCCGAGCTTCCATAGCTTGGCTTCCCCCGAGCTTCCCATAGCTCGGCCTCCCCGAGCTTCCATAGCTCGGCTTCCCCCGAGCTTCCCATAGCTCGGCCTTCCCGAGCTCCTATAGCTCGGCTTCCCCCGAGCTTCCCATAGCTCGGCCTCCCCCGAGTTTCCCATAGCTCCGCCTCCCCGAGCTTCCATAGCTCGGCCTCCCCCGAGCTTCCCATAGCTCGGCTTCCCTGAGCAATCCATGACTCGATACTCACCTCCGTGGAACCCGACGCGGGAGAGCCTAGGCCTATCGTAACAGAATCCCAAACAAAGAATCATATAGAGGAGTGGTCTAGGATCTAGAATAACGGCCTAGGACCTACGCACTCATCAGATCTCTGGCCATCAGGGGGCCCTCCCAGCCATTGATCTTTTAACAAACAAGATATGGATCCCACCGGTTTCATAACAGCTTGATTCGAATCCCAACAACCTTCGAACCTTCCAGAAGGCGCTCAAGATACAAGTGATTGCCTATAAATACAACATTCCCAGATTCTCTCAGTATGCGCTGACAGCCCCCGGCTCACTCTCACTCTCTCTCTTCTCCATGCTCGTCGGTGCTCCCCTGGAGCTTCCGATTGGCCGCCTCTGGAAGGACTCTCCGGAGAGATCCTTCTCCCCATTTTCTGTTGATCGTTGATCCCCGCTGACTTGAGCGTCGGAGGGTCTTCCGCGGAGAGCCACCCCCAATGCCTCTCGCGTGAGGACTTCTGTGCAGGTCTGCCTAGGAGGAAGCCCTGATCAGGAGACCGGCCGCGCTCGATTCGAAGGACAAATCCCGGCGGCAACAAGAAGTAATCTATAATCTTAGAGAATACCAAGGCTCGAAGCTGTTTTGACTCTTCCAAAATGTTTTGAATGAAATGAATAAGCTCCAAGTTAGGCGAGCATTGAATGAAGAAATTATCATCCAGTACAAGGCTACGCAGTTTTTTAATGTCAAGCACATTTTGAAATATCTCAAATTGATGGTTATCAGCAATATAAAGGTGGCGAGCTCTCCTTGAGATTTGCACCGGCCGTTCAGTTTCAATTCTACAACATTCATCATCAGAAATAGATTCTGCAAGGTCATGTAGTAAATCATGGATCTTGTAGGCACGTCTGTCCACGCCAATAACCGCAAAACGCGACCCAAAATTCTTGTGAATCAAATCATAATCCTTCTCAATAACCCCCATATGCTCTGCCTTCTGAAAGAAGCACCTTTGTAATAAATAATCAAAATATTTCACCCCTATATCTTCTGCTTTCTTGCGCTCCTCATGGTGCGGTACAAAGCCTTGAGCCATCCAAAGTTGGACTAGTTTCTCCTTATCATAAAGATAATCCTTGGGAAACAAAGAGCAATAGGCGAAGCATTGCTTTATGTTTGCTGGCAGATGCTCGTAACTTAGTTTCAGAGCCGCCATGATTCCATCTTCTGGCTGCTCTATTTCCCATAATTTGCTTTCCAAGACTCCTCGCCGGTGCTTTTCCTCCAATTTAGAATTGAGTATGCTTCCCACAGTCTTTGCAGCCAAGGGCAAACCCCCCAACTTCTTTGCTATTTCCCTGCCAATCTTTTCCAATTTTGGATGATGTTCTAGGATCTTGTCACCAAATGCACATTGTTTGAAAAATGTCCAAAACTCCCCTTCTGCTAAACTCTCTAAATCCACCGTTTCCTTTGTTCCCGCGGCCGCTGCCACCGCATGACTCCGAGTTGTTACCATAATTCTGCTTCCTTCTTTGCCAAATTTCAATGGTTTGCACAAGGTTTCCCATTTGTTTCTCACTTCATTCCATAATATATCATCAAGGACAATTAGAAATATCTTACCCTTCAGCTTCGCCCAAAGAATCTCTTGAGCCATCTCTAAATTCATGTGACTAAAATCATAACCCATCAAAGCAGAGTGTGTTAGTGTCTCTTCTTCTTTTTTAATATAGCGACGCAACATTACGTCACTGTATTGTGACGCAACATTTGCGTCGCAATATAGTGACGCAAAAACCCAGAAAATTAAAAAAAATTCGTTAATATAGCGACGCATATACCAAAAAAATAAAAAAAATTTAATTTTTAATATAGCGACGCAAAAACCTAAAAAATTAAAAAATAAATCGTTAATTTAGCGACGCATATAACAAAAAAATAAAAATAAATTTAATTTTTATCATGGCCGTGGTCGGCAACCACGGCCGTGGCCTGGCCACGGTGGCCAGGCCGTCGGTAAAAAAAAAGGGGTTTTTTTCGACAACCCCTCCCGTGAAATATATATATATATATAAGTGGTTCCCTCCTTTTCTTGTCAGCCACGGCAGTGTCCATCGTCGATCATCGCTGATCGGGATAATGGCTTGGATCGCTCGCAACCGTTGGATCGTCGCTGATCAGATGGATCGCAACCGCCGGATCAATCATCGCCGATCGGGATCATGGCTTGGATCGATCGCAACCATCGGATATCGTCGTCGATCGAATAGATCGCAACCGTCGGATCGATCATCGCCGATCGGGATCATGGCTTGGATCGATCGCAACCGTCGGATATCGTCACCGATTGGATGGATCGCAACGGTCGGATCGATCATCGCCGATCGGGATCATGGCTTGGATCGATCGCAACCATCGGATCATCGCCGATCGGTTGGATCGCAACCTTCAGATTGATCATCGCCGATTGGGATCATGGATTCAATCGATCGCAATCGTCGGATATCATTGCCGATCGGATGGATCACAACCGTCGGATCGATCAACGCAGATCAGGATCATGGCTTGGATCGAGCGCAACCATCGGATCGTCGCTGATCGGATGGATCGCAACGGTCGGATCGATCATCGCCGATCAGGATCATGGCTTGGATCAATCGCAACCGTCGGATCATCACCGATCAGTTGTATCGCAACGGTCGGATCGATCATCGCCGATCAGGATCATGGCTTGGATCGATCGCAACCATCAGATCATCGCCGATCGGTTGGATCGCAATGGTCGGATCGATCATCACCGATCGGGATCATGGCTTAGATCGATCGCAACCGTCTAATATCATCGCCGATCGGATGGATCGCAACAGTCGGATCGATCATCGCCTATCGGGATCATGGCTTGGATCGATCGCAACTGTTGGATCATCGCCGATCGGGATCATGGCTTGGATCGCTCGCAACCATAGGATATCGTCGCCGATCGGATGGATCACAATCTTCGGATCGATCATCGCCGATCGGGATCATGGCTTGGATCGATCGTAACCATCGGATACGTCGCCGATTGGATGGATCGCAACCATCGGATCGATCATCACCGATCGGGATCATGGCTTGGATCGATCGCAACCGTCGGATCGTCGCCGATCGGGATCATGGGTTCAATCGATCGCAACCGTCGGATATCATTGCCGATCGGATGGATCGCAACCGTCGGATCGATCATCACAGATCGAGATCATGGCTTGGATCGATCTCAACCGGTGGATCATCGCTGATCGGATGGATCGCAATGGTCGGATCGATCATCGCCGATCGGGATCATGGCTTGGATCGATCGCAACCATCGGATCATCGCCGATCGGATGGATCGCAACGGTCGGATCGATCATCGCTGATCGGGATCATGGCTTGGATCAATCGCAACCATCGGATATCGTCATCGATCGGATGGATCGCAATCATTGGATCGATCATCGCCGATCAGGATCATGGCTTGGATCGATCGCAACCGTCAGATCGTCGCCAATCGGTTGAATCGCAACCGTCGGATCAATCATCGCCGATCGGGATCATGGCTTGGATCGATCGCAACCATCGGATCGTCGCCGATCGGTTGAATCGCAACCGTCGGATAGATCATCGCCGATCGGGATCATGGCTTGGATCGATTGCAACCGTCGGATCATCGCTGATCGGTTAGATCGCAACGGTCGGATCGATCATTGCCGATCGGGATCATGGCTTGGATCGATCGCAACCGTCTGATATTGTTGCCGATTGGATGGATCGCAACCGTCGGATCAATCATCGCTGATCGGGATCATGGCTTGGATCGATCGCAACCGTCGAATCGTCGCCGATCGGTTGGATCGCAACGGTCGGATCGATTGTCGCCGATCGTGATCATGGCTTGGATCGCTCGCAACCATCGGATATCGTTGCCGATCGGATGGATCGCAACCATCAGATCGATCATCGCCGATTGGGATCATGGCTTGGATCAATCGCAACCGTCGGATCGTCGCCGATCCGTTGGATCGCAACCGTCGGATCGATCATCGCCGATCGGGATCATGGCTTGTATCGATCGCAACCGTTGGATCGTCGTCGATCGGTTGGATCGCAATGGTCGGATCGATCATCACCGATCGAAATCATGGCTTGGATTGATCGCAACCGTTTGATATCGTCGCCGATCGAATGGATCACAACTGTCGGATAGATCATCGCCGATCGGGATCATGGCTTGGATCGATCGCAACTGTCGGATCGTCGCCGATCGGTTGGATCGCAACGGTCGGATCGATCGTCACTAATCGGGATCATGGCTTGGATCGCTCGCAACCATCAGATATCATCACAGATCGGATGGATCGCAACGGTCGGATCGATCATCACCGATCGGGATCATGGCTTGGATCACTCGCAAT
Source organism: Calamus simplicifolius (assembly GCA_900491605.1). Taxonomy (NCBI): domain Eukaryota; kingdom Viridiplantae; phylum Streptophyta; class Magnoliopsida; order Arecales; family Arecaceae; genus Calamus; species Calamus simplicifolius. The sequence continues at coordinate 361,324 of UESW01001364.1, forward strand.
CGTCGGATATCGTCGCTGATCGGATGGATCACAACCGTCGAATCAATCATCGCCGATCAGGATCATGGCTTGGATCGATCGCAACCGTCGAATCATCACCGATCGGTTGGATTGCAATGGTCGGATCGATCATCGCCGATCGAGATCATGGCTTGGATCGATCGCAACCATCGGATCGTCGCCGATCGGTTGGATCGCAATGGTCGAATCGATCATCGCCGATCGGGATCATGGCTTGGATCGATCGCAACCGTCTGATATCATCGCCGATCGGATGGATCGCAACTGTCTGATATCGTCGCCGATCGGATGGATCGCAACCGTCGGATCGATCATCGCCGATCAGGATCATGGCTTGGATCGCTCGCAACCGTCGGATATCGTCACCGATCGGGTGGATCGCAACCATCGGATCGATCATCGCTGATTAATAAACTAATATTGCGACGCATTCATTATGCATCACAATATTACGACCCAAATACAATGCGTCACAATATTAGTTTTAAATTAATAAACTAATATTGCGATGCATATAATGCATCGCAATATTGCGACGCATAATGGATGCATCGCAATATTAGTTTTAAATTAATAAACTAATATTGCGATGCATTCATTATGCGTCGCAATATTGCGATGCATAATGAATGCATCGCAATATTGCGACGCATATACTATGTGTCGCAATATTAGTTTAAAATTAATAAACTAATATTGCGACGTATTCATTATGCGTTGCAAATTAGTTTATTAATTTAACATTACAAAAATTGCGACGCATTCATTATGCATCGCAATATTGCGATGCATAATGAATGCGTCGCAATATTAGTTTATTAAATTAATAAACTAATATTGCGACGCATTGTATATGCATCATAATATTGCGATGCATAATGAATGCGTCGCAATATTGCGATGCAAATCTAATGCGTCGCTAATTTCATGCCAAAATGCCTTTTGGCGGCAACTTAGCGACGCAATCAGCGACGCATAATCAATGTAATGAAGCCATAAGTCTTAATACATTTATCAAAACGTTTATTCCAACTCCGAGAAGCTTGCTTGAGTCCATAGATGGACTTATGAAGCCTGCATACTTTTGACTCGTCTGTAGATGTGAACCCTTCAGGCTGTATCATATACACCTCCTCTTCGAGCTCTCCATTTAGAAAAGCCATTCGGACATCCATTTGCCAGATCTCATAGTCAAAATGTGCAGCTAGAGCAAGCATAATCCGAATGGACTTGAGCATTGCTACAGGAGAAAAAATCTCGTCATAGTCAATACCATAACGCTGACGATACCCCTTAGCAACCAGACGGGCTTTATAGGTCTCCACCTTCCCATCTGCACCCCATTTCCTCTTGACAATCTATTTACACCCTATGGGTTTTACCCCTTCAGGTGGATCAACTAGTGTCCATACACTATTAATCTCCATGGATAACATTTCGGACTTCATGGCCTCTAGGCATTTCTTAGAGTCAGATCTCTGCAGCGCATCCATATAGGTGATTGGGTCCTCATCGTTCTCATCGAGTTCGATGGGATCCCCGTCACGGACCAAGAAATCGAAGTATCTGTCCGGCTGACGTGGTACTCTACCAGATCTTCTTAATGGTATCTCAACAGGCTCCGGGTTTGAACCAATCAAAGCCGGTTCCATAGCGGTTTCTAAGTGTAAAGGTACTTCTCCTTGTCGAACTTCATTAAGTTCAACATTAGCCTTAGCACTTCCAGTAAGATACTCCTTTTCTAAAAAGGTGGCTCTCATATTGACGAACAACTTTTGCTCTTCAGTGTGGTAGAAGTAGTATCATTTAGACTCCTTTGGATATCCAACAAAGATGCATTTGTCAGACCTTGGTCCTAGATTGTCTGTTAACAATCTCTTGACATAAGCTGGATACCCCCAGACCCTAAGGTGTGTGAGCACCGGCTTACGCCCCGTCCATATCTCATATGAAGTTTTAGCAACAGATTTACTAGGGACCCTGTTAAGAATGTAACATGCCGACTCAAGTGCGTAGTCCCAAAAGGAGATAGGCAAACTAGCAAAGCCCATCATGGACCGAACCATATCTAATAGGGTTCGATTCCTTCTTTCAGACACACCATTTAACTGGGGTGTCCCTGGAGGTGTCCATTGAGAGAGAATCTCATTCTCCTTTAGATATGTCAAAAACTCATTAGAAAGATATTCACCTCATCGATCTGACCGAAGGATTTTAATATTCTTTCCAGTTTGTTTTTCTACCTCACTACGATATCGTTTGAACATTTCAAACAATTCAGATTTATGTCTCATTAGGAAGACATAACCGAACCTGGAGTGGTCGTCTGTAAATGTAATGAAATAGCTAAACCCTCTCATAGAGGCAGTATTCATAGGTCCACAAACATCCGTATGTATGAGGCCTAGAACCTCTTTGGCTCTTTCACTTTTTCCAATAAAAGGTGACTTGGTCATTTTTCCAAGAAGACAGGATTCACAAGTTTTAATTGATTCACAATCAATGTCATTGAGGATGCCCTCTCTGACTAACCTGCTTATCCTGTTCTTGTTTATATGACCTAGCCTACAGTGCCAAAGGTATGAGTTATCGACATCATCTATTTTGGGGCGTTTGTTTGGAGTGCATAATACATTAACAGGCTATGGTAGAAGGTAAATTCCATTGCTCAATTGTCCATACATCACAGATACATCATTCACAATGATATTTAAAATATCTTTCTTTATTAAAAAATTATATCCTTCAATAGCCAACTGGCCTATAGAAATGACATTTAATAAAAATGCAGGACAATAGTGACATACACTAAGAAATATTTTATTAAATTCAAAATAAAGCTCCACGACTCCCAACGCCAGTACTGGAACTCGGCTTCCATCACCCATGTTTAGGAATCTTTCACCTTCTTTGAATCTTCTACTAATTCGAAGCCCCTGCAAAGAATTGCAAATATGAATTGGACTCTCGGTATCTAATACCCAATTAGTAGTATCACAGATAGAAAAATTACAAGGTGTTATCATATAAATGCCTTGTTCAGCAACTCCTTGCTGGTTTTTCTTCTTAGGCCTGTTTGGATCCAAGGTTGCTATGTACTGGGATAGTTCCTTTTCCAGTGACCCAACTTCTTGCAGTAGAAGCACTCTGCCTGACTTTTGTCAGCCCTCTTCTTCTTGGTCTGACTAGGCCCAGCATGTTGCACCTTCTTTCTTTTATTTTTCTTCTTCATCCCTTTCTTAAGGTGATGACGACCTGCCCCCGAACCTCCCACCAAGTTCACTGACTTCTTTTGAAGCTGGTGATCTTTCTCAAAAGTCTGCAGTAGACCCAGCAAACCATGATAGTTTACTGCCGGCTTCGTCATTCTATAATGACTGAGAAAGTCCTGGTAGGAGCTAGGCAGGGAGTTCAGTATGGCATCCTTCCCAAGTTGTTCATGCAAAGGAAATCCAAGTTTGCCTAGACGTTCTATCATCTCGATCATGTACAGTACATGATCGGTGACAGAAGTCCCATCACGCATACACGCGTTGAAGATGGCACTAGACATTCTATACCTTTCAACGTTGTCTGGCGCCCCGAAAGATTCCTTCAACATTTGGAGTATTTGTTCTGGTTGGGCCTCCTCAAATTTCCTACTGAACTCATCATTCATAGAAGCCAGCATTATGCAGCGCACTATGGTGCGATCATTGGTCCACTTCAGATAAGTGTCCCTGACCACACCCCGCACATTAGGGGCTGGCTGCTCAGGTGCAGGATCCATTAACACATAAAGGATCCTCTCATGCTCTAGGACTATCCTAAGCCTTCGATACCAGCTATCGAAGTTTGGACCTGTCAGTTTATCACACTGTCCAACAGTTACCGGAGTGACAGATTTGTAGACATTTCTGAAAGAAAAACCAAAAACTTATTAGTGTACATGATTTATTTAAACCTATAGACTTAGACTTATAGTCTAAGGCCCTCCCACTATTTTATTCAGGTTGGTAGCCCCTACCTCCAATCCGAGAAATTACTCCTAATTTCTTAGTGGGTACTAGAACCCAGTAGACTACATATGAGCCCGACTTTGGCCGGCCCACCCACATGTATCTAAAGGTAGGTTCATAACCAATTGTTTCCCCAAACAATTTCTAGTAATTTATTTTGCCCCAGGTTGCACGCCAATCGGCCTTTGGGCCTCCTATTGGGTGTCCTGGTTAGGTTCAACCATTAACATGATATGTTCAAGCTTCTAACCAAGGAATTGGTCAAGCCCGACTTTGGCCGGCCCACCTGACTATCGTTGAGAGAGTTGCATTGAACCATCATAATATGAATGATAATTCCAAAAACTAGATGAGTACCAGGCCTTTGGGCCTCCAATAATCATCTTAGCCATTGGACTCATTATCACTCTCTTAATGGAGGCTATGACCTAATTATACATCCGGGCAGACGAAGCTGACTTTTCCCGGCGTGAAGCTGGCGGGAGCATACCCAGGAAGCCAACCCAGCCAGAACCCGCCGATGCCCGCCCCAGGAGGCCCGAGCCTCCTCGCCGACCAGACCACCGTCCTTGACCTCCTGCACCGAGAGACGGCCTTACACTCCGTTGCTTGCCCCAATATCCCAGATCCTGCTCGAGATCGAAGGGGAGCCCTATCTGCAACGCCCTCCTCCCATCAACCCGAAGATTCCCCGGAACAAAAATCTCTACTGCCGCTACCACCGGGACCATGGCCACAACACCGACGACTGCCGGCAGCTGAAGAAAGCCATTGAAGACCTCATTCAACAAGGCCATCTGAGGAAGTTTGTCCAAAGGAACAACCCGGGGCTCCCGGCCCGTCAGCGCCTGCACCGCCGTGATCGATAACACCCCGACGGAGAAGACAGTAGCGATGATTTCCTGGGGGGCAGGAGGCCCGTCGAAGAGACCAAGGGGAGAGGGAGGAGTGAAAGCTGTAATTCCTTTTTTCGAAAAGGATTGGAGGGGGTTGTAAATGAAGATGATGATAGCGTCGTCGTATCCATGACGATTGCTAAGCATCCTGTAAAACGAATCCTAGTCGACAGTGGAAGCTCCGTAGATGTTTTGAACTATGATGCCTTTGTTCGCATGAATCTGTCGCATGATCTACTTCGACCGGTCATCACACCTTTGATGGGATTCACAGGAGATTCTGTGAGGGTTGAGGGGGAAATTACTCTCCCCGTAACAGCTGGAACGGCTCCGTGCCAAAGCACTGTTCTTATAAAATTTTTGGTGGTCCGTGTGCCCCTGGCGTACAACGCGATTCTTGGGAGGCCCGGGCTCAACCTCTTGGATGCCGTCATATCCACCAAGCGGCTCCTAGTGAGGTTCCCAACCACCGGAGGGATCGGCGAGATGCGAGGAGAGCAGGGCCTGCCGGCGCTATGCTATCACTTGGCCCCAGTCCCCAGGAGGCAGCGCCTGCACCGCCATCTGCACCGACACCCGAGACCCTTGACCCACGAGACTTGGAGAGGAGGGGGGAACCGGCCGAGCGGCTGCTCACTTTCCCCCTCGGGGAGGACCCCATGCAAACGGTTCGAATTGGAGCCTTGCTTCCGGACGAGGCTCGTGACCGGCTCCTTACCTTTCTGCGGGCCAACGCCGACGTCTTCGCTTGGTCAGCGTCCGACATGCCCGGGATCCCGGAGGAGGTGATTACACATTAGCTCAACATTCGACCGGAGTGCCGGCCTGTCAGGCAGAAGAAAAGGAGTTTTGCCCCGGACCGACAGAAGGCTGTTGACGAGGAGGTGCGGAAGCTGTTGGCGGCTGGCCACGTCCGCGAGGTGCGCTACCCCGACTGGTTGGCGAATGTCGTGATGGTTCGTAAGGCCAGTGGAAGCTGGAGAATGTGCATGGATTTCACCGACCTCAATAAGGCGTGTCCCAAGGACAGCTTCCCGCTCCCCCGAATCGACCAGCTGGTAGACGCCACCTCCGGGCATGGGACGCTCAGTTTCATGGATGCGTTCTCGGGGTATAATCAAATCAAGATGAGCTCAGCAGATGAAGAAGCAACCTCCTTTGTCACGGAGAAGGGGATCTACTGTTACAGGGTGATGCCCTTTGGACTGAAAAACGCCGGGGCTACTTACCAAAGATTAATGAACAAGGTTTTTGAGGATCAGCTGGGGCGCAACATGGAGGTATATGTGGATGACATGCTGACCAAGAGCACCAACGCAGAAGACCATGTAGCAGACCTCGAGGAGACTTTCAGCAATCTGCGCCGGTACCGGATGAAGCTCAACCCCCACAAATGCGCCTTCGGAGTAGCGGCTGGCAAGTTCCTGGGTTTCATGGTGACCCAGCGCGGGATCGAGGCCAACCCCGACAAGATCAGAGCCATCCTGGAGATGCGGCCTCCGGTCAGCAAGAAGGAGGTGCAGCGCCTGACGGGGAGGGTGGCGGCCTTGAGTCGTTTCATGTCAAGGTCGGCGGAGAGGTGCCTACCTTTTTTCAAGGCGCTGCGCAAGATTAACGGCTTCGAGTGGACGAAAGAGTGTCAGGGCTCCTTTGAAGAGTTGAAGCAGTTTCTCTCCACTCCTCCGCTACTGTCCAAGCCTGAAAATGGAGAGGAGCTCTTTTTATATCTGGCCGCTTCCCCCGAGGCTGTTAGCTCTGTGCTTGTGCGCATGGATACCGACGGAGCCCAGAAGCCAATCTATTATACCAGCAAGGTACTCCATGACGCTGAGACCAGGTATTCAAAAACTGAGAAGATTATCTTCGCCTTGGTGGTCTCTACTCAGCGCCTTCGGCCTTATTTTCAAGCCCATCCCATCGTGGTGCTCACGGACCAGCCCCTGCGAGCTATCCTGTCTCGCCCCGACACCTCTGGCCGGCTCACTAAATGGGCCATCAAGCTAAGCGAGTTCGACCTGTCCATCCGGCCAAGATCAGCCATGAAGTCCCAAGTGTTGGCGGATTTCCTGGTCGAGTGCTCTTGGACGAGAAGGACGTGGAGGAGGAGCGACCGGAGGAGCCTAAGGACTCTCCCTCGACTGGAGAGGCGGAGGACTGGATCCTGCATGTAGATGGAGCGGCAAACTCTCAAGGGAGTGGAGCCGGACTCATTCTCGCAAGCCCGAGGGAGACGTGGTGGAGTATGCTCTCAGATTCCAGTTCCTGGCGACCAATAACCAGGCGGAGTACGAAGCCCTGCTGGCGGGGATGAGACTAGCCGAGGAGCTGGGCGCGGGGCGCTTAAGGGCCTTCACGGACTCTCAACTCATTTCGGGACAAGTCGCCGGGGAGTACGAGGCTAGGGACCCCACCATGTCCCGCTACTTGAGCAAGGTGCAGTCCCAGGCGTCTCATTTTTCTTATTTCCGTGTCAGCTACATCCCCAGGGCGGAGAATGCCAGGGCTGACGCGCTGTCCCGCTTGGCCACTTCGGTCGACGGGACGTTGGGAAGAACATACGTGGAGCATCTACAAGTCCCAAGCATTGAGGCCGCGGATGAAGCACTGCCGGTGGAGCAGGAGCCTCCTGGATGGACGCCTACATCCGGTACTTGACTGACGGCACTCTCCCGGAGGACCCCGCTGAGGCCAAGCTGCTCAAACGAAGGGCCCCGAGATTCTTGATGATGGACGGGAAGCTTTATCGGAGGTCTTTCTCGTACCCGGTCCTCAGGTGTGTGGGGCCAGCTGAATCAGATTATATCCTCAGGGAGATCCACGAAGGCGTGTGCGGGAGTCATCTGGGGGGCAGAGCCCTAGCTTACAAGGCCCTGCGCCAAGGGTACTTCTGGCTGACAATGAAGGAGGACGCGGCCGAGCTTGTCAAGAAGTGCGATAGCTGCCAACGTCATGCCAATATCCAGCGACAGCCGACATCTCACCTGACCCCCCTGGTGGCGCCTTGGCCCTTTGCCCAGTGGGGCATGGATATCTTGGGTCCATTTCCCCGGCTTCCGGGCAGCGGAAGTTCCTCTTGGTGGCGGTGGACCACTTCACCAAGTGGGTCGAAGCTGAGGCTCTGGCCAAGATTACCGAGAGCAAAGTGAGATCTTTCTTCTGGAAGTCAATCATATGTCGGTTCGGGCTGCCGCGCACATTAGTCACCGATAATGGCCGGCAGTTTGACAATGTGCCTTTCCGGGAGTTCTGCTCCGAGCTGGGTATTTGTCAGAGGTTTACTTCCGTCGGGCATCCTCAAACCAACGGGGCAGCTGAAGTGACCAACCGAATCATCCTCCAGGGACTGAAGTCTCGACTGGATGGCTGCAAGGGACGATGGGCAGAGGAGCTCCCCAACGTGCTATGGGCCTATCATACGACGCCTCGAGCCCCCACTGGCGAAACGCCGTTCAGCCTAGTCTTCGGCTCTGAGGCTGTTATCCCTGTGGAGATTGGAGCACCCAGCCCCCGGGTGGAGGCTTATAGCGAAGAAGGTAACCCTGACCAACTGCGAGCCAACCTCGACCTGGTGGAGGAAGTGCGGGACAGGGCGCGGCTTCGAATGGCAGCCTACCGGCAGCGGGCCGCGAAATACTACAACGCACGTGTGCGCCCCCGGACGTTCCTACCAGGAGATCTAGTCCTTCGACGGGCTGAGGTCTCAAAGCCAACTGAGGGAGGCAAGCTGGCCCCTAACTGGGAGGGACCTTACCGGATCACCGAGACGCTGCACCACGGAGCTTACAAAATCGAAGAACTCGATGGGACACCACTCCCTAGGACGTGGAATGCGGATAACCTCCGCTGGTATTACCAGTAATGTATCCCTCTTTTCATGTTAAGTATCATCCTGTGTTTGCTTGGGTTTTCACCCCTTATCCAATGCTAACAAGATTCAATTTTAGCTATCTAAATCTTCACTCAAAGCCCTGCACTAGCCAGGCACAAAGCCCAGTGTACCACTGGCAGAGAAGTGTGCCACTGGCTCTCAACAACAAAAGTCCGGCGCCCCGTCGGCACTCAAGGCCCTGCACTAGCCAGGCACAAAGCCCAGTGTACCACTGGCAGAGCAGTGTGCCACTGGCTCTCAACAATAAAAGCCCGGTGCCCCGTCGGCACTCAAAGCCCTGCACTAGCCAGGCACAAAGCCCAGTGTACCACTGGCAGAGCAGTGTGCCACTGGCTCTCAACAACAAAAGCCCGGTGCCCCGTCGGCACTCAAAGCCCTGCACTAGCCAGGCACAAAGCCCAGTGTACCACTGGCAGAGCAGTGTGCCACTGGCTCTCAACAACAAAAGCCCGGCGCCCCGTCGGCACTCAAAGCCCTGCACTAGCCAGGCACAAAGCCCAGTGTACCACTGGCAGAGCAGTGTGCCACTGGCTCTCAACAACAAAAGCCCGACGCCCCGTCGGCACTCAAAGCCCTGCACTAGCCAGGCACAAAGCCCAGTGTACCACTGGCAGAGCAGTGTGCCACTGGCTCTCAACAACAAAAGCCCGGCGCCCCATCGGCACTCAAAGCCCTGCACTAGCCAGGCACAAAGCCCAGTGTACCACTAGCAGAGCAGTGTGCCACTGGCTCTCAACAACAAAAGCCCGGCGCCCCGTCGGCACTCAAAGCCCTGCACTAGCCAGGCACAAAGCCCAGTGTACCACTGGCAGAGCAGTGTGCCACTGGCTCTCAACAACAAAAGCCCGGCGCCCGTCGCACTCAAAGCCCTGCACTAGCCAGGCACAAAGCCCAGTGTACCACTGGCAGAGCAGTGTGCCACTGGCTCTCAACAACAAAAGCCCGCCCCGTCGGCACTCAAAGCCCTGCACTAGCCAGGCATAAAGCCCAGTGTACCACTGGCAGAGCAGTGTGCCACTAGCTCTCAACAACAAAAGCCCGGCGCCCCATCGGCACTCAAAGCCCTGCACTAGCCAGGCACAAAGCCCAGTGTACCACTGGCAGAGCAGTGTGCCACTGGCTCTCAACAACAAAAGCCCGGCTCCCCGTCGGCACTCAAAGCCCTGCACTAGCCAGGCACAAAGCCCAGTGTACCACTGGCAGAGCAGTGTGCCACTGGCTCTCAACAACAAAAGCCCGACGCCCCGTCGGCACTCAAAGCCCTGCACTAGCCAGGCACAAAGCCCAGTGTACCACTGGCAGAGCAGTGTGCCACTGGCTCTCAACAACAAAAGCCGGCGCCCCGTCGGCACTCAAAGCCCTGCACTAGCCAGGCACAAAGCCCAGTGTACCACTGGCAGAGCAGTGTGCTACTGGCTCTCAACAACAAAAGCCCGGTGCCCCATCGGCACTCAAAGCCCTGCACTAGCCAGGCACAAAGCCCAGTGTACCACTGGCAGAGCAGTGTGCCACTGGCTCTCAACAACAAAAGCCCGATGCCCCGTCGGCACTCAAAGCCCTGCACTAGCCAGGCACAAAGCCCAGTGTACCACTGGCAGAGCAGTGTGCCACTGGCTCTCAACAACAAAAGCCCGGCGCCCCATCGGCACTCAAAGCCCTGCACTAGCCAGGCACAAAGCCCAATGTACCACTGGCAGAGCAGTGTGCCACTGGCTCTCAACAACAAAAGCCCGGCACCCCGTCGGCACTCAAAGCCCTGCACTAGCCAGGCACAAAGCCCAGTGTACCACTGGCAGAGCAGTGTGCCACTGGCTCTCAACAATAAAAGCCCGATGCCCCGTCGGCACTCAAAGCCCTGCACTAGCCAGGCACAAAGCCCAGTGTACCACTGGCAGAGCAGTGTGCCACTGGCTCTCAACAACAAAAGCCCGGCGCCCCGTCGGCACTCAAAGCCCTGCACTAGCCAGGCACAAAGCCCAGTGTACCACTGGCAGAGCAGTGTGCCACTGGCTCTCAACAACAAAAGCCCGGCACCCCGTCGGCACTCAAAGCCCTGCACTAGCTAGGCACAAAGCCCAGTGTACCACTGGCAGAGCAGTGTGCCACTGGCTCTCAACAACAAAAGCCCGGCGCCCCGTCGGCACTCAAGGCCCTGCACTAGCCAGGCACAAAGCCCCGCTAGCCGCCGGCGGAGCGGTGCACCAACAATTCTTCACAGTCAAGACCCGACACCCTGCCGGTCAAATGAGAGCTAAGTCCCGCAGGCATCAAGCTGCGCGCCAGACCAGCACCAGGTCCAATACTTGACAAGGCGCTACGCCTATGACCCCGAGAGAGCCTACCAGCCTAATCTCCGATCGGTGGCGTCCCTGCTCCTAAAATTTAACTCTACCTAGTCCTAACTCTAGAGTTCAAGCGACTAAGGCGGGGTGGCGCGGGTGGGGAGGTGTCCCCCAGAGTTATCAGAATGAATAGAGTCGGGGGCCACATATCAATTGATGAAGTCAACAACAATTTGGAGATCATTGTGAAGAGTATTTTCATTAACTGAGGACTACAAAACTCCGACGTAGTCGGGCTTACAAAAGCAAGAGAAGAAAAAGTAAAATCACGGGCGCGAACTCATGGCTCCGCCGGTGCGGGCTCGCCGTCGGAAGGGGCCTGGTCTGACAACTGATCCAATTCGACCTCCAGGGCCTGGGAAAATTCAAATCCCTGGCCACCTTCTCCTTGGCGTACTGGAACCCGTCAAGGAATACGGCGGCCGAAGCTTCGGCCAGGTCGTCTGCGAAACGCTCAGACGCCTTGTATTCCTCGACGAGCCTGGCGGCCCGGGCTTTCTCCGCAGCGAGGGCCTCCACCGCGATCCTTTCAGCCTCTTGAGCGCGGCTTATCTCCTCTCGAGCGCGGCCCATCTCCTCCTTGCACAGGCAGGTCTCCTCCCTTGCCACTCTTGCCTCTTCCGCTGCCGTGCCTGCCCGGTCCTCGGCCTCCTGGAGAGCTGAGGTCAGCTCCGAGATATGCATATCTCTGGCCATGACCGCGCTCTCAGCCTCTGTCATCTGAGAAAGCGCTGCACGCGTGCGGTCGGCCTCCTTCTCCGCCCGGCTCGTGGCGGCCCTCACCTCGCTAGCGCAGGTGTCCTTGACCGCCTCCAGCGCCCTCTCTGCCTCTTCCGCGCGGCGCTGGGCCTCCTCGGTCTCCTTCTGCGTCTCCCGTAGAACGTTCTTTCCCCCTTGGATTACCTCCCTGGCAGCCCTCAGGGAGTGCGCGATCTGCACACACAGGCACAGGTCAGCAAAATACATATATATGAATAATAAGAGGGGAAAAATGAAAAGATCGCTTACCTTGACCACTGCGGCGTAAGAATCCCGGAAGAATGCACCCGCCCCCTGATGACTGAGATCCTCAATGATCCTAAGATCAAAGACTGGACCCAGGACCCGCTCGGCCCAATGGCCGTCGTCCAGAGAATTTCGGGGCGGACTGGGTGCGCCCTCGCCTCCCTCCGCCGTCTCGGATGTCCCCGGCTCGGTGTGCGGGCCACTCCCAAGTGGCCCCCCAGGGGGTGGGCTCGCGGGGCCGGATGGTCCCTCGCCCCAATCCCTGGCGACGCTTGGTGGGGTCGCTTCCCCGAGGACCGAGAGCTCTTCGGTTGGCACGTGCGCCCCCGCTGCTGGCTCTTCAGAGATGGCTCCCGCTGTCGCTCCCGCCTCTGGGGGGGTGTCGGCCATAAGATCGACCTCCGGTACGGCTGGGACGTGTGGCGGAGCCGGGGGTGGGGAGACTGGTGTCGGGGGCAAGGCCCGGACCACCGGGCGTTTTGGGGCCGGGGCCTGCTGGCTCCCAAACGGCCCCTCTCGGTCCCTTTTCTTGGCGGCCCTTATCAACTTCGCAGTCAGAATTTTCATTGCTGCATGACACAAGTCAGGTTTTCAGAACAAAAAAAAAAAGGGGGAGAAAAGAAGGAAAAAGAAGAGGGGCAGAATTTCTGGCTAAGTGTGGAGAAGACTTACTCCGATGGGAGACAAGGCCCGCCGACTCCAAATTGTCCTCAGATAGCAGCAAGGTGTACCGGGGGATTTCGGCGGTCAGCAATAACCCCATTGCCTCCCGGTCTCCAGGTTGAACAGCCATGGCGTTCCCCCGGAGGTCGGGGTCTCCCCACCGGGGGCGGACTTGGTCGATGTTGGCGAAAAAGAAACGGGGTTTCCACCCCTTGATTGATGAAGGCAGGAGGAGCTTCAGAACCCTATTGGGTCGGGGCTGGAATAGCCACCACCCCTTTTGGGCTTGGAGAGAATAGAAATTGCGAAATAAACTGATCCTAGGGGTGATACCTAAACGATGGCAAAGAATGACGAAGGCACTGATTACCCGACAAGAATTCGGGACCAGCTGGGAGGGGGTCAAGGAGTAAAAATCAAGGAGGTTGACAAAGAAAGGATGAAAAGGAGGACGAAGACCTGCCTGTAGGCAGATCTCGTAGAGAGCTACCCGACCGGGTCGGGAGGAGATGACCCGGTCGTCAGGTGTTGGCGGGAATAATTCAATCTCCCGAGGGATTCTGTAGCGGGCCCGGATTCTTTCCAGGTCCGACCGCTTCATGGAGGAGGCCGTCCCCTCTGGGGACTCCTCCGCCCTCGAGGAGGTCCCGGCCCTCAGTCGGTGGCCCCTCGATGGGGCTCCACCAGTGGCCCGTCGCCGGGCCAAAGGGATGTGATCCTCCGAATCAGAGGACCACTCAGGTGGGGGAGAAGGAGTGGGGGAGATGTGGCGCCTCACAGAGGGAGGACGGTCCTCAGAACCGTCCTCCGAGGTCCAGGAGGGGAAACTCATGAATAAGACAGGAGAAGCTAACCTGGGAGGGTGAAGAAAACCGGGTGCGGGCTCACAGGTCGCAGGAGAAACTGAGAGCAAGCAAGGAAGAAGACGATGGCGATGTGGCATCAGTCCGCCCCCTTCAACTAGCTTTATTGAGTTTTCAAAATGTCCCGCCATGTCTCGTCGGCCACGCGGCTCCTTGCCATATGCCGGTTCGCCTCGAGGAACACCCCAGCGCGTGGTGCGGCACGCCCCCGGCCAGTGATGGGACCTTGCTGACGTCGCCGTAATGAGAGGAAATAATGATACGCCTTTTCGCGCGGACTGAAGAGCCCGTCCTCATTCTCGAGGGTGATCATGGCTGCGCAGTGTACGGAGGGCCACCTCCTTACATTCCCCATACTGTCCGCATAAAGGTCGAGGACAGGGATCAGCCACGTGGAGAACGCCCCTTGAGCCTCAGCGGTGGGACCCGCTCCATCCCAGGGGCGAGGGGGCATCTGATATGACTGATCCCAGCGTCGTCAGAAAAGGTAACGGCAGCTGCTGTCATTCCCCCACCCCCGGCACCCCCTCGGGGTCGGGGGGGTCATCATTTCTTAACCCCGAGACCCCCACCGGTCTCGGGGTGCACTGCCATTCCCCCACCCCCGGCACCCCCTCGGGGTCGGGGGGTCATCATTTCTTAACCCCGAGACCCCCACCGGTCTCGGGGCATACTGTCATTCCCCCACCCCCGGCGCCCCCTCGGGGTCGGGGGGTGGGGTCATTATTCCTTAACCCCGAGACCCCCACCGGTCTCGGGGCGCACTGTCATTCCCCCACCCTCGGCACCCCCTCGGGGTCGGGGGGTGGGGTCATCATTCCTTAACCCCGAGACCCCCACCGGTCTCGGGGCGCACTGTCATTCCCCCACCCCCGGCGCCCCCTCGGGGTCGGGGGGTGGGGTCATCATTCCTTAACCCCGAGACCCCCACCGGTCTCGGGGCGCACTGTCATTCCCCCACCCTCGGCGCCCCCTCGGGGTCGGGGGGTGGGGTCATCATTCCTTAACCCCGAGACCCCCACCGGTCTCGGGGCGCACTGTCATTCCCCCACCCCCGGCACCCCCTCGGGGTCGGGGGGTGGGGTCGTCATTTCTTGACCCCGAGACCCCCACCGGTCTCGGGGTGCACTGTCATTCCCCCACCCCTGGCACCCCCTCGGGGTCGGGGGGCCTCGGGGCGCACAGTCTTTCCCCACCCCCGGTACCCCTTCGGAGTCGGGGGGTGGGGTCATCAGCGGTCAACATGTGACTCAACTACCAAGGAAAACAGCAAATATCAGGTGGCACGGTGCTTACACATGATTTTCAGCGCATGGCCACACCTCGCCATGGTGTACCATTTGGTACTTCCGTGATTGTGCCCATTACGGAGGGCCATGCCTCATAACGATGTTTGGTGCGTTGCATGCCCCTGTGCATAACCATGCCTTGCCGCAGTGTACCATTCGGTACTTCCGTGATTGTGCCCCGTTACGGAGGGCCATGCCTCATAACGGTGCTTGGCGCGTTGCATGCCCCTGTGCATCACCATGCCTCGCTACAGTGTACGACTCGCTACCTCTAGCAATGGAGCCCAGTCATATCAACCGGCAACGGTACGATGGAGATCTTCTGAGGCCGCAAGTTAGGGTATTCGGACGGGTATAAAAAATACATACTCACGCTGTAAGTGGGATCTGAACTCTGGTTTTTCTGAGCTTTCTTCCTCCCAGCAAAAACCCTAACCGCCCCAGCTCCTCTTCGCTGAAGCGGTTCTTTGTCTGAGCCCAAGCAACTGACTTGATCGTCGGAGGGTCCCCATCGGCGCCGCTGGTCCCCGGGGACTTTTCTTGCAGGACTTCGAGGAGGGAGACGTCCGTCATCCCCGACGTTCGAGGAGGGTGTCTTGGCGCCATCAAACCCCTTTTCAAATTTGAACCAATTTCAATTTTAAGTTCTGATTTTGAAACATTTTCAAAATTTTCCTGTAAAACATTTTTACTTTCTTTCCCTTTTTTTGTGATCTGACTTTTACATAAAATAATTTTACTGTCATTTATAATTAAGATTTCACCAATTAAGATGTCTTAATGTTAATCTTATTAACATATCATCTTTAATTAATTTTGGATCTAATCAAAATTATCATAGAAATAAATTAATTCGATTAAAACATATTTTAATCTTTCTTTCTTTTGTTTTGTACATCTGTTCATGGGTTCTTTCACAGTGGCACCCCTACACGTCATAGAAAACTTTTCTTGAATAAGAAACAGAGGCTATGAAACCTCCCTATGACCAGACGATCTGGGGAATATACCCAATCCAAGATATAATAGAACACAGCATGCAAGATCTACATTAGATCTACTTCTAAAACATATATTTAATCATCATTAAATAACTTTAACATGCTCTCATCATGCAAAACTTTTAAATCTACTATAGATCTAAACTAATCATAATAAGATCTACTTTAGATCTACATTAGATTATTTATGCATAATAATATCAGATCTACTATGCTTATACATGCATTCTTAAGCTTAACCAAGGTTCTGATACCATTTGTAGGGAAAACTTGCTTTTCCTATGCACAGGATCTCAAGGTGGAAAGCATGTAATTCAATTTTAATATTCACATTGAATATAAATTAAATCATATTAGCAAATCTGAAATTTAAGAGTATGTAAAAATAAGTTTAAAACAATACCTCTCGATGCAGAAGCTGTAGATGACGAACGTAGCAGATCCGATCTGCATGGAGAAGTTCCTACTCGTGCCTTGCAAGAGCTGCATGCATCGCTCCTCTATATCACATGCACGCCTGATATATGTAGACAGGAGGAGAAATCCTAGAACAATGGAAGGAGAACTCTTCTCCCTAAGAAGAGACAATCTCTTCTTGATTGGACTTCTTTCTGACTTTCTGTGATTGCAGACGATCAGCTTTTACAGAAAAATCTCTGCCAATTTTCTTCTCTTCTTTGTTCCCCTTTCTGCTTCATATTTTATACACACCGTAACATTTACGATCGTATTCTCCTAAAAATCTTTTCTCACCATAATCCTTTTGCAAAGGATCCGATCAGATAAGATAGGGATCTTATCCTTTCATAAAACCACTTCCAAAACTAATTTTGGAATTTGATTTTTACGTAGGCTTGAAGAGCTCGTTGAGAGCTTTCCAAAGTACCTGATCGATTTGAAATTGGAGTTCAAACATAGAAGATATGAGCAGATAAAGATCAGAAGCAAAAAATCGCCGTCGCACATATCTTAATGCACACGTGGCGTGTGCACGACATGCCACGTGTCACGATCAAGAGTCTGCGTTGACATCAGAGGGCGGTGCACGTTAGCCCCCTGCTAACATGCACCGCAGACACTTTAATTAATTATTTTTTTAAACACAGAATTGATCCAATCAATTTTGTTTGAAGTCCAAATTCAAATCCGAAAGAAGCTACTCGTAGCTCTTGAACCATACTTCGCATTGGGCCTATCCGAGCTCCAATCCGAAGTGATTTATGAATTCAAAATTCATAAATAAACTTTCAGAGGCTCTATTAGAAATCCGGATCAAACCACTTCAAACCCGAATCCAAACCACTCTATTGTCAGACCAACCATTGGTCATTATTCAAATTAACTTCATACCAGATTCATATCATGTCCCAAAATTCTATTTGAGTTACTGACTAACTCAAATTACCCTCGAAGTAGGTGTTGTCGCTAATGCCTAGCGCTAGCTAGACATAGCCAGAACAAACCCCGTATGACCCATCTGATTGAGTCCCACTCAAATCAGTGATCACGCCTGCGTACAAGTCATTCGACTATGTGCGTGACTCCATAGGTTCGAACCTAAGCCGATAGCATAGGAACGCTTCCTATACTAATCGATGTGACCATCTAGCCATGGTTCCCGACGTCCAGATAGATCGAATTTGCACAAGGCAACATTCAGGAACCCAGGTTATGGTTGCCGCATAATTCATCCCCTTGTCCTAGTACTCGGAGTTAACTGCCAACTCCGAGTAAATCACCCAAGTATGTTTCAATGCAATGAATCTTGTGACACTTCACAAAGATTACCTTGGCCAAGGTTTTGTTAAATTGAAACATAGTTCGAGCACTCTCTCTAACACTTAGAGTGGACAATCCCATCTTGACTCATCACTGACCCAATAAGTACTTGACTTGACCCAGCAACCTTCGTCACCGGATTGAAAATCCGGGTGGTCTAGTGCCTAAGTACAGTGAGTTGCTTATCAAGTCAACATGATAGTCTCATGTCAAAAGGACACTTATACCCATTGCCTTTCTGTGAGTTACTCCAGGTAGTTGAGCACTCAGCAGAGGTGAGTCATTGTTCAGTGAATGTACTCCTACACTCACCCGCATGTCATACCAGTGTTATACACTCCTTGGTTTAAGAGAATAAACCAACCCATATATCACACAACGACCTACACTTGATTACGTCGTCGTCCTAGGTAACAACGTATCATTTGGCCGCGAACAGATTTAAGAGTTACTCAACAATTCCTCCATTGTCGAATACATATAACTCTAAGGACTACAACATATTAGAATTCTACTGGAAGATGTAAACTATATGCTGTACTGCCAAAATTGACTTTTATTTATTGAAAAAGGCAAGGAAGAGTTGATTTGTCGGCTGAATAAATCATTGTATGGTCTCAAATAGGCACCAAGGTGTTGGTACAAGCGATTGATTCCTTTATGGTGACTTTGGAACTTGACCGATTGAAGGAAAATCATTGTTCATATTTCTGCAGCTATGATGATAGGAGCTTCTGTATCTTGTTGCTGTATGTCGATGATATGATGATTACAGGGAATAGCAAGAGTCGAATATCAAATCTGAAAACTTAGTTGGCTAGGGAGTTTGAAATGAAGGACTTAGGAGCCGTAAACCAAATACTCGGGATGAAAGTGCTACGGGAGAGGAAGGATAAGAAGGTCTGGCTTTTACAAAAGGAATATGTGGAGAAGGTTCTGCGGCACTTCAATATGCAGAATGCAAAATTGGTTTCTACCCCATTTTCTATCCAATTAAAATTGTCAGTAGAGCAATCACCCAGCACAGAAATAGAAAAGGCTAACATGGCCCGGGTACCATATTCATCAGCAGTAGGGAGTCTTATGTTTGTCATGGTAAGTACAAGACCAAACATTGCACAAGCAGTGGGAGTTATGAGCCAATTTATGGTAAACCCATGTAGTGATCATTGGAAAGCAGTTAAGTGGATCCTCAAATATCTGAGGGGGACATCTGATTTCTCATTCTGTTTTGGTTCAGTAGATTTGGAGTGCTTTGGATATGTGGATTCTGATTTTGCAGCAGATTGTGACGGGAGGAGATCTACCACAGGTTATATGTTCTCTATGGGTGGTGGTGCTATAATCTAGGAGTCCAAGCTTCAGTTAATGGTTGCATTATCAACGACAGAGGCAGAATATATTGCTATGGCACATGCATGTAGAGAAGCTATTTGGCTTGAAACGCTTCTTAGAAAATTCAGAGTTAAACAGGATATAATAAGAGTGAATTGTAATAGTCAAAGCGCATTGCACTTGGCAAAAAATCCGGTGTTTCATTCTCAAACAAAGCACATCAACATTCGCTATCATTTTATGATAAATATGGTGGATGATGATTTAATCACTGTTGAAGATTCATACCAATGCAAATCTAGCGGATATATTGACCAAACCTGTGACTCGAGAGAAGCTAAATTGGAGTAAAGCTTCTCTTGGTCTTGGAGCTACTTAAGCAGTGGGAGATTGGCAAGGCCTCCAGGGATAACGTTCTCTGGCATTCGGCGCATGTCTTCAAGTGGGAGAATTGTTGGGATGCAAACCTATGCGCAGCCCGCACTGGTTTACTTTCTTATACATCCAGCCGTCCTTTTTTTGTTTTTGATCCAACGGCTGGTTATTGTCCCAATTCATGCAGGAATAGGGTTTTGGTCTATAAAAAGGAGGCTATGAGCATGGATTGAGGGTATGCTTTAGAGATGATCCTGTTGGTGAGGTTTTTGGAGTTCTTGTGAGAGGGTTCTGGAGCTTTTAAGAGATAAGTTCTTATTATTTTTCTCTTGTAATTTTGTGCCATGGATTAATAAATAAAAGAATCTTCGAGGAGGTCTTACCGTGAACGTAGGCCAAGGATAAAAGGTTGAACCATGTTATATCTGGTGTGTTGATCTTTTTATTTGTTGTTTGATTATCTCTTTTGCGATGTTATTTATTTGTTCAATTTTCAATTACTTTTCTCTACAAAACGATCTGGATTATTACTGTGTTTGTGTACCATGTAATCTGAGGTGTGCTTGGTTATTACCCGATCGGTTCCTTCAGTTGTTTCATTATTATTAACATTTGTAGCTTCGCAATTAGTTGTGATCTAATTTCTAATAGTTTGTTTTTCCATTTAAATTTATGAAGATCCTTCCTAGTTCTTAAACAACAAAGACACTAGAGAGAAAAGAGGTATATGATCTAGCGGCTGTGATCTGCTTAATATACAATATATATATATATATATATATATATATAAGTTATATTTGTTGGTCTTCCTGACTACGCTACATGTTCACAAATGAAGAAATTCCTGTCAAAGATCTTTATGTGGCTATGGATCAAGAGAAAGTTCGCACCTTAGATATTTTGCAGAATGGATGAACTGGAGTATCTGTAACTTGTGTGCTGTGTGGAAGTGCTCAGGAATCGGTTCTCATATTTTACTTTATTGTGGTCCCACCAGAAGCATTTTGAATTGCCAACAAAATCTACTGTAATTTCAAAGCTCACCAGCCTTGCCTTCTTAAGCCTATGGACTGTTTGGAGATGGAAAAAGGATAAAGGCAGTGTGCTGGAAAGTATGGTGGGAGAGAAATAACAGAGTGGTTCCAGGGCACAAATCATCCATTGCGCCAATGTTGAGATCAGCCTTGATCACATTTGTGCAATGGAGACATCTCTCTAAAGATAAATATGGGAGGCTTAAGCAACATGAAAAAATGGTTTCTTTGTCCCCTCTTGCATTCCTGTAATTACCTTCTTGCAAGGCCTTTCCTTTATATATTTTTCTTTCTAGTATGTTTCTCTCGGGAAGGGTGGTTTCCCACTCTTCTTCTTTTCTTTCATAAAAAAAAAAGGCAATGATTTAATTTTGCTCCAGCCATAAAATATCTACTTAGTGAAACATGTCACTAAGTGCAGGATTCAACTGTGATAACTAAATGAAAAAGGCCTTTTTCACCAGATGATTATCAAGTACCTATTTGAACTTTTATCTCATAGAGGTTACCCTGGTAGTTGGATTGACTGAAATGGAAATATCTTGCTTTCAGGTAAGATTGTTGTCAATGTCAACATAAACATTGGAAACTGGATTCATTACCACAGGGTTTTGAAAAAAGAGGATCCATTATCTCCCTTCCTCTTCATTGCTTGGACAAAAACTCCTGAACTAAGCCAATTTGGAAGGACTCTTTGAAGGCCTCAGAAATCCATGTGCTTGTTGGTGGCACCAAGATCTTACAGTATGCTGATGATGATCTAATATTTTACAAAGGTTAAGGAGGAAATATCTTGTAAAATTAGTACTTAACAGCTTTGTACTTGCCTATGGATTGCCAGCTAGTCAGTCTTAACAAATTTAGTAACAGACATTGGTGCAAACTCACAAGAGGTTGATGAAGCAGCAACTTGGTTAAATTATAAAATCAGCTCCACTTCTTTTTAAAAATCTGGGTTTACCTCTAAAGGCAGGAAAGCTTGCTAAATCAGATTGGCTACCTCTCATTATGAAAATTGAAAGAAAATTGTCTTCTTGGAGATGGCAGTGTCCATTCTTTTGGTCGGTGTTTCACCCTGATCAACTCTGTGCTAACTGCTTTTTCCTCAATGTTTCAAGTGTCTTCATAACATGAGTGATCTCATTGATTGAATGCATAGAGGATTCTTTGAGAAGGGAGTTAAATTCACAAGAGGCATTTCTTATCTTGTGAATTGAAAATATGTTTGCTTAAGCAAGGAGGAAGGTGAACGTAGTGCAAAGGATCTTATATCTATGAATCAAGCCCTTTAGCTAAATGAGATTGGAGGTTCCTAAACAAAGGGCAATGGCGTGTGCTTATGGACCAATAACCTATATATGTTATCATGAACAACAAGTGCATCTCACAAAATGGAAGTGTTTAAGATATGAAACAGAGTGGAGACTGGCCCAAATATGTTTGGGTTACACAGCTTAGCACTACTGTTATAGTAGTATAAACTACACGTATATGCGTACTCTTTCTTTGGCTTAAAATTACAATCTACTATAAAATTAGGACTACAATTTTAAGAATGAGAGAGTGGAATCCCAAAGATTGATAATTTAGGAACTATTGGGTTTTTAAGTTTAGTCCCATCGAGTGCCATTAATGTTTTCAACAATCAACATAATGCTCAAAGCCAGGAGTTGATTAAATGAGTAGCCTGCAAAAGCCACCCAAAAACAAATAAATCAAAGGGTGAAATTCTAAGCTGGTCAAAGAAGTATGTTTAGGAGACATTTTCAATGGCTCCCCTTGTCATTTTCATTAATGCATCTACATGTATCAAAAAGAAAAGAAAACAAAGAAAAGGAACTAGAAATGTTTGAATAATATGTTCTTGTTGACTTCATATAGTTGACGTTGCCCTTTATGATTTTTATGAGAAGAAACGACATATACATTCAAAACCAAAGGACTAGCGTCAAAGGTATAGGTACTCAATATTTATAAAGTTGTTTCAAAGTGTCAACATGCTATTGTAATAAAGCCATTGTGAAATTATAAAGGTTTACACATAATGCTGATTTTTCAACTTGCTTTTATATATTACCATGCACATCGAAAGAGGATATTGATATTCTTATAATCCTTACAATGGAAAATAGTAGCTTATTTAGATAGCAATATGAATGGTAAATTCACTATCCTTATGAACACATCTACGTCTATATTTTAAAGCTATCAGCATCTTCTAAATATCTAAAATCAAAATGTTACTCCTAGATTTACTACATTTATTCTAACATACAAACCTTCTGAGTGTCGTTGTGTAGTTCAAGGATAACAGTTCCACATTCTTCTCTTCTCTTCAAAGTACTTTGGTCTTAAAGAACTATATCTTAAGTAGTTGAAAGAAAAGAAATAAAAGTATATCTCTTGAAGATGAAGTATATTTATCTAAAATATAAGCAACTTAAAAAAGTGATCGGACTTAGGAATATTCATTGCTATCTATATTATATCTCATGTATATTAAACATGAGACCTTGGAATCTATCCTAGAAGAATATCTAAAATCAAACTTTACATCACCAAACCCTGCTAGACTATCAAAACTAATGAGGAGAACAATAATATCTTCACTATTGACCATGGAAGTAGGACTTTCCTCCTGCCACTGCATAGGCTTAAAACCCTTTAAAAACGTGATAGCAAACAATCTACGGATACAAATCAAGTAAAAACAAAAGACAAGCTAGAAATTTATTGCACAGGTTTAAATTATAAACAAAGACTGATTCTTATCCCAAAGACTGATTCTTATCCCAAGTAGTTGAATTAAATTATTATATTACATCGCTACCAATTCAACCTGCAGTTCTACAAAGCCCAATGCGATTGGCATCATGGAGAAAGAAAAAACTAAAACAAAATTTTCTTCCTCATTAAAGAAATTTATGGAAACATAAACATAAAATAAATGAAATCGGTTCAATTATTGACAAAATTCAGGAATAGAGAGTATAAAATTATATTTTATAGATGATTAAGAAGCAAGGGAGCACCGCCCGGGGGTCGAAAACCATTAGCTCTCCCTTGCCGGCCCAATCCGAGTCGAACCCGGTCTGCAACTCCGATTCCGGTTCCGACCCGGTCCGAATCCGGCCCGCGATGACGCGGCAAAGAAGCATCGCCCGCCGACCGGCCCCACCGCCCCCGTTCGCGTGGGCTCCGCCGCTCCCGTCGAACGTCCGGGTCGCCTCCCCGGCCTTTCCCCACGCCGCCGCGTCGTAAACCTCGCCGTCGCCACCAGCGGAGGCGGAGGAGGCGGCGCAGTGGAAGCGCATCATCTCGTTACCGTCAGCGGCGCAACGGGTGGCACCGGAGGCAGCGGCGCGGGTGCGGGCGCGGGCGCGGACCGCGGAGCGGTACTCCTCGAAACGCGCGGTGGCCCGCGGCGGGTGCTGGACGCGGAAGAGCATCTCAATGGCGCCAGCGAACGGCGGTAGGCCCCAGCTGGACCGGAAGATTATCTCCACCACCCGTCGCGAGGAGTGGCCCTCCGGCAGCTCCACCAGCGCAGGGAACGAATTGGCCGGCGGGGCCGGCTCCACCACCACGGACGCCGGCGGCGGCCGAGAAGGTCTAGATTCAGGTTGGGGTTTGTATCCTTTCACGTAGGGTCTCTTGGGAAGAGGGTAGTAGGGACATTTTGGGAAGGGGGAGATGACATCTCTGACGGAGTCGGAGCGGCGGCAGGAGGCGAAGGGGATGGGGTTCTTGACCTTCTTGGAGAGGGGTTTGGGGTTTGTGACGCCATCGGCAATGGCGTTAGATTTGCAGCTGAGGGATTTGAGCCAATTCGTCGCCATTAACGGCGACGGCGAACCACTCACAACCCCAGAGGAAGAGAGAGAGAGAGAGAGAGAGAGTCTTGGCGCAGAGGAGAGTGGGTTGAGAGATGCGGCCGTGGGTCTCGGCGTCACCAGTTTATTGCTGGGATTTTCTAACTCTGGAAGGACTCGTGGCATGGTTGCCCTTGGAAAAGATGTTTCCTTTTTTAGGGTAAGTGGGTGGCATCTTTGGACTTGTTATTTGTTAATTTTATTAAAACCTAATTAAATTCGATTGTAAATGTAGTCTTCCATGATGTTGGAACTATCATCAATTGGGACACATTATGGAACTCTATCGTGAAGTAAAGATCATGTGATCAATTTTTTATTTGATTGTATCAATACCTTTTAGACATGCATTGATGGTTGTTGCTGTCAAATCGCATTCCCAAAGTCGGTGACAAAAAGCTTCCTTCTCATCGGAGTTTCTATAAGAAAGTCTCTATGGCCTATTTCATTGATGGAAACCCTTTGATGCTCAAATAAGCAATTTGAAAATAGTCAAGAAAAGAGCTAATGAAGAAGAATAGCTTGTAAACTTAGGGTTCAGATCCCCCACCATGAGTAAGGGGTTTATATACGTGCTCGAGGATCCCTCTTATTCCTTCTAAAAAGTTGTTGGGTCGGTGACGCCGCCATCATTAGGGAATAGATAGTAGAATTAGTTGGGGACAAACCATAACCATCTCTGAGGTCATCAGAGGTACTCTAGTGTACCATCCTCCTGACAGATGCGGCGTCACAGGTGATTAGTGAGTCTAGCCGTATCAGACGGATACTGCAACCAGTAGTGGGCACGTAGGGGTGCGAAAAATTGATGAGCCACGTGGGAGTTGCAGGTGTCTGTCGGGCCGTGCGAGATCCTCAGGCACCAAGGCCAAGGCCGAGGTCGAGATCGGCACCGAGGCCGAGGTCGGGGCTGAGGTCAAGGTGACGACAGGTACCTCCCGTTAGTCCGTTACTAACGGAGCATTATCAGCCACACCAATGGTTAAGACTAAAAAGAATGGATGTTCTTCATTAGTTATTTTTGGATTTTTTTTTTGTTTATTACGGGATGTATTTGAATAGGGACACACATAAGTTGAGTTAATTTAGATTGATAAATATGTAGCTTTAAAAAATTTGATCAAATCTAAATTAACATAATTTATAAATTTTTTTAAAAAAAATTCCTTGGCAATATAACAAGCAACAACTTGTACCCCATGAGACTCTCACTCTCTTGAAGGAATTAGCATGGGATGGCTGCCTCCCTCCTAATGTATCTATAGATACTTATGTCATCCTTAATTAACTTCAGCCTGTTATGTGGTATTAAATCCATTATATCACCTCAGCCATAAGTCTTTTGGATTAAGATTAGCTGAAGAGAAAGATGGTGTTGAGTTGAATCAAGTCAACTTTAACTTGATCTGATTAATCTCTTACTTATAATATGTTTTATAACTGCAAATAGGCTAAATCTTATAAAAATTTTAACATAAGCCAAAGAACTGTCATACCACAGATAGCTATCATTTGGTAAATAAAATTTGGATAAGATAGAAAATTAATAGCTTAGCCATGTAAACAAAATTTTATTCTTTTCTTTGTTCCGACAGAGATAACAGGACTGAATTATGTCAAACTTAACAAAATCGGCATGTACAGTATCTATGCAAATAAACTGAAACAAGATGTGCATCAATGTTTCAGCCCATTGTTATTGCACAATTTAGGACAATCATATTCCCTCATCCCTCTCTAAAAGGTTCATGGGATCCATGCCATGGAGCTTAATTTACTTTTTAGCTTGCTGAGAGATCTCTAACTTCCATAGTTTAAATTATAATAGATTTTATCAATTTGGAGTTATAAACTTAGCAGCCTATGTCTTCTTATTGGTGCAGAAAGAAGTGGTGTCATACTTGATTAACACTGAACCTAGTCTGATTTTTATTTAGCTCCTCTGGATCCACTTTGCAACCCCAGTGTTGTATTAGAATTATCAATCGCCATCAATGAAAACATAATGGAATCTCTAGGCAAAAGGCAATCCCATCATCATACAACATTCTGCACTTTCCACTTGGCATTTCACCTAACTAAGCACACAAAGTAGGTGTGGATTTGTCAGTATTACATTCTAAATGAATCTATGTAACCACTCATAAAATTCGGTCGGTCTGGCTGCCGGTGGTTTCCTGATGAGGCTTGTCAATGAATGACCGAGTGAGACTTTTTTTTTTAATTTATTTATTTTTTTGCTTACAAACCAAGACAATCCGACTGATTTGGATTCTCCTTTACATTCGAGTCTTTGTCACCAATTCGTTGGACGAGCGCTTTTGTCCATAAATGACTAGCACCCAAGTAACAAGACCTAAATTGAGAATTGAAACCATTCAAATTCATCTACTAGCTCAATTAACAAATCAAAATCATATAATTCAAAATTTTAAGTAAAAATTAATAGATAGCAAATAAACTTATATTATAAGCATATCACACATTTTTTTTCCATACAATATGCGACTAAACTTGAGTATCACAATCTTTTTACCTTATAATACGACGTCCTTATCACACCCCATAAGCCAGTCAGAATCTATCCCGAACCGAATCATTGAAGCTTTAAGAATGGCTTCATCCTATGGCAGAACTTCGCCATCGTCCCCATAGGTAGCCCTTTACTTATACTCATCTATCAACTTTCGCACATTTGGATCAGCTCTAATACCATTTGTACTGCTCCAAAGTCACCCGCTAATCCAATTAATTCTATTAGCGAATCAAAATTATGTGATCCAAAAACTCAAGTAAAAATTAATGAGCAACAAATGAATTTAAATTGTAAGCAAATCATTTTTTTTTTCTCATCTTTATATGAATTACATCTTACATACCATCTCAGGTTGAATTTGATTGATAGCAGTACATAATGATGCCAGTATTCATTGCATTTGATTGATAGCATTAATCTATCTCTTTCACTTTCTACGGTAAAACATCAAGAAACAAGAGAGCAGAGTTTTACATAGAACAAATTAGTGGGGAAAAATCATAGGACTGAGTATAGGTTGATCTTCTAATATCCCCCAAAAAAAATTATAGAATGAGGACACTAAATCCAGTGCTTCGATGTCCTCGTAAGGAGCAAAATCCAAGATTAGAAAATAAATATCACGGTTTCCTCTGAGAAAAGTATGCATCATATTACTAGTCCCCAGTCTCTCAGATGGAAGATGAGAGATTAAAAAAAAAAAATGATAAACATATGCTAAAATTCTGAGAACCAAGGCCTCTTTATGATTACGTAGGACGCAAGTTCTGCTAAGATGATAACAAAAGCATTGGATCATTTGATTCTTAATTCTAAGATCCAACAACCTTAATATAATTATATAAATATCCTTCACGATGAAGTAAATGGATACCCTTCCCCTTCTCTCTCACACGCACGCACAAGAGATCAAATAAAATAGCAGAAGGAAATCATATGTGCATTTTGGCTTGTCCAGTGCAAATATAATACCACTTGATTAATAATATATCTCGGTTACAGATGGCATGCATGAAAAAAAAGAAGCATAATTTATAAACAATATAAACAATTTATAATTTATTTGCACTTTGATCAATGAGCTATGAGTGTCCCATGAATACGTAAACTGTTCGTTTACATCTATGAGCTCATCAAATGAATCCATTAATTGATTGCAAGTAATTTGAGGATTCGGTGGGCCAACAGAGAAGCCATGGGACACACTGAATACCATCTGAAAAAATAAATAACAAACATATTAATTCCTACTTGAAACAATGGTAGTTAGATTAATGTGGGCCAGGGCCGTGAGAAAGACAACAGTGAGACCGTGGCATGATGTGAAGCAACGAGCAGAACATCAAACCCAAGGCCTAAAAGCCTTTGTCTGGTTCTTCACCAATCCTGTTGGAATTAATGAGACCCAACTTCAAGGAAACTCCTAATGATTCGATTGCTTCTAACGAGGACTGAGGAGTGGGAGAAGGATGAAACGTCGCTGCCACCACCAGCCTTTTCGCTCACGCCTACGTTCGTTCCCTTCGTGGTTCGCCGTAAGCGTGCTCAAGACTCTATTAATTAATTTGGTGGCCAATAATTTTTCACTCACCTTGGGTTGGTCCATGGTCTTGCCCATTTGGTGTTGATAGTCGAGACCATCATTTTAGCCTCGAAGAAGAATGATGATGGCCTAACCAGTAATTGATAGCTTCTGTCTTGCTTTACCTTTATCTGTTTGGGCTGGGGCTTCACACTGACTGCTAAAAGAACTTTTGAAAAGTTTTTTTTTTTTTTTTTCCATGGTCTTCGGTCCATCAAGTCTTTTATCAACTACATTGCTTTTTTTTTAATTAATTTATATAAATTTTACGTAGCTTAATACAATAAAATAGAAATATCATCTTAAATTTTGATATTAATATTTATTTAATTTTTTTTAATTTATGCATATATAATCATACATATTTTTTAAATTAATATTATAATTTTATAATTATGATATTGTAAATTTACAACTAGGATGTCATAATTTTTTTTTTTTGCTTTCTGAATGGATGTCTTAATTTTATAACTACGGTATCATAAGTTTACAAATAGGTATCATCTTAAATTTTGACGTGATGTGCATTAATATCCGTTCAGCTTTTTTTTAAAATTTGTACACGTTTTCTGAATAGGTATCGTAATTTTAACTACGGTATCATAAATTTATAACTGGAATGTCGTAATTTTTTTTTTAACTTTTTTAATGGGTGTCTTAATTTTATAACTATGGTATCGTAAGTTTACAAATAGGTATCATCTTAAATTTTAACGTGATGTGCATTAATATCCGTTCAGCTTTTTTTTTTTTTGAAATTTATGTATAGACAAGTGTTGTCTGAATGAATATCGTAATTTTATAACTATAGTGTCGTAAATTTATAACTAGATATTATAATTTTTCTTGACTTTTTGAATGGATATCGTAATTTTATAAAAATGATGTCGTAATTTTAAAATTAAAGTATCATAAATTTTTTTTTATTAAAATATCATAAAATTATTTTAATATATTTTTAATAAATATTATATATAAAAATTAATAAAAATAATAATATAATTCATATAGACCTTATTACACTGTACAAAATCTTTTTCAAGAACTTTCTGCACCTTGGCTTGCGTTAAGTGTTATTGGGGTCCGTAAGAGAGACTATCACCTTTATCTTCTAGTTTTGGGGTTGAGGTGACTACTACTTGGGAACAAAAAGGGGAATGTGGACCAAGCCGAGGCGCTTCTTAGGATCCGACAGGGTCGGGGTCACAATATGTTAGAGACTTTTCATATATAATTCATTTAGTTTGAATTTAAACGTATATCTATTGGCTGATATGATAGATGATTTATGTGAGCTTGAAACTCAACGGTGATCCATGATAAAGTAGTTTATTAAAATTTTATTAAAAATAAGATAATTTTTTTTCTCTCCTCATAAGTTGCGATTAATTATTTTTCATAAAAAATATCGTTTATATAAAAAAAAACAATCAAGAAAATTAACCCTTAGCATTCCTCATGAGTGGTTTACTCACTGCATAAATCATGATGCAAATAAAAGCGGCAATTAGATATTTATTCTAAAATTTCATATAATTCTAAAAAAATTTAAACTAAAATTTTGTTCTCTTTTTCATTAAAGAAAATAATCTCACCTTCGTTCCAAAAATATTTTCATCTCCATCTTCATTTCTATCCCGTAGTGAAAAATATATTCTCCATATGGTTGAAAAAAAAAAAAGGCTTAGATGAGTTGAATTGAATAAAAGATAATTTCATCTCTGCTTTATTCTTTTCTTTCTTAGTAATATATAGAAATTTTCAATAAAAATTATAAGAATAATTTGTTGATATATTATGCTACTATATAGATCAATGGGATGAGGGCAGGGCAAGATAAAGTTATACTTATTTATATCTCTACTTCATCCCTACTAATGAGGACACAAATAATCTTTATCCTCATCTTTATCCATATAAAAAAATTAAAAATTCTCATACCAAATGGATTGGGGTTGAAATTGCCACCTCTGCTCTCTTCTTTTTTTTTATTGTGGTGTAGCTACGAAGGTAGTGTATTTAGGCTATGCTTGTTCTTCGTCATATAAACTATCTCTAAGTCATGACAGGCTAAACATATCAGGCCCAATTTTCACAGTTAATCTTGAGTAACCCATACTGTCACTCGTTCGTAATGTAGTTCAATAATTATATTAAAATTTCAACAGTGTCTATGTGAAATAAAAGCTGATTATAGATCTTTCTACGGTTAATTGATTACCATAAAGTCTAGATTTTATACCACCATGAAACTATTTGGGAATCAATATATGAAACATGAAAACAATTTAATAGGAAATTCCTTGGCATATTATGAATTATATAAAAAAACTAACTTTCATACTTTCATATGAAACACGCATTCGATGATGGCTCCTCTATGATTTATTGATTATAATAAAATTTAAATTTATAGTTCCATATGGTGATAATGAAATCATTCTCTCATCATTATATAACATATGAAAACAAATTTTAATTTAGGTCCCTCATATGTCACGGCTTAAAAGATTTAAAATAATATTAAATGATAGATTTCTTTTTATATTTTATTGATAATATTGAGACTTAGGATTCATCCTTCCATATAACATGGAATTACAATTTAATGACAAGCGCTTCGTTAATAATATTAAAACCCAAAATTTTACGCTTCTATACGGTGACATGCATGTAGCGACTCAAAATGTTTTGTTACCGATATATGAAATAAGAGAAATAAAATCAAATAACATGCCTCTTTAGTTCATTGATTATAATAAAGCCAAAATTTTCTGTTTCCAAACAGCGGCCATTGTTGACTTTTGACCATTTTAAAAATGAAAAAAGTTAAAAATAAAAGGAAAAACATTAAAGGTGCGTGGGACGTTGAAGACGTTGGAGACGTTGCGGAGCGTTTCGCGAGCTTGCATTGAATTCTTTTATTGCGCTAACGTTCCGATTTAAACGGTAACAAAGATTATATATATATATATATATATATATATATATATATATATATATATATATATATATATATATATATATATATTAAGGAAAAAAAAGATAGAGAATGTAGAAAACAAAAATCCAAATCCTAAAAGATCTATTCGATTCTTGAAGATCCTGTTGCATCCTGTTGCTGCAAGTGCTGGGAATTAAGAATAAGTTTATCTCAACAAGGAACAAGGAAGTCTGTCTTGGAGTTGGGAATCTATCTCAATAAGGAAGTCTGTCTCAACAAGCTACTGGTGGTAAAAGATTTATTTACCTTTTTTATTATTATTTTTTTATTTAGACATCTGAAGTATCATTGGGTTTGCACCTCCACCCGATCGTGCTCACGATAGGAGGATCAGTCGTTGTACCTTGGGGACAAATCGCCAACAATCCACACGAGGGGGCGAAAACTTGTCCTTAGGGCTGTGTCTAACACGCCTCGATCAGTTTGATTCCTTTTAACTTTAATTTAGATTTTAAATTTAAATTTTAGATTAATTATTCTAGCATTTTCTAAAAAAGTTTTTTCAAAATTCAAAACAATTTTTCTAACAGCTAAGGACAAGTTCTTCCTATCATTAGAAACTGCTAGATTTTATTATAAGTAATTTCATTAAAAAATGAGTTTTGAATTTAAAATTCAAATTTCAAAATTCAAATTTGAAATTCAAATTTGAAAAAAAAATTTGAAACTCAAATTCAAAATTGACTTATTTGAGTTAATTTTTGCTTAGTGGTTTTATTATAATTGCAAGTAGTTTCTAGATTTAATTCTTTTGAATGAAATTTAAAATCTAGAATATATGAAAAAATTATTAATTTAAAAAATTCAAATACTTTTTGGTTGTGTAGAACGAAGTAAGAAACTAACCTTTTCAAAATGGATTCTAATGATCTTAGTGCAATTAAACCTGAAAAATTCAATGGATTATTCTTTAGGAGGTGGCAAAGTCAAGTAAAATACTGGCTTACCACTTTAGGTTTATTTTCTGCTATAAAATTATCATATCTCAAATCTAACACTCAACAAGGTTCTTCTAGTATAGTTGATACCTCATCTTCATCAAAAACACCCCAAGAAATAGATTTTCATTGTAGACATAGAATTTTAAGTGCCCTATCTAATAATCTGTATGATGTCTACCTTCCTACTAAAACTGCTAAGGAACTATGGGATGCTAATCTGTATGATGTCTACCTTCCTACTAAAACTGCTAAGGAACTATGGGATGCTCTTGAGGCTGAATATGGGATGGTTGATGCTGGTTTAGATAGATAAACTATCTCAAAATTTAAAAGTACATAATGGTAGATTCAAACCCATTAGTATTCAAATTCATGAACTCCAAGATTTTCTTAGAAAGTCAGAATTGACTGGTTGTAGTTTTTCTGAAAACTATAAGGTCCAAGCCTTAGTAGATGCCCTTCCACCATCTTGGTCATCCTTTGCTCGAGAGCTAAGTCATAAGCAAGGTAGCTTGACCCTAATAGAAGTGATTAACTCTATTAGGATTGAAGAAGAACACCGGTTTAAGCTCAATCAAAATCAAAAGACCGACCTTGGACCTAAAATCCATCTGACCGAGTCAAATCCAACTCCAAATCAATTCAAACCTAAGGGAAAGAATTTTAAGAAAAAGAAATTCCAATCTAGATCCAACCCATCATACAAACCTCCTCAGAACCGATCAAATCAGAACCGACCGAATCAAAAGTCAAAAAATTATAAAGGCACGTTCTGCTTTGTATGCGGAAGGATAAATCATGTGGCGAAGGACTGCTACCACCGAAAGACTGAACCATTGAGGAAATCATCTAAACCACAAGTTAACATGGTTGAGAGTGGTGCTGAGCCTTCTTTCAGGTCGGTAAATTCAAAATTCTTAATTAACTCAACCCAATCTTCTTGTGATTGGTGGCTTGATTCAGGAGCTAATGTTCATGTTTGTTTTGATCGCTCCTGGTTCTCCACCTTTCAGGAATCAAGTGGAGGAGGTGTGACACTTGGGAATAACTCTTCAGCACAAGTGCTTGGGAAAGGTCAAGTGGATCTAAAGATGACATCTGAAAAATCCTGGTCCTTTATGAAGTGTTGTTAGTTCCTAGTGTTAGAAGAAATTGATTAGTGATCTCTTCTTATATCTAGAGGATATAAATTTGTCTAGAGTCAAATAAAGTTGTAATTACTCGTAATAATGAGTTTGTTGGTAAAGGTTTTGTATGTGAAGGTCTTTTTAAATTAAATGTATCCTCTAAGTTATCTAATAAAAGTTCTTTTCTTTTTAATGTTGAATCTTCAAATGTTTGGCATAGTAGACTTGATCATGTGAATTTTGATCGTATTCATTACATGACAAATCTTAATCTAATTCCTAAGTTCATATTGATAGAAAGTTTAAATGTGAGATTTGTATTCAAGCTAAGATGCCTAGAAAACCTTTTAAATCAGTAAATAGGAGTCCAACACTTCTTGAATTAGTTCATAGCGATGTATGTGACTCTACTAAATTTCCTACACGGGAAGGAAGTCGTTACTTTGTAACATTCATAGATGACTTCTCTCGTTATTGTTACATATATTTGATAAAATCTAAGAATGAAGTATTAGATAAGTTTAAGATCTATAAGGTAGAAGCTGAAACCCAAACTGAGAAAAAGCTTAAGAAATTTAGGTCAGATCGCGGTGGTGAATATACCTCAAATGAAATGACTCTATTTTGTCAAGAATATGGGATTATTCATGAAGTACACCACCATACTCTCCTCAGTCTAATAGTGTAGCTGAACGAAAAAATCGTACGTTAATGGATATGGTTAATTCAATGTTAATAAGTTTAGGTGTACCCGAGAACTTGTGAGGGAAAGCTCTTTTAACTGCATGTTATATTTTAAATAGGATACCATTTAAGGATAGTCTTAAAACACTTTTGAGCTTTGGAAAGGTAGAACACCCATGCTAGATTATCTTAAAGTGTGGGGATGCTTAGCTAAGGTAGGAATACCTGAACCTAAGAGAAGAAAAATAGGACCTAAAACCGTAGATGCTATCTTTATAGGTTATTCCTTAGATAGCAGTACAAATAGGTTCCTAGTGATACACTCTGATATAAGTGGCATCTCAAATAATACTCTTATCGAATCAAGAGATGCTACTTATTTTGAAAATATTTTTCCTTTCAAGAATCAAGTACCAAATCAACTCTCTTCTAATCATTACTTGGTTCATGATTCTTTTAAAGCTGGGTCTTCTAATGAGTCAAACAAAAGGAAAAGATCTAATCATGAAGGTAAACCTTCTGAACTTAGGAAAAGTTCAAGGATAAGGAAAGAAAAAGACCTTGGTGAAGGTTTCTTTACTTTCTTAGTCGAAGGCGAACCTTCTTCTTTTTCAGAGGCGATGTCTTCTCCTAATGCTCCTTTTTGGAAGGAAGCTATTCTTTCTGAATTTAATTCAATCTTACAAAATGAAACTTGGATCTTATCTGATTTACCTCCTGGATACAAACCTTTAGGGTGTAAGTGGGTATTTAAGAAGAAATTTAGACCTGATGGTTCAATAGAAAAGTATAAGGCTAGATTAGTAGCCAAAGGGTATAACCAAAAGAAAGGGTTAGATTTCTTTGATACATATTCTCCTGTAGCTAGAATAACAACCCTTAGATCACTTCTTGCCATTGCTTCCATTCATAAGTTAATCATTCATCAAATGGATGTGAAGACTGTGTTCCTAAATGGAGATCTTGAGGAGGAGATCTATATGGAACAACCTGAAGGTTTTGTTGTAAAGGGATAAGAAGACAAGTTTGTAAACTTATCAAGTCCCTTTATGGTCTTAAACAGGCTCCTAAATAATGGCATGAGAAATTTGATCAAATTATTCTATCTTTTGGATTTCAAATCAATAATCATGATAAGTGTGTGTATTCTAAGATCGTCGATAATGATTGTGTAATTCTTTGCTTATATGTCGATGATATTTTAATTTTTGGAACATCTCTTGAAATTATTTCAAGTTTAAATCTTTCCTCTCTTCTAAGTTTGATATGAAAGATTTAAGTAAAGCCGATGTAATCCTAGGGATGAAGCTTATCAAGTCCCATGAAGGGATAGCTCTCTCTCTTTCTCATTCTATAGAAAAAATGATCAAGAAGTTTGGTTATTCCAATCTTAAATCAATATCTACACCTTTTGATCCTAGCTTTCACCTGAAAAAAAATTTAGGTGACCCAATTAAGCAATTAAAATATTCTTAAATTATAGGATCTCTCTTGTATGTAGCAAACAGGACAAGACCTATATTGCCTATGTCGTAGGAAGGCTTAGTAGATATAATCAAAATCCTGATCAATCTCATTGGGTAGCCTTAGAAAGAGTGTTCCGATATTTAAAGGGAACACTTAATCTCTCTTTGATGTTCACTGAATACCCTGAGGTGGTTGAGGGTTATATTGATGCTAATTGGGTCACTGATTCTCATGATTTAAAATCATTAACCACCGGATATGTTTTTCTTCTTGGCGGTGCTGCTATTGCTTGGGGATCCACTAGGCAAACTATTATTTTTAGAAGCACCATGGAGGCCGAGTTGATAACTCTGGATACCACCTGTAATGAGGCAGAGTGGATAAAAAATCTAATATCAGAGCTACCTTTGGTACCTAAGCCAGTTCCAGCTATATCAATCCATTGTGATAATAATGCCACAATTGAACTGACAAATCAAAAGAGTACCAATAAAAATATGAATCGCCATATACGGCTTCGTCATAAGTCTATAAGACAACATAAGAAAAATGATGTTATCTCTTTAGAAATTGTCAAATCTGAGAAGAATTTGGCAGATCAATTAACCAAGGGATTATCTAGAAGTGGAGTCCTAGATTCATCGAGGGGGATGGGGCTTAAGCCCATTATTTGGTCACCAGCAGTGGATACCCAACCTCTATGATTAGAGATCCCATGAATGAGGTTCAATGTGATAGAAACGAAGCTGATTGAGTGATCGTATTAGAGCACAAATTTTGAAAAAAATTTCAACCCATCCCTATGATGAGTGCTCTTATAAAGTGACAAAGTAAATTTGTATAAGGTTGAGTGATTCTCTTAATGGATCCGAGGTAGGTTATCTGCAGGGTATTAGTCACAAATACCCTTGGAGGATTCACCTATATGAGAATTGTCATATGAGGCCGTAACTAAAGGTTTGGGCTAACCTTAAGAAATTCTCATGAAAAATCAAGGTACTAAGCGCAAGGCCTTTAATATGCGCTGACCACTTAAACCCAATTGATTCATGCTGTGTGTGTGATTAGTAGAAGTCTGAGTCAAGGACCTAGTTCAAGGTCTAATCCACTATGGTTCCTTCAGATGTATACAATCAACACTAAGTGAGGTTCAAGTCCACAGGACACCTCACCTATTGCATAGTATAAGATGCCCTAAATTTTTGGTATATTAATTTTATTATTTATTTTATTTTATCTTATTTTTATTTTTAACTTTTGTGGGGGATTGTTGACTTTTGACCATTTTAAAAAAAAGGAAAAAAGTTAAAAAATAAAAGGGAAAACATTAAAGGTGCATGGGACGTTGGAGACATTGCGGAGCGTTCCGCGAGCTTGCATTGAATTCTTTTATTGCGCTAACATTCCGATTTAAACGGTAACAAAGCCTAACAGATAAAAAATATCTTTTATATATATATATATATATATATATGTATAGGCTAAGGAAAAAAGAAAGAAAAGGTAGAAAACAAAAATCCAAATCCTAAAAGATCTATTCAATTCTTGAAGATTCTGTTGCTCTGGGATTTGAGAATAAGTCTATCTCAACAAGGAAGTATGTCTCAACAAGGAAGTCTGTCTTGGAGTTGGGAATCTATCTCAACAAGGAAGTCTATCTCAACAAGCTACTGATGGTAAAATATTTATTTATCCTTTTTATTATTATATTTTTTATTTGGGCATCTGAAGTATCATTGGGTTTGCACCTCCACCCGATCGTGCTCGCGGTAGGAGGATCGGATCGAGCCGGTCATTGTACCTTGGGGACAAATCGCCAACAACCCGTATGAGGGGGCAAAAACTTATCCTTAGGGCAGTGTCTAACACGCCTTGACCAGTTTGATTCCTTTTAACTTTAATTTAGATTTTAAATTTAAATTTTAGATTAATTATTCTAGCATTTTCTAAATTTTTTTTTTTAAATTCAAAACAAATTTCCTAGTCTATCACTCCATACTTCAGTAATTAGAGTAGAGCTTAAAATTTGGTCTCAATTGGTGACCATGGCACTATTTTTAAGATCATTATATAGAACATAGAAAATGAAATGATAGATCCTCCTATAAATCATTTATCACTATAAAATCTAGATTTCTTGTTTACATATAGTGACTAAATAATCATTTTACCATCAGGATATTAAAAAAAAAAAAAGGATTTCAAAACAGGACCTTCCAAAATTTAATGGCTGTATTGTGATTTAAATTTTATGTTTTCATATAGTGTCCGCAGGACCATCATAATTTCACAATAGTCCTCTGCTGTGCTTCGTCTGAGCTAAGCCAAATCTGATCGGAATAAAGTAATAATAATAATAATAATAATAAGTTGAAATCTGGGAGGAAAAACGAAGGCATTTTGAACCAGGGTAGTTCCCGGCGATGGCCGGAAAATGCTGTGCAACAGGGCATTGGGTTTGTAATGGGATCTAATTGATGAGATTATTTTAGACCTAATTTAGCTAGGAGTGGGCTTAAGATGTGTTAACACTTAATGCAATTGTTAAGCCTAGTTGACCATGGTAGGTTTAGATCTCAGAGTCTAGATTGAGTTTGAGCCATATAGCCAAGCACCAATCTGATTTGATCTGACCTTATCCTGTTAATTAGCAAATCAAGGCAAGTAGATTAATTATAAATTAGCCATGTTAATATATTTTATAATTCTGGTTATTTATGTATTACTGCCAAATTATGAAAAGTAAGTTGAAATAGTTATGATGGATGACACTTCTTTCATAATCAAGAATTTGCATAAATCAAATATTTATCTATTTTAATGTTTATAGTCTAAAATGATTATTTATTTTAATGTTTATGGAAATAGCTTTGAATATGCCCTATGAAAATAGTTATTATTTTACATAATCTAAATAATCCAAATTTATACGACAAATTAAATAACCTATATAAATAGTTATGATTTTGCATAATCTAAATAATACAAATTTAAAGGATAAATTAAATAACCTCATTATATTGGTCACCATGAAAAATCTTATTATATTTACACATTATTTCTGTATTTAATAAAGAAGAATAATGAAATTACATGATTACATGAATAAATAATTACTTATATTAATTAAAGATTTAAATAAGATATTAACTCTCAGTCTACTATGTGATAACATGATGATGGATACTGGGACCACCTTCACAAGGAAGATACGCGAAGATCCAACTCCATACACAAGGTTTAAATGTGGTGCACTGGCTTTGTCACCTGCTGTAACCCATGACCGTATAGAATTTATTAAGTGATGATATGAAAACTACTAATAAATGATGACATGAACAGTACTATTGATATTGATGACAAGGAAATTATACCGTAATGATAAGAATACTGTTGATTTCTGATGTAGCTAATGCAGCCACGAAGGCAATTATGATAAAATCAAAAGCTTAAGGCGGCCTCGCTCCGGCATTTCCAAGTCGGCCGAGTCGCCTCCGACCTTCCCTGGTCGGCCCCGCTCGGCCCCAGCATCTCCAAGTCGGCCGAGTCGGTCCCGACCTTCTCTGGTCGCCCCGCTCGACCCCGGCATCTTCAAGTCGGTTGAGCCGGTCCCAGCATCTCCAAGTCGGCCGAGTCGGCCCCGACCTTCCTTGGTTGGTCCCGCTCGGCCTCGGCATCTTCAAGTCGGTCGAGTCACCTTCGACCTTCCTTGGTTGGCCCCGCTCGGCCCCAGCATCTCCAAGTCGGCCGAGTCGGCCCCGACCTTCCCTGGTCGGCCCCGGCATCTCGAAGTCGACCGAGTCGGCCGAGTTGACCCGACCTTCCCTGGTCGGTCCCGCTTGGTCTCGGCAACCCCAGGAGAGCCAAGACAGCTCCAATTTTCCCAAGCTGGTCCCAGGACGGTCCTGGCCATTCAAGCCACCATCTTTCTGACTCGCGCCATCTGACATCGCCAGGCCCAACTACCACGACGTCGATGGGACCAGACCGAACTACCCGTTAGCTCCACTGACTAATGGGACTTGTCTCATCAACCGTCGTTTTCCCCTCTCCGATGGGACATGACCCACCAATCGGCCTAGATTCATGCAACCCCCACGAACCTCGCGGACATTTCTTTCGCACGGAACTCCACGTAGTTGTGCAGGTATCAACCACCTATAAAAGGGTAAGTCCACTCAAGGACCAGGTACGCAAACTTACACACTCGTTACTCTACCACCCGAAGAGGGATCCCCTTTTCTTGGAGGTGGGCTCCTCTCCCCCAGAAGAGCTCATTTGAGCTCTTCCTTAGCTGTGACCTCGATTGCTGACTTGAGCATCAGAGGGTCCTCACCGGAGCACCCCTCCGGTCTTGGGACTTCTTGCAGGCCATCCAGCTCGGCGAGGATCCGCTGATTAAGCAGTTTTCTTTTCCCGACATTAAGACCGGCGATCGGGCATCATCAGATTGGCGTGCCAGGAAGGGGGAGGGCTTTCTTAGTTTTTTGCGATACCTCGCGGTGAACTCTTGCCCCCTCTTTTTTTTCATCAAGCCATGGTGGTGACGCGAGCTCAGGATGCTTCCATCAGTTGTCCGGTGGGGAATCTCCCACCGATTAGGCAACAGGAAGCTAATCCTCCTGCTGCCGATCCGTCCATCACTTGTCTGCCACCGGAGAAAACTGCCCCAGTGGAGCAGCTGGCAGTACTCACCCGACAAGTCCAAGCTCTTACCGCCATGGTCCACGGACTTCAGGGGCAGCAGTCCGTGGCCACTCGGTATCAGACCGCTCCCCCTACCAGTCAGCAATTGGCAAGGGGAGGCTCTCCCCAGCGAGAGGCCGGTCGCTGTCAGGCTTCCCCTAGGAAGCCTCGCCGTGAGCCCCTCAAGTGGTCACGGTCCCCTAACTGTGGCCCGAGCAAGTTTCCCCAGGGCTGCACTTCCAGGAGGAACCAAAGCGGAAGTCCCACCTTCCGCGCCCCTCTCTGTCTTCCTCATCCTCTGAGCCGCCTCGGAGGGCCCCGACGATCAGCCGCCAGGCGGAGGAGCGCCTGGATGAGTATCATCGAAGACTAGATGAGCTCGCCAGGAAAATCAACAATCAACCGGAGGAGGAGTATGACACCTGTCCTCCTTACACCCGCCGGATATTGGAGGAGCCCGTTCCCTCCAGATTCTGTTTCCCCCAGATAGATCCGTACAATGGTACGACGGATCCTCTCGACCACCTTGAGAGTTACAAAGCCATGATGCAAGTCCAGGGTGCTACAGATGCCCTCCTCTGCAAGGCTTTCCCCTCCACTCAACGGAAAGCCGCTCGCGCTTGGCACTCGCGCCTGTCCCCTCATAGCATCGACTCTTTTCGGGAGCTGGAAGCCTACCGGCAGATCCCGAGGGTCACAGACAGCCTCTTCTCCATGCGCCAGAAGGAGGGGGAGTCGCTGCGGGACTTTGTGGCTCGGTTCAAGACTGTCGCCCTTGAAGTCTATCATCTGGACGATGCGGTGGCAACGCTGGCGCTGAAGCGGGGGCTCCTCCCATCCCATTTCACCTTCTCTTTGGACAAGAAGCCCTCGAGTTCCTACTCTGACCTCCTCCTCCGGACTCAGAAGTACATCCATGCGGATGAGGCCGACCTCACCCGCCGGGAATCCTCAAGGAGCTCTGGCCGCAAGCTTGCTCGCCCCGAACCAAGTAGACCCCCTCACCACCGGTGGCCTGATCCACCTCGCCGATCCAACAACATGTGTCAGAGCCTCGCCCCCACCGAGAGCGAGCTCACGCCCCTTCTCGCCCCTCGATCTCACATCCTCAAGGAGATCGAAGGCGAACCTTACCTCCAGCGTCCCCCTCCTATGAAGAAAGGTCATCCCTGCGACAAGAGCCATTATTGCCGTTTCCATCGGGATTATGGTCATGACACTGACAGCTGCTACAGCCTAAAGCGTGTGTTGGCCCAGATGGCAACCCAAGAGGGGGGGTGAATTGGGTTCTTAAAAATTTTAACCTTTTAAAACTATTGGCTTTGAAATAATTAAGTGCAGAATAAATTTCAATCACAAATGAAGAGATAGAGAGAGAGACATTAAAGCACGACAAACACAAGAATTTTATAGTGGTTTGGTGTATCCAACACCTACGTCCACTCCCAAGTTCCACTTGGGTCCACACTATAATCAACTAGATTACAGCCGAGTTGTTTTACAAGATCACAACTCAAAACTTGTTGTTTCCCAGGGATCACAACGAACCCAGCTGGTTTTCGGGCTCACCAGCACAAAACCCTAACACAAGCTAATCTAGCTTGTCCCGAGGTATACTACCTCCACTAATTCAATCCCCCTGATTGAACTAGCAAAAACAAGAAAGAATGATGTTTACAATAACACACAGCTCCTTAAATGAGCAAATATTCAAAGTAAATAAACAAGTTTAGAAAAGCCTGATTTGAAGATGATTGGATTTGAGCTTTTCTTCTTTTCTTCTTTTCCTCTGCTCTTTTGAGATGTTGAATCAAGCCTCAGCTCTGATTCTTCACAGATGTTGCAGATGAGAAGTTGGAAAATCACAAAAACAGGGCTTTTTCTTCTTGGAAAATCCTATGATTTTTCAAGTTGAATGCCTTGGATTTCTCTTTGAGCTTTTTGGAGTGGAAGAATTTGAACGTGGATTCTTTTCTCTTGATTTCTTGCTCAAGACCTCTCGGATTTTTTCAATATGATTTCTCTATATTTTTTTTCTTTTTTTCTTTTTTTTTTCAAACGAACGCTCTTCCCCTTTTATAGATTCCATTTAATCCGTTTTGGGGTGTGAAACTAGCCGTTGGAATGTACCTGAAAAGTTTTTCCATATATGAAATATAGCCGTTAAGGGTTAGGTAAAGAAAATATTACCGTTTGAGGTGATCTGGCAATTTAAAAATCTGTTCCTGACAGGTTGGAGTTGGCTCCAACTTTTCAGGTGTCGGCTCCAAGTCGTGTATCCAAAAATAGAAAGTTCTGAGCTCGTTGAGGAGTTGTCTCCGAAAAAGTAAAGTGTCGGCTCGCCATGTTCAGGTGTTGGCTCCAAAAGACTGTAAGTGTCGGCTCTAAGGTAGTCAAAAATCATGCGTTCTGTCCCCGTGTGGAGTCAGCTCCAGACACTGTAAGTGTCGACTCCGAAACTCTGAGTGTCGGCTCTGAAATTCTGGGTGTCGGCTCCGGACTGTATCAAAAATCAGAAAGATATTTGATTGACCATGGGGTCGGCTCCAGACTTTCTAGGTGTCGACTCCAGGCTCTGAATTTTGAAACTTACCTTTGGCACTCAATTCAAAACACGTTTCTTGATGCCTTTTGATTGAACAAATATTTTTAAGCCCTGAAACACTTGTTAAATTTATTAGTAACACAACGAATATACTCAATTCCTTTATTAATCATCAAAATCAATAATTGGGTCAACAATCTCCCCCTTTTTGATGATTATAAAAACATTGAGTATATGCATAGGATTCTCAAATCAAAATTTTCAAAATGTGATCCTCACAGTAAGCTCCCCCTGAATAAGGTAGCTCCCCCTATGAAGTTCAATTTAACAATTGTTCTTCCTTTTGCTTTACATTTTAGTGTTTGATACCTAGAATTCAGTTATATCAATTTTTACTTAAGCTTATTTAAATTAATGCATATCCAAAATAATTTAATACCAATAAAATACCAATCAAAGCATAACTAATCAATGCATATACGACATAACTTTCTTCCCCTTTTTTGTAATCAATAAAAAGATTAAGAAGAGTAAAATGATAAAATTAATAGATCAAAAGATAATTTCATTACATCAAAAAGTCATGTATTACAAAG
Organism: Calamus simplicifolius; assembly: GCA_900491605.1. Lineage (NCBI taxonomy): Eukaryota > Viridiplantae > Streptophyta > Magnoliopsida > Arecales > Arecaceae > Calamus > Calamus simplicifolius. Next base: position 404,854 of record UESW01001364.1, read on the forward strand.
TGAAACTGTTCATTGTCAAACATCAACCTATTCTTCATTACATGAAAATTTAAAGATAAACATACATCAACTATTCATCGTTACTTAAGATTTCAAGATAAAACATCAAACAACAGCTTACACTTCATTGAATCAAAAACCTGTACTTCATTACATGATAATCACATTAGTTCTAATAATCCTTTGTAAATGTTCTAAAATTTTTCCCATCCCTTCACTCTGAGTCGCTACAAATTCTTTTAATCTTCTATCAACAAATGAGCATGCAGTCATGTTCTTATCCTGAAGCTCAGCATTGCATTTGGAGTAGGCTTCAGAGTCTCCACAAATATCCTTAAGTTCTTCAAATATGTTCTTTAGATCAGTCTTTAAGGATTCAGCAGAGGAGCCAAGAGTGGATTCAATCTTACTAATGCGATCATCCAAAGAGTAAAGGGTCTCTTTTAAATTCATAAACTACTATCAAACTCTGTCTTCATTTCTTCTTTTGAGCAGCAAATAAACTCTTGAGTTGCTCTATCTGAACATCAGAAAATCCGACAGAAGACATAGGTAGCTGAACAGGAACTGGAGTAGGAGCAGGAGGAGCAGGTCTGCTGGGCTCTGGAGAAGGATGCCTCGCAGAAGGACCAGCCTCAGAGGTGCAGAAGATCTAAGCTCAGGGGCTCTCTCATCCAGACTGCCTTTCCTTCCCATTGTCCATTAATCTTAACAAAGCCCATCCGGTGCACAGTAGTCAAACTATAATAATCAGTATGCCTAAGGTTCTTTGAAGGCTCATGTCAGAAATCATAATTCCTTGGCTCCTAAAACCATAGTTAGAACCATACCATAGGGTAGGGAAGATCTCCTTTTTCTCCAGCCTCGGCCATATAGAAAATCATCATTGCAGCAAGGTTTATGGGTTGACCAGTCAACACACTATCCATCACCACTATGTCTCGCTCCGAGACATACTCAAATCGTCCGGTCTTAGGGAATAAAATTCTGCTGCAAATATTATGAAGTAACCTTAACTCCAAGGGCAATTGGTTAGCCCTAACCTCTTCAAATTCTGTTACTTCTCTCCCTAACATCCTTGACAGAGCATCTGACCTCTCACTGTGAATATCAGCTGCTAATCCAGTGATAGGAATGCTTAGAAGATTTCTAATTTCTGAAAAGTAAGGTGGACTCTTTTACCTCTTAACAGAGCTTATGATCCCACCATCACCTCTTGACAAATTGAAGTAGAACTCCTTGACTAGGGCCGGATAGGTAGGAACATCTAATGAGCATATTTATCCCAACCTAGCTCTTTGAGTTGATTTCCAATTGAAAAACCCTCGACTCAAAGAATTTGAAATCGACCTTTCTACCCATGGTAATTACTCTCCCGGCTAAGGTGTCTACCTGAGGAGAAGAAGGGCCTGGATTGTCCGATTGGGTTGAGAATCCTCGCTCAGAGGCTCGCGGACGGGGACGGGGGTCGCCTCGCCGAACGCTTCCCAGTCATCACGGGCGCTCCAAGTACATCCTCTCTGCTTAGGTGCCATTTAGATCCTTAGGAAAGTTCGAATAGAGTGGAATTTGAGTTGGGGAGGTTTTGAGAGAGTTTGGGAAGAGTTTGGTTAAGGATTGAAAATGAATGAAATGACGAAGGTGTCGACTCTGCCCTAATAAAGTCGATTTGGGACCCCAGGTGTCGACTCCCGCAAAGTCGGGTGTCGACTCCAAATCGCTAACACAGTCAGCGCTCGAACTGGAGTCGGCTCACTTATACGGGTATCGGCTCCAAGGTCAGGGACGAGAGCGACACAGACGAGGTGTTAACTCCTCAAACTAAGGTGTCGACTCCACTGACAGTTCAGACAAAAAAACAACTGAGATTCAAACATCTGAAACTTGTCAAAATAAGTTCAATAAAATTTTGAAAAAATCTTTGGAATATGAAGAATCAAATTGCTCAGATGACTAGATAATTTGTCCTTAAAATTATGAAAGAAATATCAAGAAATTAATAGAAATCTAGATAGTCATTCCTTAGAGTTTCAAAATCATTCCAAAGGATCACAAATCCCTAATTCACCTCTAAGATAACAAAATCTCTCTTCACTTAAAGGTTTTGTAAATATATCAGCTAATTGTTCTTCAGTATTAACATAATCAAGACAAATTTCATTATTAGCTACATGTTCTCTTATAAAGTGATATCTAATTTCAATGTGTTTTGTTCTTGAATGTTGAATTGGATTTTTAGTTAAATTTATTGCACTCGTATTATCACATCTAATAGGAGTTTTATCAAGTGTTATGCCATAATCTTCAAGTTGTCTCTTAATCCAAAGGATTTGAGCACAGCAACTTCCAGCTGCAACATATTCTGCTTCAGCAGTTGATAATGCAACCGAATTTTGCTTTTTGCTAAACCAAGAGATTAAGTTACTTCCTAAAAATTGACATGCACCACTTGTGCTTTTTCTATCTAGTTTACATCCAGCATAGTCAGAATCAGAATATGCAATCAAGTTTAATGTTGAGTCTCTAGAGTACCATAAACCTACATTTTTAGTTCCACTTAAATATCTTAAGATTCTTTTTACAGCAATTAAGTGAGATTCTTTAGGTTCAGATTGAAATCTAGCACATAAACAAACAGCAAACATGATATCTGGTCTACTAGCTGTTAAGTAAAGAAGAGATCCAATCATACCTCTATAATGTTTTTGATCTACTTTCTTACCATCTTCATCTTTGTCCAATTTGCATGAAGGACTCATAGGTGTTCCAAGTGGTTTGATTGACTCCATTCCAAACTTCTTGAGAAGTTCTTTTGTGTATTTTGCTTGATTGATGAAAATCCCCTCTTTGCTTTGCTTGATTTGAAGTCCTAGGAAGAAGTTGAGTTCTCCCATCATGCTCATTTCGAATTCACCCTGCATTAACTTAGCAAATTCTTGACACAAAAGATTGTTAGTAGCACCGAATACAATATCATCAACATATATTTGTACTACTAATAAATCCTTGTCTTTTCTTTTCAAAAATAGTGTTTTATCAACATTTCCTCTTGTAAAATCATTTTCAATCAGAAATTTACTTAATCTTTCATACCAAGCTCTAGGTGCTTGTTTTAAACCATATAGTGCTTTGTGCAATTTAAAAACATGATTTGGAAATTCATGATCTTCAAAACCAGGTGGTTGTTCAACAAAAACTTCTTCATTTATAAATCCATTTAAAAATGCACTTTTAACATCCATTTGAAATAAATTGATATGCATATGACATGCAAATGCGAGTAATAATCTAATTGCTTCTAATCTAGCTACAGGTGCAAAAGTTTCATCAAAATCAATTCCTTCTTCTTGATTATATCCTTTTGCGACTAATCTAGCTTTGTTTCTAATTACTATGCCATTTTCATCTAATTTATTTCTAAATACCCATTTTGATCCTATAACTGAATGATCTTTAGGTCTATCTACAAGGGTCCAAACATTATTTCTAGTAAATTGATTTAATTCCTCTTGCATAGCTAACATCCAATTATTATCTTTTTCAGCCTCTTCAATAGTTTTAGGTTCAATTTGAGATACAAATGCAAGATGATTATTGATGTTTCTCATTGATGATCTAGTTCTTACTCCTTGAGATGGATCACCTATAATTAATTCTTTTGGATGACCATAGGCATATCTCCAATCTCTAGGAAGATCTACATCATTATGATTTGCATCAACAACATCAACACTAGGAGAATCATCATCTTTAGCTTCTTGTTCATGATCTGAAGATACATTTATATTCAATTTTTAATGTCTCTTTCTATTATGTTTGTATCTTCCTCATCATCAATCTTTCCTGAACTCGATGCTAAAGATTCATCAAAAATTACATGAATAGATTCTTCTACAATTAAGTTTCTCTTGTTAAACACTCTATAGCTTTACTAGATGTTGAATATCCTAAGAAAATGCCTTCATCAGATTTTGCATCAAATTTTCCTAGATTATCTTTACCATTATTATGAATGAAACATTTACAACCAAATGCATGAAAGTAACTTATGTTTGGTTTTCTATTGTTCCATAGTTCATAAGGAGTTTTCTTAATGATTGGCCTAATTAAAGCTCTATTAAGAATGTAACATGCCGTGTTTATAGCTTCCGCCCAAAAGTATTTTGGTAGTTGCTTTCACATAGCATGGTACGGGCCATGTCTTCTAAAGTTCTATTTTTTCTTTCTACAACTCCATTTTGTTGTGGTGTTCTAGGTGCTGAAAAATTATGATGGATGCATTTTCAATGCAAAAGTTTTCAAATAAATGATTTTCAAATTCAGTGCCATGATCACTTCTAAGAGACACTATGGTGTTATTTTTCTCATTTGTGACCTTCTTGAAGAATTTCAAAAATAATGGAAAGGTCTCATCTTTATGAGCTAAAAATAATACCCAAGTGTATCTAGAATAATCATCTACAATCACAAGACCATATTTCTTTCCTCCTAGACTAGTGGTTCTAGTAGGTCCAAAAAGATCCATGTGAAGTAGTTCAAGTGGCCTAGAAGTGGAAACAATATTTTTAGTTTTGAAAGAGTTTCTAGTTTGTTTTCCAAATTGACATGCATCGCAAATTTTGTTATTTTCAAAATCTAGTTGTGGAAGACCTTTTACTAAATCCATTCTAATTAATTTTGAAATTAGGTGTGTGCTTGCATGACCTAATCTACGATGCCATAACCAACCAATCTCATTCATATTAGCATTATTAGCAACTAAGCAATGATTACTAGTAGACAAATTGTCTAAATCAATCAAGTATACATTGCCATTTCTATTTCCAGTAAAAACAATGCTATTATCAATGGGATTAGAAACAGTGCAGATAGAAGCTTCAAATGATACTTTAAAACCTTTATCACATAATTGACTAATACTAATTAGATTATGTTTTAAACCATTGACATATAAACATTTTCAATATATGTGGAGGGAGTTATTTGAATTTTACCAAACCCCATGATTTGGCCTTTGCCATTGTCACCAAACGTAACAACTCCTCCTCTTTTGCTTTCAAGGGTGATGAATTGATCCTTGTCACCCATCATGTGTCTTGAGCAGCCACTATCGAGATACCACTTTCTTTGCTCTTTTGGCCGCAAGACACTCCTGCAAAAATGATCAAGTCTTATATTTAGGTACCCAAGCCTTCTTGGGTCCTTCATGGTTAGTAGCATAAAAGATTGTTCCTTTGGGAACCCATATTTTCTTTCCTTTACTACTTAAATTCTTGTTACTATTTCTTGCCTTACATTCATAGGATTTATGGCCTTTCTTGTTACAATAATGACATGTAACATCATCTTTATTTGGTTCTTTTCTAAAAAGTTTTTGACAAACTTTTGTTTTATGTTAGGCCTATATCCTAATCCAGCCTTATCAAATATAGCTCTTTGATTACTCAATAATAAATTAAGTTTTTCAGAACTATTAGTGAATTTATCAACAATATTTTATCAACTTTTCTTTAATTTATCATTTTCATTGAGATTGATTCTCTTTCTTTTGTCAAATTATCATTTTCAGATTTCAGCATCTCAATCTCATGAGTAAGATTATCTTTTTCTTTAATGAGAATTGAATTATCATTTTTCAAAAATTTGTATTTCTTTTTCAAGGCTTTAAAATCATCAACTAGTTCATTAAAAGCTTCAAACAATTCATCAAATGCAAATCATCACAAGGGTTTTCAGAACTTACCTCGTTGTCATCGTTTGCCATAAAGCAAATGTTTGCAACTTCTTTTTGTTCTTCCTCTGAAGAGGATTCATCGCTGTCGCTCCAAGTTGCAACATACGCCTTCTTTTTCTTCTTAGGCTTTCTTCAGTTGAGGACAGTCATATCTAAAATGCCCCGGTTTCTTACACTCATAACAAATTAAGGGCTCCTTTTCTTTTTCTTTGTCCTTCTCTTTCTCCTTTTCTCCTTCCATTTTTGTTCCAGATTTCTTCTTGTGGAAGGGTCTCCTTCTTTGCATGAATTTCTTAAATTTTCTTGCAAGGAGAGCTGTCTCGTCATCTTTCATCTTCATCACTGCTGCTTATATCCTTTTCTGCAGCTTTGAGAGCGATTGTCTTCTTTTTCTTGACTTCCTCCTCTTGATGTTGTTTCATGTTAGCTCATGAGTCATCAAGGATCCAAGTAGCTCTTCCAAAGGTAACACATTTAAGTCCTTTGCTTCTTGGATGGCAGTCACCTTTGCTTCCCACGATCTTGGAAGTGACCTAAGAATTTTACGCACAAGTTCAGAATTAGTATAGGTCTTACCTAGACTTTTCAAACCATTTACAATATCAGTGAATCTTGTGTACATGCATGTGATGGTTTCAGTTTGTTCCATGCTAAACAATTCATATTTATGCACTAAAATATTAATCTTTGATTCTTTAACTTGATTTGTACCCTCATGGGTAACCTCTAATCTATCCCAAATTTTTTTTGCGGAATACATGTAGAAATTTGATTAAATTCATTTGCATCTAATGAACAATATAAAACATTCATGCCTTGGCATTAAGTTGTGCCAACTTTTTATCATGTTCATTCCATTCCATTTTCGGCTTAGGAATCACCATGTTATCTACTCTAATTGTGGGTGTGTGTGGACCATTAACTATGATACCCCATAAGTCATAGTCAAGTGCTTGAATAAAATTTTTCATCCTAGCTTTCCAATAACCATAATTAGTTCCATTAAACAAAGGAGGTCGATTAGTGGATTGACCTTCTAAGTAAGATGAACTAGCTTGAGCTGCCATTTGGATCTTTAGCTCTTGATCGTTAGACCAAATTCAAATGAGCACTTGCTCTGATACCAATTGTTGGCCCAGATGGCAACCCAAGAGGGGGGGGTGAATTGGGTTCTTAAAAATTTTAACCTTTTAAAACTATTGGCTTTGAAATAATTAAGTGCAGAATAAATTTCAATCACAAATGAAGAGATAGAGAGAGAGAGACAATTAAAGCACGGCAAACACAAGAATTTTATAGTGGTTCGGTGTATCCAACACCTACGTCCACTCCCAAGTTCCACTTGGGTCCACACTATAATCACTAGATTACAGCCGAGTTGTTTTACAAGATCACAACTCAAAACTTATTGTTTTCCAGGGATCACAACGAACCCAGCTGGTTTTCCGGGCTCACCAGCACAAAACCCTAACACAAGCTAATCTAGCTTGTCCCGAGGTATACTACCTCCACTAATTCAATCCCCCTGATTGAACTAGCAAAAACAAGAAAGAATAATGTTTACAATAACACACAGCTCCTTAAATGAGCAAATATTCAAAGTAAATAAACAAGTTTAGAAAAGCCTGATTTGAAGATGATTGGATTTGAGCTTTTCTTCTTTTCTTCTTTTCCTCTTCTCTTTTGAGATGTTGAATCAAGCCTCAGCTCCGATTCTTCACAGATGTTGCAGATGAGAAGTTGGGAAATCACAAAAAAGGCTTTTTCTTCTTTTGGAAAATCCTCCAATTTTTCAAGTTGAACGCCTTGGATTTCTCTTTGAGCTTTTTGGAGTGGAAGAATTTGAACATGGATTCTTTTCTCTTGATTTCTTGCTCAAGACCTCTCAGATTTTTTCAATATGATTTCTCTATATTTTTTTTTCTTTTTTTCTTTTTTTTTTTCAAACGAACGCTCTTCCCCCTTTTATAGATTCCTTTAATCCATTTTTGGGTGTGAAACTAGCCGTTGGAATGTACCTGGAAAGTTTTTCCATACATGAAATATAGCCGTTAGGGGTTAGGTAAAGAAAATATTACCGTTTGAGCTGATCTGGCAATTTAAAAATTCGTTCCTGATAGGTTGGAGTCGGCTCCAACTTTTCAGGTGTCGGCTCCAAGTCGTGTATCCAAAAATAGAAAGTTCTGAGCTCGTTGAGGAGTCGGCTCCGAAAAAGTAAAGTGTCGGCTCGCCATGTTCAGGTGTCGGCTCCAAAAGACTGTAAGTGTCGGCTCCAAGGTAGTCAAAAATCATGGTTCTGTCCCGTGTCGGAGTCGGCTCCAGACACTGTAAGTGTCAACTCCGAAACTCTGGGTGTCGGCTCCGGACCGTATCAAAAATCAGAAAAACATTTGATTGGCCATGGGGTCGGCTCCAGACTTTCTAGGTGTCGACTCCAGGCTCTGAATTTTGAAACTTACCTTTGGCACTTGATTCAAAACACATTTCTTGATGCCTTTTGATTGAACAAATATTTTTAAGCCCTGAAACACTTGTTAAATTTATTAGTAACACAATGAATATACTCAATTCCTTTATTAATCATCAAAATCAATAATTGGGTCAACAGCGTGCCATCAAGGAGCTCATTCAGTGGGGTTACCTCAGCAAGTATGTTCAGAAAGTGCCACAAACGCTGCCGGCACTCATGGGACCCCTGTCCGCTCAGTTCGCTATTGACAACACCCCCACGGAGCGCACGGTCGGGATGGTGTCTTGGGGAGCGGTTTCCTCATCTAAGCGACCGAGAGGGAGGAGGCGTCGGGTGATGTAGTTCTTAGGGCGGATCAGCAAATGTTGAAAATGTAAATAATGAAGGCGTCGCCGTCTCCATGACGATCGCCAAACACCCTGTAAAAAGGATATTAGTTGATAGTGGCAGCTCAGCTGACATCCTTACCTATGACGCCTTTGTTCGGATGAGATTGTCTTCTGACTCTCTTCAGCCTGTGGCAACCCCTTTAGTTGGATTCATAGGGGATTGAGTGAGGGTTGAGGGTGAGATAGCCTTGCCTGTGATGGCCGGGACACTGCCACGCCAAAGTACAGTTATCATGAAGTTCCTGATCATAAAAGTTCCCTTGGCATACAATGCCATCCTCGAGCGCCCAGGCTTAAATCTAATGGATGCAGTCATCTCCACTCGGCGTCTGCTGGTGCAGTTCCCTACTAGTGGAGGTGTCGGAGAGATGAGAGGTGAGGTCGGCTCAGTCCTTCCTTGCTATTACACAGCGCCAAGTCCTCTGGAAGCTGAGTTGGTCCCAGAAGCGCCTGACCCTAGGGAGTCTAGCAAAGGGGGAGAACCGGCTGAGCGGCTCTTAACTGTTCCTCTTGGAGATGACCCGGCGAGGACCGTATGCATCGGCGGACTCCTCCCCCTAGAAGACCGTGACAGCCTCTTGACTTTTTTGCGGGCCAACTCGGATGTATTCGCTTGGTCGGCGTCCGACATGCCTGGTATTCCTCCAGAGGTGATCACCCATAAGCTGAACATTGATTCAAAGTGTCGTCCGGTCCACCAAAGGAAGAGAAGCTTTGCACCCAAACGACAATAGGCCATTGACGAAGAAGTCAATAAGCTACTCGCTGCCGGCCATATCCGAGAGGCGCACTACCCCAGCTAGCTGGCCAATGTGGTCATGGTGTGAAAGGCGAACGGAAATTGGTGGATCTGCATCGACTTCATTGACCTGAATAAGACATGCCCGAAGGATAGTTTCCCTTTGCCCCGGATCGACCAGCTGGTGGATTCCACCTTCGACCATGAACTTCTCAGCTTCATGGATGCCTTCTCTGGGTATAATCAAATAAAGATGGACCCGAGTGACGAGGAGTACACGTCCTTCGTAATAGAGAAAGGCATTTATTGTTACGGGGTAATGCCCTTCGGCCTTAAAATGCGGGAGCGATATATCAAAGGTTGATGAACAAAGTCTTCCAGGACCAGCTGGGCCGGAACATGGAGGTCTATGTGGATGACATGCTGACAAAAAGTACCCACGCTTCCAACCACATCTCCGACCTAGAAGAAACCTTCAATAACCTCCGCCGCTTCCAGGTCAAGCTGAATCCCAAGAAGTATGCCTTCGGGGTCACGGGGGGCAAGTTCCTGGGTTTTGTGGTGACTCAGCGAGGGATCAAAGCAAACCCAGAGAAGATCGGCGCCCTCCTCGACATGAGGCCACCATCCAACAAGAAGGAAGTGCAACGGCTAATGGGGAGGGTGGCGGCTCTAAGTCATTTCCTCTCCAAATCAGCCGAGAGGTGCTTGCCCTTCTTCAAAGCCCTACGGAAGGTGAACAGCTTTGAGTGGACGAACGACTGCCAGAAAGCCTTCAATGGATTGAAGGCATTTCTGTCTTCCCCACCGCTTCAGTCCAAGCCAAGGGATGGGAGAGTCTTTTTCTTTACATCGCCGCCTCTCCAGAGGCCGTTAGCTCGGTCTTGGTGTGTCTCGATGTTGACGGGACCCAGAGGCATGTTTATTATATGAGCAAGGTACTCCACGATGCAGAGGTTAGGTACTCCAATGTTGGCCCAGATGGCAACCCAAGAGGGGGGAATTGGGTTCTTAAAAATTAGCTTTTTAAAATTATATGCTTTGAAATAAAGGAGATGGAGTGCAAGATAAATGCTAGGCTCAAATAATGAGATAGGAAGAGACAAAGAGATAAAGCACGACAAACACAAAGATTTTATAGTGGTTCGGTGTATCCAACACTTACATCCACTCCCAAGTAGCACTTGGCCCATACTATAATCCTCTTAATTACAACCGAGTTGTTTTACAAGCTCACAACTCAAAACTTGTTGTTTCCCCTAGGATCACAATGAACCCAGCTGGTTTTACCGGGCTCACCAGCACAAAATCCAAACACAAGCTATCCTTAGCTTGTCCCGAGGTATACTACCTCCACTAATTCAATCCCCTGATTGAATTAGCAAACAATAGTTTGAAAACAATAAAGATTTCAATACAACACTTAAACATCTCCTTAAGTGAGCAGATATTCAATAAAATAAATAGGGTAAGAAAAGCCTGATTGAAGCTCTTTGAATGTATGCTTTTCTTCTTTTCCTCTTCTCCTTTGAAAGATTGAATCAGCCTCAGCTCAGTTTCTTCACGCAGTAGAGAAGTTGAGGATTTGAAGCTTTTGCTTTCTCTCTTCAAATGTTGGAAATCTCCTTGATTTGATCTTGAGAAGCTTGTGGATTTCTCTTTGAACTTTTCTGGGATTGATGGACTTAAGCTCAGAGTATTTCCTTTTGATTTCTCTCTTTCTTTCTCAGTATTTTCTGAATATTTTCTCTCTTTTTCTTGAATTGTTCTCTCTTTTTTTCTTCCCTTTTTTTTTAACGGATGGATATTCCTCCTTTTATAGATCTCTTAATCCAAGGTTTAGGTGGGAAATATAGCCGTTGTGAGATGCTTGGATACTCCTACACACAAAGAAAATAACCGTTAGAGATTAGGTAGAAAAAATGTTACCGTTGGAGTCCGTTCTGATAATTGAAAATCCACTCCTAACAGGTTGGAGTCGGCTCCAACTTTTCAGTGTCGCTCTAGATCGGGTATCCAAAAATAGCAAAGAAAAATTTTGTTGAGGAGTCGGCTCCAAGAAAGTTAAGTGTCGGCTCGTCGCTTTCGGGAGTCTGCTCCGAAATCCAAGAGCGTCGGCTCCAGAAATATCCATAAAACAAGCTCTCTGTTCTCAGGTTAGAGTCGGCTCCAGAAACTCAAGTGTCGACTCCTGAACTCTCAGGTGTCAGCTCCCGAATTCTAGGTGTCGGCTCTAAAAACTAAACAGAATATACTTCTCTGTATCTCAGGTTGGAGTCGGCTCCGAAACTCTGAGTGTCGACTCCAGACCATGCCAAAAATCTAGAAACCTTCTGATACGCCTTAGGGTCGGCTCCTGACTATGTGGGTGTCAACTCCAAGTTCTGAACTTTGAAAAAAAAAATTTAAAATTTGATTCAAAACTTATTCCTTTATCTCTTTTGATTGATTAAACATTTTTAACCCCTGAAACACTTATTAAATCTGTCAAAAACATAGTGAATATACTCATGTCTTTTGTTAATCATCAAAATCAATAATTGGGTCAACAATCTCCCCCTTTTTGATGATTATAAAAACATTGAGTATATGCATGATTAAACAATAAGAGTTTCAAATCAAATTTCTCAAATATTTAGTTTTTACAAGTAAGCTCCCCCTGAATGAAGTAGCTCCCCCTATGATACTCAATTTAACTATCAATTACATCTTATATGATTTTAATGTTTGATACCAATTAAACTTTCATATCAAATTAACTTTCAATTAAGCTTATTTAATTAAGCTTATTCCTTTCAATGTATATACATTTTTTCCATTATAACTTTCACATTATAACTTTCAATGCATATACGACTATCAATTACATTTTCTCCCCCTTTTTTGTAATCAACAAAAAGGTTAAGAAATTTCAAATTAAATGACAAAATTAAGAGATGCTTCAAAGATTAAATGATATTCATTAAGTAAAAAGTTCATTACATACTTCACAAAGTCAAGCATTACAGAAAAAAATCTTCATTACATCAAAATTTCAGTAAACACATCAAACATCAAACTAAAGCAAATAAACATCAAATCCCAAATCTCCTTTTGAGTTCTTCTAGAATCTTGCCCATCCCTTCTCTTTGAGTAGCAATGAATTCATTTAGTCTCCTATCAAAGAATCTGGATGCAACAACGATCTTTTCTTGTAACTCAGCATTGCATTTGGAATATGTCTCTGAATCACCTCCAATCTCTTTAAGTTCTTCAAAAATATTCTTGAGATCATTCTTCAAAGATTCTGCGGAGGCTCCAAGGATGGACTCAATTTTGTTTACTCTTTCATCCAAGGAGTAAAACATTTCTCTTAAATTCATCAAGCTATTGTCAATTTCAGTTTTCATCTCTTCCTTGTGAGTACCAAATAATTCTTTAAGTTGCTCTAGCTGAACAACAGAAAAACCAACAGTAGGAACAGACACTAGTACAGATGCAGGAACGGAAGTAGGTGCCGATGGTGGTGATGATCTGCTAGGTTCTGTGAAGGATGTCTCACTAAAGGTGCAGTGGCTCTAATGTCAGCCGCTCTTTCATCCTGATTACTCTTTCTTTTCTATCTACCATTCACTTTCACAAATCCCATTCTATGCACAGTAGCCAGGTTGTAATAATCGGTGTGTCTAAGGTTCTTTAAATGTTCATTCTTTGAAATGACAACACCCTAGCTTTGGAATACTAAAGTTAATATCATGCCATAGGGTAAAGAGGATCTTTTCTTATTCCCTACCTCTACCATATACCAAATCATCATAGCAGGCTGACCAGTCAAAACACTATCCATAAGTACAATGTCTTGCTCTGAGACATACTCAAAACGTCCAATCTTGAGAAATAAAATCCTACCACAAATGTTATGCAACAGCCTAAGTTCAAGAGGCAACTGATTTGCCCTAATTTCTTCAAATTCGGTTATTTCCCTACCTAACATCCTTGATAAAGCGTTTGATCTTTCACTGTGAATGCTTCCAGCAAGCCCAGTAACGGGAACCCTAAAAGATTTCCTAAAATTTTTGAAGTAATATGAATCCTTTTCCCTCTTACTGAACTAACAATTCCTCCATCTCCTCTAGATAAATTGAAATAAAATTCCTTGACTAGGGCTGGTTAAGTAGGTAAATCAAGGGAACATACCTTATCCCAACGTAGTTCAGTCAACTGCCGCCCAATGGTAAAACCTTCTTCCTCAAGGAAATGAAAGTCTACCTTTCTACCCATTGTGATTACACGGCCTGCCAAAGTATCAATTTGAGGTGAGGACGGGCTTGGAGCAGCGCTCGATGTGGATGACGAGGAAGAGGATGCAGAACTCGGCGAAGGCTGCCTTGCTGGACGCCTTACAGTCCGTTTCCTGGTCATCACCCCTCCACCAAACACTGATCCCCTACGTTTGGGTGCCATTGAGAGCTAAGGAGTGGTTAATTTGAGGAATTTTGGGTTTTGGAAGAGTTGGAGAGAGTTTGGAGAGGATTGGAGTCGATTGAAATGAACGAGGAGTCGACTCTGCCCTAAATAAGTTAACCTGGGACCACTTGGAGTCGACTCCCGTAAAGGAGGTGTTGGCTCCAGATTGCTAACACAGTCAGCGCTCGAACTGGAGTCGGCTCTGCTAAGGTGGGTGTCGGCTCTAAGGTCTCAGACGAGAATGATACAGACAAGGTGTCGACTCCACAAATCAAGTTGTCGACTCCACTGATAGTTCAAAAAAAATAAGAGAGTTTCAAACATCCAAAACTTGTCGAAATAAAATCAATGAATTTTTGATAAAATCTTTGGAATGTGGAGAATCAAATTGTTCAAATGTCTAGATAAATAGTCCTTAAAGTCTTGAGAGAAATTTCAAGAAATTGATTGAAATCAAGATAATCATTCCTTAGGGGTTTTAAAATCATTCCAAAGGGTCACAATTCCCTAACTTTCCTCTAAGATAACAAAATCTTTCTTTACTCAAAGGTTTTGTAAATATGTCCGCTAGTTGTTCCTCAGTGCAAACATAATCAAGACAAATTTTACCATTAGCTACATGTTCTCTAATGAAGTGATATCTAATTTCAATATGTTTAGTTCTTGAATGTTGGATTGGATTTTTAGTTAAGTTTATTGCACTTGTATTATCACATTTAATAGGAGTTTTATCAAGTGTTATGCCATAATCTTCAAGTTATCGCTTAATCCAAAGGATTTGAGCACAGCAACTTTCAGCTGCAACATATTCTGCTTCAGCAGTAGATAATGCAACCGAGTTTTGCTTTTTGCTAAACCAAGAGATTAAGTTACTTCTAAAAATTGACATGCACCACTTGTACTCTTTCTATCTAATTTACATCCAGCATAATCAGAATCAGAATAAGCAATTAAATTCAGTGTTGAGTCTCTAGAATACCATAATCCTACATTTTTAGTTCCACTTAGATATCTTAGTATTATTTTTACAGCAATTAAGTGAGATTCTTTAGGTTCTGATTGAAATCTAGCACATAGACAAACAACAAACATGATATCAGGTCTACTTGCAGTTAAGTAAAGTAAGGATCCGATCATACCTCTATAGTATTTTTGATCTACTTTCTTACCATCTTCATCTTTGTCTAATTTGCATGAAGGACTCATTAGGTGTTCCAAGGGTTTGATTGATTCCATTCCAAACTTCTTAAGAATTTCCTTTGTGTACTTTGTTTGGTTGATGAAAATCCCCTCTCTACTTTGCTTGATTTGAAGTCCTAGGAAGAAATTGAGTTCTCCCATCATGCTCATTTCGAATTCACCCTGCATTAGCTTAGCAAACTCTTGACATAGAAGATCGTTAGTAGCACCGAATACAATATCATCTACATAGATTTGTACTACTAATAAATCTTTATGTTTTCTTTTCAAAAATAGTTTTATCTACATTTCCTCTAGTAAAATCATTTTCAATTAGAAATTTACTTAATCTATCATACCAAGCTCTAGGTGCTTGTTTTAAACCATAAATGCTTTGTGTAATTTAAAAACATGATTTGGAAATTCATGATCTTCAAAACCAGGTGGTTGTTCTACAAAAACTTCTTCATTTATAAAATCATTTAAAAATGTACTTTTAACATCCATTTAAAATAAATTAATATTCATATGACATTGCAAATGCAAGTAATAATCTAATTGCTTCTAATCTAGCTACAGGTGCAAAGGTTTCATCAAAATCAATTCCTTCTTCTTGATTATATCCTTTTGCAACTAATCTAGCTTTATTTCTAATTACTATGCAATTTTCATCTAGTTTATTTCTAAATACCCATTTAGATCCTATAACTGAATGACCTTTAGGTCTATCAACTAAGGACCATACATTATTTCTAGTAAATTGATTTAATTCCTCTGCATAGCTAGCATCCAATTACTATCTTTTTTAGCTTCTTCTATAGTTTTAGGTTCAATTTGAGATACAAATGCAAGATGATTATTGATATTCCTCATGGATGATCTAGTTCTTACACCTTGAGATGGATCACCTATAATCAATTCCTTAGGATGACCATAAGCATATCTCCAATCTCTAGGCAGATCTACATCATTGCGAGTAGTATCAATAACATCAACCCTAGTGGAATCATCATCTTTAGCTTCTTGTTCATGATCTGAAGATACATCTATATTTAATTTTTTAATATCCTTTTCTAGCAAATTTGTATCTTCCTCATCATCAATCTTTTCTGAACTTGATGCTAAGGATTCATCAAAAACTACATGAATAGATTCTTCTACTATTAAGTTCCTTTTGTTAAATACTTTAAAGGCTTTACTAGTTGTTGAATATCCTAAGAATATGCCTTCATCAGATTTTGCATCAAATTTTTCTAAGTTGTCCTTACCATTATTATGAATGAAACATTTACAACCAAATGCATGAAAATAACTAATGTTAGGTTTCCTATTATTCCATAATTCATAAGGAGTTTTCTTAAGAATTGGCCTAATTAAAGCTCTATTAAGGATGTAACATGCCGTATTTATAGCTTTCGCCCAAAAGTATTTTGGTAGGTTGCTTTCACATAGCATGGTACGGCCATGTCTTCTAAAGTTATATTCTTTCTTTCTACAACTCCATTTTGTTGTGGTGTTCTAGGTGCAGAAAAGTTGTGATTAATGTCATGTTTAATGCAGAAATTTTTAAATAAGTGATTTTCAAATTCTGTGCCATGATCACTTCTAAGAGACACTATGGTGGTGTTTTTCTCATTAGTGACTTTCTTGAAGAATTTCAGAAATATTGAGAAAGTCTCATCATCCTTATGAGCCAAAAACAATACCCAAGTGATCTAGAATAATCATCTACTATCACAAGACCATATTTCTTTCCTCCTAGACTAGTGGTTCTAGTTGGTCCAAAAAGGTCCATGTGAAGTAGCTCTAGTGGCCTAGAAGTGGAAACAACATTCTTGGATTTGAAAGAGTTCTAGTTTGTTTTTCAAATTGACATGCATCATAAATTCTGTTATTTTCAAAATCTAACTTTGAAAGTCCTTTAACTAAATTCATTCTAATTAATTTTGAAATCAAGTGTGTACTTGCATGACCTAATCTACGATGCCACAACCATCCATTCTCATTTACATTAGCATTATCAGCAACTAAGCAATGACTATTAGTAGACAAATTATCTAAATCAATTAAATATACATCACCATTTCTACTTCTAGTAAATATAATGCTATTGTCAATAGGATTAGAAACGGTGCAGATAGAAGCTTCAAATGAAATTTTAAAACCTTTATCACATAATTGCTAATACTAATTAAATTATGCTTTAAACCATCTATATAAAGAACATTTTCAATAAAAGTGGAGGGAGTTATCTGAATTTTACCAAAGCCCATAATCTGACCTTTGCCGTTATCTCGAAGGTTATTACTCCTCCTCTTTTATCCTTAAGGGTGATGAATTGATCTTTGTCACCCATCATGTGGCGGTGCCGGTGGAGGTCCGATCGGCCACGGTGGCTGGCCGTGCCGTCGGCACGCTTCTTGGCCGCAACGGGTCGCTGGCCACGGCGGTGGCCAGCTCTGGCCCGGCCATCGGTGGTCGGAGGATTGGGCCGAGCAGCCGCTATCAAGATACCACTTTCGTTTTGATCTTTTGGCCGCAAGACACTCCTGCAAAGTAATCAAACTTTTTGTTTAGGTACCCAAGCTTTCTTGGGTCCTTCATGGTTAGTAGCAACAAAGATTGTTCCTTTTGAAACCCATATTTTCTTTCCTTTAATATTTAAATTCTTATTAATTTTTTTAAAATTGCATGCATAGGCTTTGTGTCCTTTCTTGTTACAGCAATAACATAAGACCTCATTTTTCTTATGTTCCTTTCTAAAGAAAATTTTAACATACTTTTTTTCTTGTTAGGCCTATAACCTAATCCAGCCTTATCAAATACAGCTCTTTGATTACTCAATAACAAATTAAGTTTTTCAGAGCTATATGTAAATTTATCAACTATATTTTTATATTTATCAACTTCTATCTTTAAATTGACATTTTCATTTGAAATTGATTCTTTTTCTTTTAGCAAATTCTTATTTTAGATTTTAATTCTTCAATTTCATGGGTTAGTTTATCTTTTTCTTTGACAAGATTTAAATTATCATTTTCAAAGATTTGCTTTTCTTTTTCAAAACTTTAAAATCACTAACTAGTTCGTTAAATACATCAAACAATTTATCAAAGGTAAAGTCATGAGTTTCGGTACTTACCTCATCGTCATTTACCATAAAAAATGTTTGCAACCTCTTTTTGTTCTTCCTCGGAAGAGGATTCCTCGCTATCGCTCAATGTTGCAACATATGCCTTTTTCTTTTTATTGTACCCCTTTTTTAATTGAGGACCCATATCAAAAGTGCACCGGTTTCTTACATTCATAGTATATGATGAGGTCTTTCTCTTTATCCTTGTCCTTTTCTTTTTCTTTTTCACCTTCCATCTTTGTTTCAAATTTTTTCTCGTGGAAGGATCTCTTTCTTTGCATAAATCTTTTAAATTTCTTAGCAAGGAGTGCAGTCTCCTCATCATCATCATCTTCTTCATCACTGCTGCTTTTTTCAATTTCTGCAGCTTTGAGGGCAATTGTTTTCTTCTTCTTGACGTCTTCCTCTATATGTTGTTTCATGGTTAACTCATGAGTCATTAGTGATCCAAGTAGCTCCTCCAAAGGTAAGGTATTGAGGTCCTTGGCTTCTTGGATTGCAGTCACCTTTGCTTCCTATGTCCTTAGAAGAGACCTAAAGATTTTACGAACCAACTCAGAGTTAGTATAGGTCTTGCCAAGACTCTTTAAACCATTCACAATATCAGTAAATCTTGTATACATGCAGGTTATAGATTCAGTTTGTTCCATGCTAAACAATTCATATTTATGAACAAGAATATTAATCTTTGATTCTTTGACTTGATTAGTACCCTCATGGGTAACTTCTAATCTGTCCCAAATTTCTTTTGCGGAAATACATGTAGAAATTCTATTAAACTCATTAGCATCTAATGCACAATATAAAACATTCATGGCCTTAGCATTGAGCTAAGCCATTTTCCTATCGTTCTCATTCCAATCCCTTTCGGGTTTAGGAACTATTGAACCATCTACTATGTGTGTGGGTGTGCTAGGTCCATTAGTGATTACACTCTATAGTTCATAATCTAAAGCTTGAATAAAAATTCTCATTCTAACTTTCCAATAAGAGTAGTTTGAACCATTAAATAAAGGAGGTATATTTGTAAAATGACCTTCAGCAAATGAAGATCCAGCTTAAGCTGCCATTTGGATCTTTAGCTCTTGATCGTTTGATCAAATAAACAATAAGCACAAGCTCTGATACCAATTATTGGCCCAGATGGCAACCCAAGAGGGGGGGTGAATTGGGTTCTTAAAAATTAGCTTTTTAAAATTATGTGCTTTGAAATGAAGGAGATTGAGTGCAAGATAAATGCTAGGCTCAAATAATGAGATAGGAAGAGACAAAGAAATAAAGCACGGCAAACACAAAGATTTTATAGTGGTTCGGTGTATCCAACACCTACATCCACTCCCAAGTAGCACTTGGGCCCAGACTATAATCCTCTTAATTACAGTCGAGTTGTTTTACAAGCTCACAACTCAAAACTTATTATTTTCCCCGGGATCACAACGAACCCAGCTGTTTTTATCGGGCTCACCAGCACAAAACCCAAACACAAGCTATCCTTAGCTTGTCCCGAGGTATACTACCTCCACTAATTCAATCCCCTGATTGAATTAGCAAACAATAGTTTGAAAACAATAAAGATTTCAATACAACACTTAAACAGCTCCTTAATTGAGCAGATATTCAATAAAATAAATAGGGTAAGAAAAGCCTGATTGAAGCTCTTTGAATGTATGCTTTTCTTCTTTTCCTCTCTTCTCCTTTGAAAGATTGAATCAGCCTCAGCTCAGTTTCTTCATGCAGTAGAGAAGTTAAGGATTTAGGGCTTTTGCTTTCTCTCTTCAAATGTTGGAAATCTCCTTGATTTGATCTTGAGAAGCTTGTGGATTTCTCTTTGAACTTTTCTGGGATTGATGGACTTAAGCTCAGAGTATTTCCTTTTGATTTCTCTCTTTCTTTCTTAGTATTTCTAAATATTCTCTCTTTTTCTTGCTATGTTCTCTCTTTTTTCTTCCCTTTTTTTTTAAAAAAAACGGACGGATATTCCTCCTTTTATAGATCTCTTAATCCAAGGTTTAGGTGGGAGATATAGCCGTTGTGAGATGCTTGGATACTCCTACACACAAAGAAAAATAATCGTTAGAGATTAGGTGGAAAAAATGTTACCGTTGGAGTCCATTCTGACAATTGAAAATCCGCTCCTAATAGGTTGGAGTCGGCTCCAACTTTTCAGGTGTCGGCTCCAGATCGGGTATCCAAAAATAGCAAAGAAAAAGTTTGTTGAGGAGTCAGCTCTGAGAAAGTTAAGTGTCGGCTCGTCGCTTTCAGGAGTCGGCTCTGGAATCCAAGAGTGTCGACTCCAGAAATGTCCATAAAACATGCTCTCTGTTCTCAGGTTAGAGTTGGCTCCAGAAACTCAGGTGTCGGCTCCCGAACTCTCAGGTGTCAGCTCCCAAATTCTAGGTGTCGGCTCCGGAAACTGAAATAGAATGCACTTCTCTATATCTCAGGTTGGAGTCGGCTCCGAAACTTTGAGTGTCAACTCCAAACCATACCAAAAATCTAGAAACCTTTTGATATGCCTTGGGGTCTGCTCCTGACTATTTGGGTGTCGATTCCAAGTTCTGAACTTTAAAAATTTTCTTTTAAAATTTGATTCAAAACTTATTCCTTTATCCCTTTTGATTGATTAAACATTTTTAACCCCTGAAACACTTATTAAATCTATCATAAACATAGTGAATATACTCATGTCTTTTGTTAATCATCAAAATCAATAATTGGGTCAACATCCAAGACAGAGAAAATCATCTTTGCCCTGATCATCTCCGCCTGACATCTCCGTCTGTATTTTCAAGCCCATCCCATTGTGGTGTTCATGGACCAACCCCTTCGAGCTATTTTGGTTCGTCCGGACACCTCAGGCCGACTCGCTAAGTGGGCCATCAAGCTGGGAGAGTTCGACCTCTCCTTCCAGGCACGGCCGGCTCTAAAGTCCCAAGTCCTGGCCGATTTCCTGGTCGAGTGTACTTGGGCAGATGGGGCGACTGAGGAGGCTTCAGTGGAGCAGCATGAGCCCGGGCCGAGCGATGATGGAGAGACCTGGATCCTCCATGTGGACAGTGCGTCAAACTCTCAAGGAAGCGGTGCCGGCCTCATTCGTGCCAGATCGGGTGGAGAGAAAACAGAATGCGCCCTGCGGTTTCTATTCGAAGCCACCAATAATTAAGCCGAGTACGAGGCCCTACTGGCAGGATTAAGGCTAGCCCGAGAATTCGGAATAAGGTGCCTCAGAGCCTTCACCGATTCGCAACTTGTCTCCAGACAAATCAATGGAGAATACGAAGTGCGTGACTCTTCTATGACCCAATACCTGAGCAAGGTTCGGCTCTTGGTCTCTCCGTTAGCTTATTTCAGCATCAGCTACATTCCTCGGAGCGAGAACACCAAGGCCGACACCCTCTCCCGCCTGGCTATCTCCACCGACGACATCACAAGGGACGCCTACATCAAACACTTAGAAAGGCCCAGCATAGAAGACAGTGAGGAAGTCTTCCCGCTCACCCAAGAGCCGACATGGATGGATGCTACGTCCGCTATCTCACTGACAACACCCTCCCCGATGATCGTAACAAAGCCAGGCTACTCAAGTGGAGGGCCTCCAAATTCATCCTCGTAGATGGACATCTATACAAAGGTCATTCTCCTACCCCCTACTCAAATGCGTGGGACCCACCGATGCCGACTACATCCTTAGGGAAATCCATGAAAGCATCTGCGGAAATCACCTGGGGGGCAGGTCCCTAGCCCAGAAGGCCCTTCGTTAGGCATACTTATGGCTCACCATGAGGGAGGACACTGCCAAACTGGTTCAGAAGTGCGATGGTTGCTAGCGCCACACACACATCCAGCATCATCCGTCTATCCCGTTGAACCCACTCTGGCCCCTTAGCCCTTGCTCAGTGGGGAATGGACATCCTTGGGTCATTCTCCCTAGCTCTGGGACAGCGGAGATTCTTGCTAGTAGCCATCGACTACTTCACCAAGTGGGTCAAGGTCGAGGCGTTGGCTAAGATCATCGAAGGTAAAGTCAAAGCCTTCTTTTGGAAGTTGATCATATGCCGCTTTGGCCAACCTCATACCCTCATCACGAACAATGGCCGCCAGTTCAACAATGATGCATTCAAGGCTTTCTGCGACGAGCTAGATATTCATCATCGATTCACCTCTGTCGGCCACCCTCAGATCAACGGAGAGGCTGAGGTCATGAACCGTACCATTTTTAGAGGGCTCAGGACTTGGCTAGATGGGTCCAAGGGTCGATGGGTAGAGGAGCTTCCCAGTGTGATCTGGGCTTACCACACGACCCCCAGGGCCCCAACGGGTGAGACCCCCTTCAGTCTCGCCTTCGGATCCGAAGTTGTCATCCCCGTCGAGATCGGACTGCCTAGTCCGCGCTTGGAGTCCTTCAATGAGGAAAACAATTCCGCACTGATAAGAGCCAACCTAGACTTCATCGATGAGGCATATGACCGGGCGAGGCTACGTATGGTGACCTTTCGCCAACGGGCAACCAAGTACTACAATGCCTGAATTCATCCCAAGATATTTCGCCATGGAGATCTGGTTTTAAGAAAGGCTGAAGTATCCAAGCCTACGGAGGGGGGCAAACTGTCCCCCAACTGGGAAGGTCCTTATCGTGTCGCCGAGACACTCCACCGAGGAGCATATAGACTAGAGGAACTCGACTGACAACCCATTCCACGTACCTAGAATGTGGATAACCTCCACCAATATTATCAATGATGTATCCCCCCAGAGGTACGAGTAATAAAAGGGTCCCTTCCAATGCCACAACCTACTCTCCCTTGTATCCAAGGACTAGATCTCAAGAAAGGAGCTCGTCGGCATCGCGGCCTACTAGACACCACTCGGCCCTGGCATGGAGGTGCCCCCGAGTCAGTTAAGACCCTAAAGGCTCCGTACCCACCGAGTTGCCCCTCGGATGGGACACAAATCCCCGAGGTAGTTCTAAAGGAGCACGCCGGCATTGTGGCCCACGTGACACCACTCGGCTCTGGCACGGAGGTGCCCCCGAGTCAGTTAAGACCCTAAAGGCTCCGTACCCGCCGAGTCGCCCCTTGGGCGGCACACAAACCCCCAAGGTGGTTCTAAAGGAGCTCACCGGCATCGCGGCCTACGAGACACCACTCGGCCCCGGCACGGAGGTGCCCCTGAGTCGGTTAAGATCCTAAAGGCTCCGTACCTGCCGAGTTGCCCCTCGAGCAGCACATAAACCTCCGAGGTAGTTCTAAAGGAGCACGCCGGTATCACAGCCCACGGGACACCACTCGGCCCCAGTACGAAGGTGCCCCAGAGTCGGTTAAGACCCTAAAGGCTCTGTACCTGCCGAGTCGCCCCTCGGGCGGCACACAAACCTTCAAGATGGTTCTAAAGGAGCTCGTCGGCATCGCGACCCATGGGACACCACTCGGTCCCGGCACGGAGGTGCCCCCGAGTCGGTTAAGACCCTAAAGGCTTCGTACCCACTGAGTCGCCCCTTGGATGGCACACAAACCCCCGAGGTGGTTCTAAAGGAGCTTGTCGGCATCGCGGCCCATGGGACACCACTCGGCCCGGCACGGAGGTACCCCCGAGTTGGTTAAGACCCTAAAGGCTCCATACCTGCCGAGTCGCCCCTCAGGCAGCACACCAAACCCCGAGGTGGTTCTAAAGGAGCTCGCCAGCATCGCGACCCATGGGACACCACTCGGCTCCGGTACGAAGGTGCCCCAAAGTCGGTTAAGACCCTAAAGGCTCCGTACCCACCAAGTTGTACCTTGGACGACACACAAACCTCCAAGATGGTTCTAAAGGAGCTCGCCGGCATCGCGGCCCACGAGACACCACTCGGTCCTGGCACGGAGGTGCCCCCGAGTCGGTTAAGACCCTAAAGGCTCTGTACCCACCGATTCACCCCTCAGGCGGCACACAAACCCCTGAGGTGGTTCTAAAGGAGCTCGCCAGCATCGCGGCCCATGGGACACCACTCGGCCTCGGCACAAAGGTGCCCCTGAGTCAATTAAGACCCTAAAGGCTTCGTACTCGCTGAGTCGCCCCTCAAGCGGCATACAAACCCTCGAGGTGGTTCTAAAGGAGCTCGTCGGCATCGCAGCCCACGGGACACCACTTGGTCCCGGCACGGAGGTGCCTCCGAGTCGGTTAAGACCCTAAAGGCTTCATACCCATTGAGTCACCTCTCGGACGGCACACAAACCTCCGAGGTGGTTCTAAAGGAGCTCGCCGGCATCGCGGCCCACGGGACACCACTTGGCCCTGGTACGGAGGTGCCCTCGAGTCGGTTAAGACCCTAAAGGCTCTGTACCCACCGAGTCGCCCCTCGGACGGCACACAAACCCCTGAGGTGGTTCTAAAGGAGCTTGCCAGCATCGCGACCCATGGGACACCACTCGGCCTCGGCACAGAGGTGCCCCTGAGTCAATTAAGACCCTAAAGGCTTTGTACCCGCCGAGTCGCCCCTTGGGCGGCATACAAACCCCCGAGGTGGTTCTAAAGGAGCTCATAGGCATCGCAGACCACGGGACACCACTTGGTCCCAGCATGGAGGTGCCCCCGAGTCGGTTAAGACCCTAAAGGCTCCATACCCGTTGAGTCACCTCTCGAGCGGCACACAAACCTCCGAGGTGGTTCTAAAGGAGCTTGCCAGCATCGTGGCCCATGGGACACCACTCAGCCTCGGCATGGAGTTGCCTCCGAATCGATTAAGACCCTAAAGGCTCCATACCCGCCGAGTCGCCCCTCGGGCAGCACACAAACCCCTGAGGTGGTTCTAAAGGAGCTCGCCAGTATCGTGCCTACGGGACACCACTCGGCCCCGGTACGGAGGTGCCCCCAAGTCGGTTAAGACCCTAAAGGCCCTGAACCCATCGAGTTGCCCCTCGAGCGGCGTGCAAAATCTCGGGGTGGTTCAGAAAGACTTCGCCAACACTGCAGCCAATAGAGAACCACCCGGCCTTGGCACAAAGTTGCTCCCGGATCATTCTAAGTCCTTAGAAGATCTGTGCACGGATGAATCTCCCCTCAAATAGCCTGCGACAACCCAAGGCATCTCAAGCAGCCTTCCGCACGGCCAGCTTATTTCTTGAAGACGCATTCAAACATCGGCGAAACTAAGACTATGATTCGGCCACGACATCGTTAACATGCACAATGCTCAGAAATAGGAAACGTCTAAGAAAGAAGAACCCTGTTCATTAACAGGTATAGGGCCCGGCTTATTGTTAGTCGTAAAAGAAAATATTTGATCGAAACAAAGGAAGAGACAAACAAGATAGGGCACAAAAACATTTTCGCAAAAGCTCTTCTTCATTAATAATGGGGGTGAAGTACAAAAATTCAGCCCAAGGCTGGTTACAAAAAAAAGAGAGAAAGAACAACTCTTTAGGGCTCACTCAGGCCTGGCTCTCCCTTGTCCTCCTCCTCCTCCGCCAGCCCCTCGTCAGGTTCCCCGGGCTGGATCCCCTCGAGCTTGGAGCTGCTGATTTTGAGAGCCGCGGACACTTTGGCCTTGCACATGTTGAAGCCCTTAACGTAAGCATCAAGGCCCCGACCTTTTCATGGCTCGCCTCAACCGCCGCCCTCTCCGCGGCGGCTGCTCTCTGCACAGCGGCAAGGGCCTCATTATGCGTCACCTCGGCCTGTCCCTCAACAAGTTGAAGCTGGCGAGCCAGCTCCTCCGACCGTGCCACGGCGGCCTCCCATCTGGCCGAGACCAGCGCCAACTTGGTTTCAGCCACTGAGGCCCGGCCACTCTCGACCTTGGCCCGGCACTCCGCCTCCCTTATTCGGCCGCCCAGATTTTTCTCCCGGGCCTTGGCCTCATGATGAAGTCGAGCAAGGCTCTGAGACTGTACCATGCTCTCCTTCTTATAGTTGTTGGCCCACGCCAGGGACTTCACGAGCGCGTCCGCATAGTGGGACAGTGCTTCGCGAAGGGCCATTGCACCGTTGGCCATCTGCAGTAGAAGAATGTGTTAATCGCAGGAAAAACTGGGACATCGCAAAGCATGTCCAGAAATGAAGAAAATTCAGAAGGTTACCTGGATGATGGAGACCATCATTATGTCCAAAACCGCGGAGTGGCTCTGCCCCCGCATTTCCTCGTCGGACTCGGCAGTCCAAACTCTTGATAGAAGACGGACAGCCCGCCCAGCATCCGCCATTGAACTGAGCATGGGTGCTAACCACGCTGGCCCCTCCTGTGGCCCTTCAGCCTGAGGGCGGGTCAAGTGGCACACCGATCGTTGGGATGAGCTCCCCAACAATCCCTCTGCTTTCTGGTCATCTCCGTCCCAACCTTGGACCTTCTGGCGACTGACTCCCCCTCTCCGGCAGTCGAGGGAGCCCTCTCTGCCTCCGGCTCCGCAGCAGTCGGAGGGCCGACAACAACTGTAACCTGCCCCGCCCCAGGCGCGTTAGCAGCGGCAGGGACTTCCTCTTCGAGATCCATGACCACCACGGTGGCTTTAGTGGTGACCAGGATCTCCCCTTCCTATACTTCGGTCCCGGTCGGCCCCGAGACCACTCCTCCAGCCGGCACTTCCTCGGCCGGCTCCTCCACGAGCATTGGAGCCTTGGGGGCTTCAACAGCTTGAGTCGGCTCGGCCGGCTCCCTTCTTCGAGCCTTCTTCGCCGGCCTAGCCGCTTCTCCCGCTGCTTGCCTCTTTTGCCGCAGGACGGTTTCAAACTTGTTGGTGGAAAACTTCATCGCTGCACCAAAAAACGATGAACAATTAGCAACAACATAAAATAAATGTTGGGTCGAGACAGAAGTAGTCGAACGTCGTGCTCACCAACCACCGGGGCCAACTCAGCCTCAAGCAGGTTCTCCTCGGATAGGAGTTCCTTGTAGCTAGGGATTTGGCAGGAGGACAACTGGGTAAAGAGTTCCCTATCCCTCTCCCCCACGATGGCATTATCATTAGGGCTGGTGTCCGGCTCTCTCCAATCAGCCCTCACTCCCTCGACATGGGCGAAAAGGAATTGGGACTTCCACTCCCTAATCTTGGACGGGAGACCTAAGGGGAAGGCTCTACCCGGCCTGGCGATGAATGCCCACCAGGCACCCTCACCTTGGCGGCGGAGCTTATAGAAAGCCCAGAACAGTGACAGTCCTGCCTGGGCCCCCTGGAAGCATCAAAGAATGACAAAAGCACAGACGATTCGAATCGAGTTCGGAGTCAACTGCGCCGACACTAACCTATACCTATCTAAAAGGTTCAAGAAAAAGGGATGAAAAGGAAGGCACAACCCGTACCGAAAAAACTCCTCATATAGAGCGACCTAACCATGGCGGACAGAAGTCACTCTATCTTTGGGCCCCGGCGCGAACAAGTGGATGAAACTGGGAACCATGTACCTAGCCCTGATGGCCTCTACATCCTTAGGGGTCATGGTTGAGGCTACCCCCGCAGAACTTGCTGGATCAAGGCCCAACGCCGGAGGTGGTGCCGGATGGTGGGAAGACACAGGAACCACCTTAATAAGGGGAGCTATAATGGACAGAGGTTTTGTCATCATCTGTCGGTCGCGGATGGTAATGCCACCCACCGGCCGAGGCACCTGGTTAACTGAGGGGGTTCAGTCTTCACTATCGGAATGGGAAGACTCTACTATGGGCCTCTTACCCTCCCTAACAGCACGACGGTCTATGGGTAAGACGAAGGATGAAACTAACATGGGAATCAAAATAAACCTGGAGACAGAAGGGCTCAGATCGCAGAGGAACTCAGAAAGGAGAAAGCTGGAAGAAAGCGCTAGCAGTGTAACAGCTTTCCCCCGGACCCTCGGGACGCTGTTATACCCCCCATCTCCAAACTGGGACGCCCAAGACCCCGCCATGTGGCACACTTCTATTGCACCATGGGCTGTCCACCGGCAATCTCGCCTATGCCCGAGACGTGCCACTTTGATTCGTCCCGAGAAGCGTGATCCCCGGCCAATCGCAAAACATAGAAAGTGGAGAAGCAATGATAACCCCCACCTTTTTTCCATCCTCCGATGGGTGCCCTCATCTAGGCATCCGACGCCAATGTCAGCTCCCACCTACCGCATTATTGTGAAAGATTTTCGAAGTGACACTGCCTGAAAAAATGCGCTAGCTCACCAGTCATTGAAAGCGCACTAAAGGGCAATCATTTTTGAATTTTTTCGCCCCTTTCGCCCAAAGGATAGCAGGTGCGTGGCCCTTCATGCTCAGGGGCGGGAGGGCATCTGATGTGGCTAATGCAGCCACGAGGGCAATCATGGCAAAATCAAAAGCTTAAGGCGGCCCCGCCCCGGCATCTCCAAGTCGGCCGAGTCACCTCCGACCTTCCCTGGTTGGCCCCGCTCGGCCCCAGCATCTCCAAGTCGGCCGAGTCGGCCCCGACCTTCCCTGGTCGGCCCCGCTCGACCCCGACATCTCCAAGTCGGCCGAGTCGGCCCCGACCTTTCCTGGTTGGCCCCGCTCGGCTCCGGCATCTCCAAGTCGGCCAAGTCGGCCCCGACCTTTCCTGGTCGGCCCCGCTCGGCCTCGGCATCTCCAAGTTAGCCGAGTCAGCCCCGACCTTCTGGTCGGCCCCGCTCGACCTCGGCATCTCCGAGTTGGCCAAGTCACCTCCGACCTTCCCTGGTCGGCCCTGCTTGGCCCCGACATCTCCAAGTCCGGCGAGTCGCCTCTGACCTTCATTGGTCAGCCCCGCTCGGCCCCGGCATCTCCAAGTCGACCGAGTCGGCCCTGACCTTCCCTGGTCGGCCCCGCTCGGCTCCGGCATCTCCAAGTCGGTCGAGTCGGCCGAGTTGACCCTGACCTTCCTGGTCGGTCCGCTTGGTCTCGACATCCCCAAGAGAGCCAAGACGGCTCCAATTTTCCCAAGCCGGTCCCAGGATGGTCCTGGCCATTCAAGCAGCCATCTTTCTGACTCGCACCGTCTGACATCGTCAGGCCCAACTACCACGCCGTCGATGGGACCAGACCTAACTACACGTTAGCTCTACTGACTGATAGGACTTGGCTCACCAACCACCATTTTTCCCTCTTCGATGGGATAGAACCCACCAACCGGCCCAGATTTACGCAACCCCCGTGAACCCCAGGCATTCCTTTCTCATGGAACTCCATGTGGTCATACAGGTGTCAACCACCTATAAAAGGTAAGTCCACTCAAGGATCAGGTACGCAAATTTACACACTCATTACTCTACCACCCAGAGAGGGATCCCCTTTTCTTGGAGGCGGGCTCCTCTCCCCCCAGAAGAGCTCGTTTGAGCTCTTTCTTAGCTGTGACCTTGGTTGCTGACTTAAGCGTCGGAGGGTCTCACCGGAGCACCCCTCCGGTCTTAGGACTTCTTGCAGGCCATCCAGCTCGGCAAGGATCCGCTGATTAAGCAGTTTTCTTTTCCCGATATTCAAGACTGGCGATCGAGCGTCATCAATATCAATGACAAGAAAATTATACCATAATGACATGAACATTGTTGATATTGATGACATGTAAATTATGCCATAATAATATGAATATTGTTAACATTAATGATATAAAAAAATTTATATGAAGACATAAACTATTCATAAAAGACTGATTATTGTCTTAATCATTTCAAGATATACATTGAACTTATGTCAATTTACGCAATGGAATATCGTTTTCTTAAAGTACTGTATTCTTATTATATTTATCATTTAATTGCTTTGCTAATTTATGATTAATTCTACTTGTTGAGCATGAGCCTATAAAACATCTTTTTTTTTTTTTTTTCAGATTCAAGGAATTAAATGCGAACCTTGTGTAGAAGCAGAACTTGCCCGATATTCTTACAGCTTTTGCTAGACGTTCTTAGCTATTATTTAAAAACTATTGTGCTAGATGTTATTTATTTATTTCCTAGTTGTATGGACTTTAGTACGATGAAATGGTTATAGAATAAAGCTTGAGTACAATTAATTAAAATTAGATATAATAAAAGTCAAATAGACTTTTTTTTTAACAAAGAAGGTAGATAAAATAACATACAAAAATTATAAAGTTATTTTAAGAAAAAGTTTAAGTTCACAACATAAGATAATGGTAGCAGACATATTGATAAAAATAAAATCTATAGTAAAATATAAAACTATTAATCTAAAAATTAAATTGTAGAATTTGAAAGAAAAAAACTAGAATTATTTAAAGAAAAGTTAGTAAGAATAATGACTATAAATATAAATAGTGATCCCAACTTAATGTGAAAAAAAACTAAATGCATGAAAACATAGCAAAAGAAGTTCTAAGAGAATCGAAAGGAGTAGGACTAGTATGAAAGAAAACTTGGTAGTGGAACAAGAAAGTTTAAGCTCCCATTAAGATTAAAAGGATAAACTACAAAATTTGGCAAGAGGCTAGGGACAAAGAAAGTCTTAAAAAGTATAGGGATGCAAAGAAATAAGCTAAAAAAGCAGTAAGTAATGCGCCAAATTTAAAGCTTATGATGATTTATGTAATAGAATATATATGAAAGAAGATGAAAAGACTATATATAAACTAGTAAAATTAAACAAAAAGAAAATAAAAGATTTGGACTATATTAAATATATTAAGGATAAAGATGAAAAAGACTTAGTAAAAGAAGAAGAGATAAAAGAACGATGAAAAAGTTATTTTAAAAATTATTAAATAAAAATAATTTAGCAAATTTAAGGTAGAAGAATATGATAATTTAGGAATAACAAATGAACATAAATTTTTTCGTAGATCTAACATGCTTGATGTTAAAAAGGCTTTGAGTAAAATAAAAAAATACAGAGGCATTAGGATCAAATGCGATCTCTATTGAGGTTTAGAAAGGCTTAGGAGAAATTGAAGTCATGTGGTTAATCAATTTATTTAACAGGATTGTAGCAACTAAAAGAATGCTGGATGATTGAAGAACAGTATATTAATACCTATATAAAAAATAAAGGAGATATTTAAAATTATGCAAATTATAGAGAGATTAAGTTGATAAGTTATATAATAAAATTATGAGAGAGAGAAATAAAAAATCAAATAAGAGCTAAAACTTTGGTGTCAAATAATCAATTTGGATTTATGCTTAAGAACGACCATGGAAGCTATTTATTTATTAGGAAGATTGATAGAGATGTATAGGAAAAAAAAAGACCTTCATATGGTCTTTATTGATTTAGAGAAAGCATATGATAGAGTACCTAGAGAAATAATATGATGGATTTTAAGAAAAAAAGAGTTACTAAAAGGTGCATAGAATTGATAAAAGATATGTATAATAGAGTAATAACTATTTTTAAAACAACAATAGAAGAAACTAGTGGGTTTTCAATTATTTTAGGTTTACAACAAGGATCTGCATTAAGTTAGTATCTTTTTATATTAATTATGGATGAATTAATCAAATATATTCAAAATAATATCTCATGGTGTATGTTATTTGAAGATGATATAGTGTTGATTGATGAAACTAAATATGGAGTAAATATTAAGCTAGAGATTTGAAGAGAGGCTTTAAAATCTAAAGGTTTTAAGATTAGTAGAACTAAAACTGAATGTATAAAATGTAATTTTAGTAGGAGTAGAAATACAAATGAAGAAATAATGAAAATTGCAAGCCAATGGATACCAAAGAGCGAAAAATTTAGGTATTTGGGATAAATGATCCGGCAAGAAAGTGAAATAGTAAAGATGTGGATCATATAGTTAAAATAGAATGGATTAAGTGGAGGAATACTTCGGGAGTATTATATGATCGGTGCATCCCATTAAAATTGAAGAAAAATTTTATAAAATCGTTATTAGGCCAGTTATGCTATATGGAATAGAATGTTAGGCAATACTGAAACAACATGTAAATTTCTGCGTATGTTAAGATGGATATATAGAAAAACTTTAAAAGATAAAATTAAAAATAAATATATAAGAGAAATGATAGGAGTAGCCTCAATTGAAAATAAAATGAGAGAAAATTAATTTTGGTAGTTTGGATATATACAACGAATACCTTTAGATGCTTTAATTAGAAAGAGTGATATTTTAATAATCTATGATAAGGATAGAGATAGAGGTAGACCTAAACTAATATGAACAGAAATAATTGAAAAGAATATAACTATTTATAATTTGAATGTTGATTTAGTCCTGAATAGAGTAGAGTAGAAGAAGCAGATTCATATAGCTGACCCCATGATATTGGGAAAAGGCTAAGATGAGTTGAGTTGAGTTGAGTGTAGATGCCTTACACTTTGAATTCACCCTACGGCCTGAGGCATGACAAGTTTGTGATAATTCATCTTGATAATCTATGATTATCATATAGATTATCTATTTGACAGTTATGCATGGCAATCTAAGCAATAATATTTGATTCCTATCACAAATCATGATAATTTGATTTCTATCTGAAAAGTAGGTATCTAATAATACCAAAGTATAATAATCTTAAATTATACTTTTAACCTCCATATAAATATTTAATAATACTTAATCTAATTATATATTTTATTTACACTAGATAATATTTAAATATTTAATATTTTATTAATATTTAATATATATAATATGTTATATTAATGTTAAACTTAATATTAATACAATATTTAATATTTTAAATACTTTTAAATATTAATGCAATAATGAAATATTAAATTTAATTTATTGATATTTATGACCTTATTCATATTAAATTATTATATAAATATTTATACATTATATATAATATATAGTATATAATGGGATATTGATAATATATATATAATATAATATATATTTCTAAAATCAATTCATAAAGAATCTTAATTTTTATTAAAATATTTTATATTACAATAAAATGATAAAAAATCGCTTAAAAGATAAATATTTAAATAAAATTTATAAATATGAAGAACTGACTATTGTATTTTGTTACCATGAATCAAACTAATAACCTTCTTTTTTTTAAGAATTTAATACTAAGTATAAAATTATTAAAAATATAAAATTTTGAATAATATTATATTAATATGATTAACTATAATTTGGTTATATAATTTGGGTCAAGTTACAACAACCCAAACATCATAAAAAGGCTAACTTTTGTTACTGGAGTTCGCTTATCCCCGGATGCAGGCATCTGAGTACCCTCATGGTGACCTCAAAATCATTTTAGGGCCTTTACAATGAAGCACACAAAATAAATTCGATAATTTATTATAATAGGGCTCAAATTTGTATCTAGATGAGCAAATATATACAAAAATATATATAATTTTTATATATGCGAATATATGAAAATAAATTTTAATTTTTTATATTTTATAAATGAATCATATAATAACCCGTCGCTAAATTAAATATGAAAAATATAATTTAATTACAAATCTCTACGGCTGCGTTTGGATACCCTATTCCCAGCTGGAATAGGGTCTTATACCCTCTTATTCCCCCAAACAGCCAGATTTTTTTCAGTGGGCCCCATCGTTCTGATTATTCTGGGCAGCTACCCTATTCCCCGTTTCCTATTCCTGGGGACCTCGTGGAATAGGAAACCGATCGTGCGGACCTATCCCCGGGCTAAGAGTGGAATTTTGGAAAGTATTTGGCATTCACATCCGCGCCTGTCATTTCTCACCAACCCCCTTCTGCCCGAGGGTTTCATTCCTTTGCTCCTCTCCTCGAAAAACCTAGCACCGAAGGTAGGGTTTTCTCTTTTTTCTTCTGCAGGTCTCCGAGGCTGCCGATCATCGGTGATTTCTGGGATCGGTTGTCTGTGCTGTCGATCGAATGCTGGGAATCAGAGATTGAGGGTTGTAGGAGCTTCGATAGAGGAATTTACTCCCGATTTCGTGCCATCTTTTCAATGAAGAGGAAATTTCTATATTCAGGGCATTACTGTTGAAGATTCAAAGATTGCGGGTCATATGTAAGTCCCTAACCTTTTGATTTCTTTTGCTTTGTCTGTTTTCCCGATTTCTCTCTTAAATCATCCACGTTTCTCTCTTGATTTCATAGTAATGTTCACATATTTGTAGATTTTGAAAAAAGTTGTGTTTGTTTCCACACATCGTTTTTGTCAATGGATACTTAGACTTTGTTGGAGCTGTTGTGTATGTAGAAGACAGGCTACGGCCACCATCTTCTTCCTCCAAAAAAGGGTAATCAAGGTAACTGGATTTGTCGCCTGCTCTTTGACTCTGATCTTCTTCCTTTCAATCTTTTTAGAAGCGCCGGACTGTTCCGACACTGATATCTGTGGCCCGGCTTCGATCTTCCTATCGCTCTTCCTCTGACTGTTGAAGTAAGCGTTGCCTCTTGTTTCATTTCTGTTGTTAATCTCTGTTATCCCAATTTCCTTGCTATTACATGTGTGCTCTTCCAATATTATTTGGTGGAAGTGCTTTTCGTTTACAACCTGCAGCTTCTAGTTAATTGTTTGTTGGGCTTTTAAAAAAATCGAGAAGTAATAAATAGAAAATTTAATCTTTTGTTCTATTGAGGATTATTAGGTTCAGATGCTCCACATATATGCTTACTTATTTACTTTCTTATAAAATGTGAGTAAAGTATATGATGAGGGCTACTATTAGTGATTATTTACTTTTGCATGTTGACCATCAAGACAACTACTATTTGTTGGCGCACTTCTTGTACTTCATTACTACCACGATGTCACATATTTCCTGCCATCACCCTACTATTGCCGGTAAGTGCATATTTGGCATCCAGGATCAAAGTATTAATATGGTTTATTCTAAGGTTTGCCATCCCGATGCGGAAGTCCATATTGGTATCACATCGGTACAGTGCCAGTATGTCCAGTATGCGTGCATTGGTTTAGTGTACTAAAACTTGGTATGCGATAGTTTCGAATCTCAATTTGGTGCTGATACAATATGGTACGTGCTATTGAATGGTATGCACCGGGTATGGCGTACCATGGTTTAATCACCGTCTTCATGCAAATCATTATTACTCATTATTACTTATTTACAGTTTGCTCTCACTTAAGTGGTCCCTCCAACATGAAGGCATACAGATTATATGTTTTCTCTATGTTTTATCCCACTACTAATAATGTCATGACAAAACATGGATAATGACTCCTTCAATAATACTTTCATCGTGCAAGCGTTAAATTTTTTGATAAGTAAACATCTCAAAATTTTCATTGCTAGACTTCATTCTAAATCCTGCCATGTTGTTCATGTATCATAGCTTATTGTTTAACTCTTTAATAAATGAAATCTATGAAAATTACTGCATGTCAATTCGTATTGCATTAATATCTGCCATGTCCACTTATTCCGTTGCGATTCATATTGTCAAATGACCATCCACTCTGGCCCTATAGATTAACCATGCCTAAATAAAAAAAGGCTAGTGAATCAACACAAGCAAGAGAAGGATCAAGTCGTCCAAGAGCACCAAATTGGACAAATGCTCTTGATATGATCATGCTAGGCTTGATGAGGCAAGAGAACGACGAAGGTAACTATCACAATGGTACCTTCTCCCAGGATACTTGGAGGAAGATGACAAATTTGTTTAACGAAAGGACTAACATGTTCTTTAGTTTTAGAAACCTGAAAAATCATTTGAAGGTTTTAAAGAAGACCTTCAACTTACTATAACCTAGCTAATCGATCAAGTTGGGGATGGGATCCTGCCCTAAATCTTCCCACGTGTGGCGATGAGCATATGTGGGAGGAGGTCATCTCGGTGAGTGTATGGTTTTTGTTGATAAATCATAGTTCAAATGATTCTGATAACATTATAATACTAAATTTATCAAATTATACTTTAGGTTAACAGGACTATGCTCGGATTAAGGGTAAGTCATTTCCTACTTATGACGACATTGATATTCTTTTTTTAAGGCATACAACTACGGTAGATGGGGGGATACATCTGCTATTCCGGAGGGCATATCCGACAATGATACTTCGGACAACGAGATGGATCGGATCAACTTGGAGGACATAGAATTTGGGCATCCATCACAAAAACGTGGTGGAGTGTCATGTTCATCAGCCGGTCCATTCAATCAACGATTCGTGGATGTATCCCCATCGGGCCCAACTACTTTTGCCTCGACCCTACCCATAGACTGTTCTGGAGAAGGAGGTTTGTCAACTAGCAGTGGAAAGAGGAAAAGGTCATCCTCCATAACTCCTACAGCACGTAAGATCAGGTGCACAACTGATGCAACTGATGTCTTATAAGAGTTGGTGGATCAAGGTCAAAGAAGATTGGAAATTGCTAATGAGATGCTCAAGAGAGATCAGCTTGCTCGACCCACAGTGTACTCTATTGATGAATGCATGCGGAAGCTAGAGAGTATCCCTGGGATTACACCTGAATGCATTCTTGCTGTAGGGAACAGTTTGAAAATTGAGATTAATAGGTGGTTCCTAATGCATTATGAAGGTCCACTACTTGAAGCTTGGCTTAAAAGACAAATGGCTGATTTCTACCGTATACCACCTTCAGTGGCAGCCCCATCTGGAAGTTATGCTCCTGTGCCAATATCTTCATGCCTCCAATGCATGCTGCCCATCAAGGTGGCCCATCTATTTTCGTGCCTCCTCCCTTGCATGCTGCCTCTCCAGGTGGATAGTCCATTCATGCGACCACTATTCAAACCAAGCAGTGATGATAGCATCTCCCATGGTCAGACCCATTCTCCAGTTGGCAGTGCGAAAGAAACTCTCTGTACCACATCTGCATCTTCGACTCAGCAAAGTGAATTTGGTTACTTTCATCGGTGGCCGTAACATATAGCAATATTGAAGTTGACACAGAATTATATATTTTGCTACAGTTGTTTCTACATATGTCAGACCTTCAATTAGAGTTTTACTTTAACCTTGATGAATGTCGCAATGTTGTTGTAAATACGGACATGTTTGCTAGATATGTTTATGCATGTTAGTGTAGTCTATGGCTTCTAATGGTTCTTTCAAATCTCAGATATGCATATAGAGGTCTCATGAACTACTCTCTTTTTGTAATAGATGGATACCTTTCATGATCTTATGACATTTCTAATAGATGAAGACAACTACTGGCAGGATGTCATAACTATGCTGATAAGTAATGGCATCATTGATTTATCAAATTACAATGTTAATTCAAAGAGGCCATGCCGAACGCGACCATTCTCTGGTCATGAACTCATATCAGATATTTGAGTGGACATCCAGATAGAGGTTATGACCACTTTAGGATGACAAACACTATGTTCTTCAAGCTAGAAATGTATTATCATGGCTTCCTGCATCATTCATAACTTCATTCGACGGACCCAAGGAAATGACAAATACTTCAATATATCAATTGAACCCATGACTGTTGATCGAGATGATGATGATGTTGATCCTTATCTTATTATAGGGGATGATGAATCCCGAAGAGGTGACGAACTTCACAATTCCATAGCTAACAGGCTATGGGATGCCCGAAACACGCGCAGTAAATCTAACATGCATCCTTTTCTTTGAACATATTTCTCTTATTGTAAAAGAAAGTATGTTTACCTGATTTAACCTTATTAATAGGGCAGGGTATTATGTGATTTGAGTTTCATATTGGTTTCCCTATAATGCAGGAAATCAAGCTGCTTGATCTTGAGGTTCAGTAATGTCTTCTTCGAGGTATTATGTAGTTTTCGTGGGCCGTAGACGAGGGATCTATGGAACATGGCCTGAGTGTCAGCGTGAGGTAACTGGGTAAGCATGCATTGTACAAGAAATTTAAATCTAGAGAAGAGGCAATTCATGCATTTAGAATTATCGACATCCTCCTGATATGGAATATCAGCTAGGACAAGGGGAGGTACATATGGTCGGGAGTAATGGTGGATCTTTAAAAACCTTTACGTTTGTTTTCGTATCCTTTCTTGTAGGCTTTTGCTTGGCTGTCAGTGTTGTAAGTTATCGTTAATGCTTTGAGATGTTCAGGTTTACTATATCTTGTTCCTATCCTTGTAGCATGACTTGTAACGCTTCCTCTTAGCTTAGAGGTTCTATTTTGGAAACTATTTCCTGCTTTTGTAATGACTACTATGTTACATCACCTATCATCTATTTGTATCATCATTTTGCTATGAGTATATTTGGCAGCCGTGCACTTGATTGATGTAACACTATATGATATTGTTGTAATGACTAGTATTTCGCTGCATTAGAGATATAACCTTATGCTCTTCTTGGTGGTTGCAGTGGCAATGATATTGAAGTGTCGTCTGTGATGACATGACTTGGAGGGCATTTATAAATGCAACAATTGTGACGCATCACAGCTTGGTGCTCTATCAAAGGTGAGGGCGATGATATTAGGCATACGCATAGCATTTCCTGAATTGGATGCATGGAAAATGTGACTGTCAGGAAATAGGTGCTGACAATGCCTTCCTGAGCCAACTCTATCGATGTTCCTATATCTTCATATTGGATTATGTGAGTAGGTAGCCTGAACAATGACGAAATTGGATTTAGAATTAATCATTCATTAGCGAGTCGACAGCTATGTCGTAATATAGAAAATTAAATCTCCCAAATTTTTGATGCCTTTTAGTTAATTGATCTATCTCTTGCAAAATGATCTTCAAATTTTTCGGGGAACTGCTTTCATGATGAACTCGTTCTGACTATTCCATTGCAGATGATATTTTCTGATTTTTAGTTGGACAATAGGGCAGCATACCCTGTGCTGTCATTATAATGTGATTTTTGAATATATTTTATGTCCTAATTTGCCTCTTGTTTGAAAGCTGCCTGTTATGGATGATTAATTTGAAATATAACAATGGAGGTCAGCATTCAATCCCATGAAAATAGATACGATTGGCTGCCCTGAATCTTACAAACGTTGTGTCATATCAGCAATTCCATGCTGAGATCCGAATGATGTATTGACTATATCTATGTATTATTTCAAATTGCGTTCACTGATATTTGTAGGTAGATGCTAATCATTTGAGATTCATATTGGAATATGTCTTGTTGTATAGCTCCAACATTATGCTTTTAGCTTGACTAATTTGCTAAACAAGTAGGCTGAGTTTGAGCCAAATTCCAAATTGAACACGAGCTGCTCTTGAGCAGCTCTGATGTTTGGTAGCTCTTATTTTCAAAGTGTATCTGGAGTTTTACTTGCAATTTTTGACATGGTGCGATGATTAAAGAAGGATAAATTGTTTTATATTCATGTTTTGTCATTGTTTCCTCTTATAATTTTTGTGTGGTTTTAGAAACTCTGAATCTTCTTGAGGTTGGGTTCATGGATCAAATCGGTAGTCTACAAAATCTGGAGAAGAGATAGCAAGATGGGACTGGCTTGAAAGCAAGAGATTAATTGTGTACTTTAGATGGTCACAGATCCTAAAACACAGCAAGATTGGAACACAGTCATGGTGCAAATTTCAAATGGAAACTCATGTAAGATTTATTGGTCAAAAGCATTGCATCTTGTAATCATGTGCAAGTTGAAGCATCAGTTAGTGAAGTAATGCACTCTTAAAAGATTGGGGAAAGATTTACTGAAAGGTTAACAATGAAGTACAGGTTTATATGATAACGGATGACTAGATGTAGAAGATCAATAGAGGAAAGTTGGAATAGCTGATGTGAATGCATGTATTGGTATGTTTGGTAGAGAATGCATGACTGTCCTTAATTTTATTAACAGAGTAGAATAATTTACAATCAGAATGAATGACTGTCCTTAATTTTATTTCCTATCACTTGTGCTCACCTTCTCTCTTTGTCTTTGCCCAAATTGTTGTTTGGGACATTATTTTTTTCTTTTCTCTTTTCGGTATCAAAACATCTAGCAAGTTAACTTAGTTTGGCCTTCTTACATCCATTGTTGGATATGTGGTTCAATGTGTTATTTTTATTAGTGAGTGCAATTGACTAGTTGGAGCACAGCATTGTTCTGTCTATTTAATCATGATTAGTTGTAATTTTAACCATCCTTATTCTAATTAGCTCTCAGATGCACATACGCAGTAACAGTTTGCAGGACTGTGGACATATACTTCAATTTGTTAGCGAGAATCAATTGGGATCCATTTTGGAACCAGGAAAGCCACCGGTAGTGGAGAAAGCTGCTATCTTTAGTAATGCTGTCGAC
Organism: Calamus simplicifolius; assembly: GCA_900491605.1. NCBI lineage: Eukaryota > Viridiplantae > Streptophyta > Magnoliopsida > Arecales > Arecaceae > Calamus > Calamus simplicifolius. The sequence goes on from UESW01001364.1 coordinate 445,038, forward strand.
ATGGTGACTCAGTTTCATAATGAATAACAGAAGCTGAAAGATTCAAATGACAGTCTTCAGGAAAAGAGCAAAGAATTGAAAGAAGATTGGAATTTATCTTTCATCTACTTCACTGTATCCATGATCATGTGTTTGAACCTATCAATTGTATGAGAAAGCTGTGCAGGAATTTTTGTTTAAAAAAATAATACTAATATTTTTACATCCATTGTACTGAACGGACATGGAATTTGTTGATTGTATTATAGATTCTTTTACTACATTTGTGTTTCATAGCTTGAATTCTTTTTTCTGGGAGTGATCTCTTTTTCGTGATATGCATTTAAATAGGCTGTTAAGGGATGTTCATGCTTAATTACCATTACTATCAAAGCTTGGGATTTACATCAAGTGTCATCAACTGAGGACCTGTCTTTAAGATTGGTTCGTTCCTTTTTCAATTTCTAATTTGGTTTGAATGATCATGTGATTCGTGATGCTATATTGTTTTCCCATAAACAACTTTAATATGACTGACTGACTGTTGAGTTTTGTGATCAAGGTTCATCTGTAGGCAGCATCTACTGACAGACTATGATTTTGCAAACAAGATGAGCTATCGACATCGTGATGCTCGCCTTGCACTCTTTTATTAAAATCAAATATATTGTTCCTTTGATTGAAAATATATAAACTGGTTTTCGGTTATCAAATTTGTAGATTCATTCCCAAATATTTATTTCTAAACTATTTAAGTTATCGCATTGTACCTTAAGCTCGAAGGCCCCTTCGATGTTTAAAACCATGCAAGGTACATGAATATTTTAAAAAAATATTCTACATGTTGGTGTAATTATTAAGATTAGTATAGATACCAATTTCTTACATTTTTTATTATAAAATTTATAATTTAATTAATTTAATTTAAATAGTAATAAAAATTTAGAAACTTAATTTGATGAATTTTAAAAAATTTATTGATTTACCGTTAATAAATTGTTATAATTTCATAATTATTTTAGTTTTATTTTTAAAATAATTTTTTTCATTTTAATTTACTAATAACAAATAATTTATTAATGTTAATGTAATAAAATTTAATTGATAAAGTATGTTTTCTTCTATTCGGTCAAGGGATATTTTTGAAATTTCAAAAAGAATTTTTATCTATTCCTACTAAAATATAGGTTTATTTCCATGTCATCCAAACCATTTGAAATAACACTGCATTAATTGCACTAAAAATATGGAATACCAAATTTTTATTCAAACAGAAATCTAAAATAATAAAAAAAATAGGTATTCATATTCATATTCATATTCCTAAAATAACTTTTTGACACGTAGCTTACAGGTTCGTTCATTGTTTAAAAATACTCTGTCCTCCGTGGCATAAGTCGGCAAAAACGCAGGTGAAGTCGGTTTCCAACGTGTGGTTGCCGAAGCGTTGGGCTCCACACTGAATATTATACCACGCCATTTACCAATCAGCACATGACACGTACGCTAACCTAGAAAACGCTCTTCCGTTCGACGCCAAATGCCCAAGTCCCCGCCCGCCCTTGGCCCACACTGCCTCAGAATTAGGGTTTCGCCGGTTTCTTCTCTCCCTCCAATTGAAGAACCCTAAACCCCTTCTTAAAGTTCTTCCTCACCCCACACTCCCCTTCGCTCACTCTTTCTAATGGCGTCGTTGAAGAGAAAAAACTTAGAAGAGCCGGCCGCGGAGCTCGCCCGGCCCCAGAAGGCGGCGAAGGAGGTGGTGGAGCCGACGCGCGTCGACGAGCCGGTGACTTGCCTCCACGACGTCTCGTACCCCGAGGGCTACGTCCCAGGGCGCCCGGTCGTCTCGCGCCCCGCCGGCGAGAAGCCCAAGCCGGCCAAGGAGTTCCCCTTCGAGCTCGACCCCTTCCAGTCCGAGGCCATCAAGTGCCTCGATACTGGCGAATCCGTCATGGTGAGTCGCCGCTCACTTCTTTCAATTTGTCCAAATTTTAGTTTTTGATCTGTTCCTAGCGAGTAATTGGACGAAAAAAATATTTTCTTGAGGATAAGCAATTTTTCTAGGCTTGTATGTCGAAGTAAGATGCATGGAAGTGCCATGGAAATATTTTTACAAGCCTAAAATTAACTCCAAATTCATTATCGTTGTTGAGGTTTTCAATTTTTTTTAATTTAGATTTTGGTTGCTTTTTTTTTTTCCGTGAGAAATTGAGGAAAAGCGCCTCTTTGTTTCAATTCCTGTGTAAATTTGCAATTTTGGGGTTTATTTCTAGTTTTATAGAAAAAAAATTCTGCATGTATGATGGGCTAATGTATATGGAAGTTTAAATTGCAATTTCGGTTTTGTTTCGATTTTATAGAAAAATTTTCTGCCTGTATGATGGATTTGTTAGGGTTTAGACCTGTGATTAATAGCAATGGGATTCCCTGTTGAACAAGAACTAGAACTAAGGATTCCTAATCCTGTTAGGTTTAGACCTTGATGAATAGCAATGGGATTCCCCGTTCAACAAGAACTAGAACTAAGGATTCCCAATCCTGTTAGGTTTAGACCTTGATGAATAGCAATGGGATTCCCCGTTCAACAAGAACTAGAATTAAGGATTTCTAATCCTGTTAGGTTTACTTCTTGAAAAAGGAGGAAGATGGGGAGGAGAAAGAAAGGGCTGCCGCCCTATGATGAGAGAAGGGAATTTTTGGGAGAAAAGAATCTGTTCTCTATTCCATCCAAACCCTAGAGACTAGAGTTTAAATACATCCACGAAGTGGGCCAGGCCCAGACTCAACAAAAAACTCCCATGGACTAAACCAATGAGATTAAACTAATCCCCAAGCCCGTGTACACCCGTGACTTGATTTAATCTCAACCCTTGGACTCAAACCCAGCCCAATACAAGTTAGCCCACCTGGGCCTTGATAGCACCACACCAGGCCCAACAATCTCCACCTTGGTGCTTTCAAGGCCTCAGCACGTCCACTGTGTCCATCAGCTTTAACAACGAAATACACTTTTGAAAACTGTCCCGTGGAAGAACCTTAGTCAGTGCATCTGCTGGATTTTCTTTGGTGTATACCTTCACCAGCTCCACCTCACCATCTTCCACCAGCTCTCTGATCCTGTGGTATCTGAGGTCAATGTGCTTCGTCCTGGCATGATAGACTGCATTCTGCGCAAGCATCAGAGCACTCTGGCTGTCACTATGCACCTGGACAACCTTCTGATCAAGTCCCATCTCCAGCATCAAGCCCTTCAGCCAAAGAGCTTCCTTTGCTGCCTCTGTGATACCTATGTATTCTGCCTCCGTGGTAGATAAGGCTGTGATGGGCTGCAGACATGATCTCCACGATACTGGACCACCAAACAGGCTGAACACAAAGCCTGTTGTGGATCTCCTAGTGTCCACATCTCCACCAAAGTCTGCATCCACATACCCATATAACTGCCCACGAGCCTCCTTGGATAAGTTGGATCTCTCAGCATCTTCTTGCTGTCCATAGCAAATACCAACCCCAACTGTACCTACCAAGTACCTGAAGATTCCCTTCAGTGCTCGCCAGTGCTCCCTACCAGGCTGCGCCATGAACCTGCTCACCTGGCTCACTGCATGGGCTATGTCTGGCCTACAACATACCATGGCATACATAAGGCTCCCAACACCAGAAGCATATGGTACCTTCTCCATCTCCTGAGCCTCCACCTCAGTCTGTGGTGACATGGTCTTCGATAAGGAAAAATGTGCTGCCAAAGGTAGTGCTGTCGGTTTGGCATCCTTCATCCCATATCGCTCCAGAATCTTTTTAATGTAGCCACCCTGACTCAGATGCAGCACACCTTTGGATCTATCTCTGATGATTTCCATCCCTAGGATCTTCCTGGCTGGCCCCAGATCCTTCATCTCAAACTCCCGAGACAAAGCTATCTTCAGTTCCTGTACAGCCTTCTCACTCTTGCATGCTATCAGCATGTCATCTACATACAAGAGTAAGTACATCCTAGACCCATCATCCAGAGATTTAACATACACACAAGAATCATACTCACACCTGGAAAGTCCAATGCTCCTAACATAAGTGTCAAATCTCTTGTACCACTGCCTCGGCGACTGCTTCAGCCCATACAGAGATTTCTTCAGCAAACAGACTTTCCCATCTGATCTTGGTTCTCTAAACCCTGGTGGCTGCTCCATGTAGATGCTCTCCTCCAAATGACCATGGAGGAATGCTGTCTTCACATCCATCTGCTCCAGCTCCAAGTCCTGAGCTGCTACAATACTCAATAATAGTCTGATGGAAGTGTGCCTGACAACTGGAGAAAATATCTCACCATAATCGATGCCTTCTTTCTGAGAGTATCCTTTGGCCACTAGTCTTGCCTTATACCTGATACCCTCTTGTTCTGAAGCTCCTTCCTTGCGCTGATAAACCCATTTACAACCAATGGGTTTCTTTCCTTGTGGCAGCTGGACCACCTGCCACGTATTATTGCTGTGAAGAGACTGCATTTCCTCTGCCATAGCATGGATCCACCTATCTCTATCCTGACTTTCCATAGCCTCCTCATAGGTGAAAGGGTCTCCATTCGCTGTCACCAGGGCATATGACAACGAATCCTCAAAGCCGTATCGAACTGGTGGTCGCACGTTCCTCCTGGGCCTTTGCTGTGCGATCCCAGTATCAGTCCCCTGTCCAGCTGCATCCTGCTGAACTCCCTGGCTTCTACCCCCTCTGTCAGTCCTCTCCACCTGAATCTCAAATCCTCCTGGTCCACTAGCAAATGGCACAACTGTATAGGAGGTTGTCTGACTAGTGTTACCGTGTTCTACCTCCTGTAGTCCCTGCTGTGCATCCATGCCACTTCTGTTCTGGAGGATTGAGCTCTCATCAAAGGTTACATCTCTGCTGATGACAACCTTCTTCTCCAAGGGGTCCCATAGCCGATACCCCTTGACTCCTCGCGGGTAGCCTAGGAACACCATCTTCTTAGACCTGGCATCCAACTTACTCCGCTCCCCAGCTCCAACATGCACATATGCTGTGCATCCAAACACCCTTAGATGGTTTAGGCTTGTCTTCCTTCCAGACCATATCTCCTCTGGAATGTCTCCATCTAACCTGGTGTGCGGTGACCGATTGACCAAGTAGCTAGCTGCATCTACTGCGTCAACCCAGAACATCTTTGGAAGCCCTGCCTGCAGCCTTAAGCATCTTGCCTTTTCCAATAGTGTTCTGTTCATCCTCTCAGCCACCCCATTCTGTTGAGGAGTTCCCATCACCGAGAAGTGCCTTCTGATGCCCCACTCCTCACAAAAAATCTGGAACTCCCTGCTGGTGTATTCCCCGCCATTATCAGACCTCAGACACTTCACACTTTTACCCTGCTCCTTCTCCACCTCAGCCTTCCAGATTTTGAACTTGGTGAAGACCTCTGATTTCTCCTTCATAAAGTAGATCCACAGCTTCCTTGAGAAATCATCTATCAGGGTCATAAAGTATCTGGCCCCATTCCTTGCAGAAACTGGGGCTGGTCCCCAGACATCTGTGTGTACTAACTCCAGGGGTTCAGCACTCCTAGCTGTGCTGACTGAGAACTGTACTCTCCTCTGCTTTCCCATCTGACAAGGCTCACAGATCTCCATATCTCCGCTACTCAAGTCTGGAAGCAGACCTCTCTTGCTCAGTTCTTTCATCCCCTTGTCTCCCATGTGGCCCAGGCGGTAATGCCACATCCTGTACACATCCCGGGGATCTTGCTCCACAGCTGCCACCTCAGATTTCACAGTCATCACAGAGCCCTCCATCTTGTATAGATTATTTTCCAGCCTCCTCCCTCTCATCACCACCATGGCTCCATTGGAGATGTTCAGAACTCCACTCCTGGCACGACTGCTGAAGCTGTATCCAGTCCGCTCCAAGTACCCCAGTGATACCAGATTCTTCTTGAGTTCTGGAACATGCTTCACACTGGTAAGAGTGCGCACCATACCATCAAACATCCTCACCCTCACTGTGCCAATACCTGCCACCTTGCAAGGGTGATTATCTCCAAGAGTCACATTCCCCTCCTCAACCTCTGTGTAAGTACTGAACCACGACCGGTTGGGAGTGTAATGATGAGAACAGGCTGAATCCAAGGTCCACATCTCTGTGCTGTGCCTGTGATCATCTGATACAACCAAGAGATCATCCTCCACCTCCTGATCTGCAACTGTACTCACAGACTCAGATCCTCCTTTTTCTCCCTTCTGATTTTTCCACTTAGGACAATTCTTCTTAAAATGTCCTACCTCTCCACACTTATAGCACTTCAGCTCTCTCTTGCCTTTCCTGGACTTTGATCGTCCTCCAGACTTACTTCTGTCCCTGCCCTACCTCTGCCTGTCCTTTCCCCAACTGATAGACCCTCCTGGGGAACAGCTTCCTTGGTCATCTTCTCCCTCTGCTCATTCGTCCGAAGCACCGAGACAATATCTTCATAAATTAATGTCTCCTTCCCATAGAGCAGTGTTGTGACCAATGAGTCATAAGACGTGGGCATTGAACATAAAAGCAGAAGTGCTTTATCTTCTTCCTCCATCTTGACCCCAACATTCAGAAGTTCATTGCTCATCTGGTCGAATATCTGGATGTGACCCAGCACATCTCCACCTTCTGACATCCGAAGGCTGTAGAGGCGCTTCTTCAACATCAACTTGTTGCACATATTCTTCCCCATATAGAGGGTGTGCAACTTCGTCCAGAGTCCCTTCGGGGTCTTCTCCTCCAGCACTGAATAGAGGACTGAATCCGCCAGACAGCCCCTGATCATTGAACATGTCTTCTTCTCCAATGAAATCCACTGCTTGTCTGTCATCCCATCTGGCCTTTCCTCCAAAGCCAAATCTAAACCCTGCTGCACAAGGAGGTCCTCTACCCGGACTTTCCACATGGAGAAACTTCCCTTCCCATCAAACTTCTCAACCTCTATTTTTATGCTACTCCCCATGGCCAATTTCAAAAATAGCACAAAAATAAATTTTATAAAATAGAGAAGTACCTTGACGAGATTCTGTTGAAATTATTTCAACTCCTTGAAGGCCTCCAGATTACTCCTTGAACCAGGCTCTGATACCACTTGTTAGGGTTTAGACCTTGATTAATAGCAATGGGATTCCCTGTTGAACAAGAACTAGAACTAAGGATTCCTAATCCTGTTAGGTTTAGACCTTGATGAATAGCAATGGGATTCCCCGTTCAACAAGAACTAGAACTAAGGATTCCCAATCCTGTTAGGTTTAGACCTTGATGAATAGCAATGGGATTCCCCGTTCAACAAGAACTAGAACTAAGGATTTCTAATCCTGTTAGGTTTACTTCTTGAAAAAGGAGGAAGATGGGGAGGAGAAAGAAAGGGCTGCCGCCCTATGATGAGAGAAGGGAATTTTTGGGAGAAAAGAATCTGTTCTCTATTCCATCCAAACCCTAGAGACTAGAGTTTAAATACATCCACGAAGTGGGCCAGGCCCAGACTCAACAAAAAACTCCCATGGACTAAACCAATGAGATTAAACTAATCCCCAAGCCCGTGTACACCCGTGACTTGATTTAATCTCAACCCTTGGACTCAAACCCAGCCCAATACAAGTTAGCCCACCTGGGCCTTGATAGCACCACACCAGGCCCAACAGGATTAATGTATATGGCAGTTTCTGTACAAGATTAAAATTTGCTCCTTTTCCTTTCTGCTTGTAATTTTCTCTTAGTAGATTGCATGAGAATCAAACTCACCTTGTTGTGGCAGATACGAACCATCTTCTCTTAGTCCTTAATATTTAGATGTGGTGGGCAAGCCTTTTTTTAAATTACAAATTGCTGAATTATTTCGTCTCATAATGTCCTTTTTTTTAAAAAAAATCATGGAAAATGTAGCACATGAAATGTAATTGCCCATTCTTGATTTTGATGTTTATAGGGTCCAAACTGTTGTTCAATGTGTTTCAGTGCATTTTAACTGAAAAGTGTGATTTCTTTTGTTGAGGATTTTCTAGGTGTCAGCGCATACATCAGCAGGGAAGACGGTGGTTGCATTGTATGCTATTGCCATGTCCTTGCGAGACCAGCAGCGGGTCATCTACACCTCTCCAATCAAGGCTCTTAGCAACCAAAAGTATAGAGAATTCAAGGAGGAGTTCTCTGATGTTGGTCTTATGACTGGAGATGTGACGATTGAGCCTAACGCCTCGTGCCTGGTAGAATAGGAAGTGCATTTTGTAGTTCCTTAAATTTCTTATTCCATCTGCAATCTTGTCTTGATATGCCATGTTTCTAATGTTAAATTAAATTTCTAGGTCATGACCACCGAAATTTGGCGTAGCATGCAGTACAAAGGATCAGAGATAATGCGGGAGGTTGCTTGGATCATTTTTGATGAAGTCCATTACATGCGAGACAGGGAGAGAGGTGTTGTTTGGGAAGAGAGTATTGTAATGGCTCCAGAGAACTCTCGTTTTGTATTCCTCTCCGCAACAGTTCCTAATGCAAAGGAGTTTGCTGACTGGGTTGCAAAGGTACTTGCTCATGCCTTAATATATAATTGATTTACTTCGTCAGTTTTGAGCTCTGCCATTATCAGAAATTTGCTGAGATCTTCCTTATTATGTTGATTTGGTTGGTTTGGATCACAAATTTGTTCATTCAGTACCTGTTTTATATTATATTCAGGTTCATCAGCAGCCTTGCCATATTGTATATACCGATTATCGGCCTACACCTTTACAGCACTACATTTTTCCTTCTGGTAGCGATGGCTTATATTTGGTGGTGGATGAGAAGGGAAAGTTTCGAGAAGACAGTTTTCAAAAAGCTTTAAATGCACTAATTCCTGAGGTTGGAGGCAAGAATAGAAGGGAGAATGGGAAGTGGCAGAAGGGAATAGTAGCAGGCAAACCTAGTGAGGAAAGTGACATTTTTAAAATGGTGAAAATGATAATTCAGCGTCAGTATGATCCTGTCATACTTTTCAGCTTCAGCAAAAGGGAATGTGAATTTCTTGCAATGCAGGTGAAACTTCTGTTTTGACCATTGTATACCTGGTTTGTTTATTTGCATTTCTTCATTGGTACTGGTTTAGTTATGTCAATGTTCTTCCAAAGGTTTTACATTGCATTTAGGTGCCACAAGGATGATATTAATGAATGAGATAGTAGTTTAGTATGTTGGTACTACAAGTTGCGGATAGGGATACATCATTGGGAGTTCATTGTCTGCCTTGATCGATAATTGAATATTTTCCTGGACTCCGTGGAAAAGGTGAAGAAAAAATAACTTATGTAGGAGGCTGTGCTAGAGATTTTCTCTTAGTTTGTTTATAATTCAAATGTCGGTGCTATGGCTCCATACTGCATATTGACTAGTATTGTGCAAACTGCAGTACATATATACAGCCTGTTACCCTCAAAAGGGGTGCAAAAACAACTTTAATCTCAATATTCTGAGTGATATAAGGACTTTGGGTTGGTTTAGGGCGGTAGCAGTCAATTTGAGCTGGTTCAGGATGTTATGGATCAATTCCCCTGTGAAACCTTTCTAATGGGTGTTGTTTCTAGAATTATAGATGATTAGATAGATTCACTGAAATGAAGGTTATTGCTATTTTGCCTATTCTCATTTTTAAATTCCATTTCAATTTCTTAGAATTAGCTATATTTATTCTTTATAGTTGTATGGTTAATATCTAGTATCTCCTATTGGTTTCATTTTAGATGGCAAAGATGGACTTAAATGATGATGATGAGAAAGTGAATGTTGAAACCATTTTTTGGAGTGCAATGGATCTGCTTTCTGATGATGACAAGAAGCTTCCCCAGGTCAGATATCATTGTGTGCTTTATTAGATCCTCATAAATGTGGGCTATTGTTATATCAGAAATAATAAATATTTATTGTTGAAAAATTTCTAATGATGTTAGCTATAGAAAAAACTAATAGAGAAACAAATGAGGGTATGCAAAGCATGCCACTGACATGGTTAAAATTTTAAGTGATTGAAAATGGTAGGTTTGTAGCTATCTTTTTCACAATTGCCTATTTGTAGCGTTTAAATCTTCTGTAGCTCTTACATCAGAGAACTACCTATTTTCTTTTATTTTTCTTTTAAGCTCTGATATTAAGTGAATAACTGTTTGTTGACTTGTAAATAGGCTCTTTTAGCAACACTGGATCTGTTAGTAAGTCTGTAAATAGATGCTCTTGTTTCTGAAGAAAGCTCTAAATTGTAAGATATTTGGTGATGGAAATAGTTACAATATTGTTGAAACATTTAAAGCTTCGTGTGTTCTTTGTTAATGAAATTACATCAAATCCTTTATGCAAACTTGCTTGGAAATTAGTGCACTGAAGATTTAAGAGGATATGAAATTCTTTGTGGACTAAGAGGTCTTGCTGGAATCTGTTTTGGGTTGGTTTTCTGGGAATCTTACAATAACCTTGTGCCTACATCATAATATGAAGTAGGCCGTTGATTGAGGCCAGTCATAGGGAGTAATCTTGTTTAAAAGTAAATGTTATTTCTGGCTCTGGGAAACTTGATACTGGCCTCCTTTAAGCTCCATTTGGAACACAAGTCCCCATAGAATTCATTTGCAAATGAAATAAAGTCCACAATGGAATTTATTTGTCAATGAATTCTTATGTCTGGAGCAAATGAAAATTGAATTCAATATTTGATTTTCCTAAATTGCTCCTATTTAATAATTAGCTGAATATGGTGATTGGAGAATCGTTATATTGATTATATTCTCAAATCACATGTAATTATAGTAATTATAATTATATTTAAATATAATTTAATATAATTATATTAAATTATAATTAATAATAATAACTGATTAAATATTTAGTCAACACAATTAAATATCTCATTTTTATGACCATCTTTTTTAAGCCAAAAGAGGAGCTTAGCTGTTATAGGGCTCTGCTACTATAGCTCAAGGTTGTATTTCGTCCATCATAGAATAGAAATCTATAAATTATGATTTAATAAATATACTAATTATTTATATAATAATAATATTAGAATATAAATAATTTATATTATTAATATAAATTATTAGTAAATAATATAAGTAATTATATTATTATAATTATAATAATACTATTAATATAAATTTTTGTTCCATTAATTTACTTCTTTGCTAATCTATTGCTTGGATATTATGACACTTGAGTTTGTTCTAAGGCTAATTTTTTCTTATTCCTTTGTTTTGCTTTGCAATGTTTACTTTCTTTGCATAATGTTTCTTGAAAATTGTAGTTCAATAGAACTTTGGTTCATCTATTTATACGAGAGCTCACCTGGTACGTATCATTGCCAGTAATGGTGCTTATGATGCTCTTCTGTTTATTAGAGTTCTGTTATACATGTATTCTTATCACTTTTTTTAAGTTTCACTGTAAACATCTTCCTATATACCAGCAGACATCTAGTTTTCTATATTCGTCATGTGGGTATATCATATTAATCGTTGTAACTTGATAAAAAATTTGTCATCATCAATTTTCTTTCCACAGGTTACAAATATTCTGCCACTATTGAAACGTGGGATTGGCGTGCATCATTCTGGTCTACTTCCAATTCTGAAGGAAGTGATTGAAATACTCTTTCAAGAAGGCCTCCTCAAGGTTGATAATTGATGTTGTTAATTTACTTATGCTGACAATTGTCTTATATACTTTTATGGCTTGCCTCTCTTTTCTTTCCTTTTTTTTCTATGTGTGTTTGTGTGTATGTGCATCTATTAAGCTTTGATGTGGCTTTGTCAAAAGTATGATTTTCAACCCTTTGCTGATGCATATTCTGAATTAGCAAATGTCTTTTGATTCATATTTCTTTCAGTCACTGAATTCAGTAAATAGGGCTGTTTTGTTTGTTACTAATACAATAATATCTTTATGTTACTGTATCATATGTAATGGATGCCTACGCATAATCTAGTACACAAACTTATAGGACAGTCTCTAATGAATCTAAAATATCGTGAGTGGCTGATTTAGCTTAATCTTAAACTTGATTTTCAGACTTTTACTCATTCATGGTCATTTTTATATATCAAAATAGAACCTATGTAGGTATGAGATCTTCTGACTACCCCGTATACAAAGATATCTTCATTCATTATTTGCTCAATGGTATCAACTCAGTGAAATATTTGACTGCTCACTTTTATTTCTTCTACCTATCTGACATAGGCAGGCAATGGCTAATTGGCAAATTAACAGATATTTGTCTTTTATCGCAAGACTTGTATGGCTGTTTGAGGAATTATGTTTTTTATATCCGCCAAAAACCAGTTAGCTTCCCATTTCTTATCACATCTGCTTTCCTTCGTCAGATTCATCCAGTATCCAATAATCATATGTAAGCGTAGGATCAGTACTTATAATATATCAGTATTTTTCATTTGGAAAAACACATAGTTCTACTTATATAGGAAAAGGGATATGTATCTTTGTTCCTTAATGTATATTCTGTTTAAAATATGAAGGAGTTACTATTACATATTTCTTGTATGACATGTCCAATCTTGCTCCTCAACCTTGAAATTCAATATTGATCTTTGAATTAGTGTCATTTTTCATGCTGCTACCTAAAATATGCATGCAGTTTTTAAAGGCTTTTTCTTTTTTCTTCCTATTTAAGGCATCAATATGCTTAACATTGAATTGACATTTAAGTTTAAAATGATTAATATTCAAACTAAAGCCTTGTAATGTGGCTCTGAAACCTTTTTCTTTAGTGTCTATTTGCCACAGAAACCTTCAGTATAGGTCTGAACATGCCTGCCAAAACTGTAGTTTTTACAAATGTACGCAAATTCGATGGTGATAAATTCAGATGGATATCCAGCGGGGAGTATATCCAGATGAGTGGCCGTGCTGGCCGACGAGGGATTGATCAGCGTGGCATTTGCATTCTAATGGTGGATGAAAAAATGGAGCCATCTACAGCTAAAATGATGCTCAAAGGAAGTGCTGATTGTTTAAACAGGTAGGATGTTGCTTGCTAATGAATTATGAATTTCCTGTCTTCTAGATGCCTGATATTATGTTTCACTTTTCTGAGAATGCTGAATGATATTAATTCCATACTTCTAGTCATCTGTATATTCATCTGAACAAAATCACTCCTTACATCATGTTGTACTTCAAAAGTTCATTATTAATAAGGACTTTAAATTCATTATTAACAAGGACTTTAATACTTTACATTTATATATGTATGAATTCATGCATGCATGTACATGTATATGTAGACAATAATGTCATGCAGGTTCACACAAAATTATATGTATTTTGGATTACTTTGTAGATGTTAGGTGACCACTTGAGGACACAGAGACCCTATTAATTATAACACATGAGGATAAATTGATATTTGTAAGAGATAAATTGATATTTGTAAGAATCTAACTTTTAGGCTTGTTAATTAGCAATAAAGAATTAAAATTTCCAAAGAAAAATAGTGAAATTCTATCATAAATTAAGGACACATGCATTTTCACCACTAGTTGTAACTCATGAATATAAACTGATTTATGGAAGAATATTTACTTTTGGGCTTGTTGATCAACAACATAGAATTAAAATTTTCAAAGAAGAAGAGTATTGAAATTTTGGTTAAGCAAACATTTCTTTTGATCCAAGTAGTATTTAAAGTAGCTAGAACAAGTCAAAGGATCAATTTCTTCATTTTCTGCAGTTATTACATTGCTAAAGGCAATGTTTGTTATTTCGGTACCAAACCCTGTACCAGTACTATACTATTATAGTGCCGGTATGCCCAATATGCAGTTTTAGCATATCAAGATTCGGTATGCCTATTGTATCGAGTTTTGATTTGGTACTAGTATAGTATGATATGCCCGATAGAGGTGGTACGCATTAGCGAGGCATAGCATGGCCAATGGCTTAAGGGATTCGTCCAGGTCGATAATTTGTTTTTGGAAGAAATAATGATACTAACACAAAATAGATTGGAAGATTATGATTTGATTGAATGGTTTTTGAGAAGGAATGTAACTAACGTTTCTTCATGTTAAATGCCTTTGCTGCTGCTGCAATTAATTAGTCATAATTTCATGAACCTTCTTGTGAAGATTATAATTTGATTGATTGGTTTTTGAGAAAGAATGCAACTACTGTTTCTTCATGTTAAATGCCCTTGATACTGCTGCAATTAACTAGTCATGAAATATAATTTCATGAACCATCTTGTGAAGAGCTGCCTTACTGATACAAGTTCTCTTGTTATTCAGCGCCTTCCACCTGAGCTACAACATGCTGCTGAACCAAATGCGTTGTGAAGATGGCGACCCAGAAAAACTTCTTCGATACTCATTTTATCAATTTCAAGCTGATCGGGCCCTTCCTGATCTTGAGGTTTGTTGCCATTGACTAAAACTAAGTTTGGCTGTCTTTTGTTTCTTTAAGCATATGTAACAGCTTTCATTAAACATAACATGACCTGAAAATATCATAAAAACTTACTTGACACATGTTTTATCAGTTTCAAATTGGGACCTTCCTGATCTCGATATTTGTTAGCATTGACTAAATTGAGTATGGCTGTCTTTTGTTCCTTCAAGCTTATGCATAGAACCTTTTGTCATACCATGATCTGAAAATATCCTAATCTATGGGTGGTGTAATTCATTCCAAATTACAAAAAAGGAAGATACCTTCTGCCAGTGGCTTTGTCTACCTTCTCCTGTCCTCGTGTATGTAAAACTGATTGAATTTTAGCATGTTTAAATTATTCATGTAGTTTGCTCTTTCTTCACGCTAGTTTCCAATCCATATTCATGTTTGCTGCAGAAACAAGTAAAGGAATTGGAAGTAGAGAGAGACTCTATGATTATTGAAGAAGAGGAGAGCTTGAAAGATTATTACAATCTCTTACAGCAGTACAAAAGTTTGAAGAATGATGTCCGTGATATTGTATTTTCCCCAAAGTACTGTTTGCCATTCCTGCAGCCTGGCAGGCTTATGCGCATTCAGTGCAGTAATGATGACAAGAATCCATCTTTCTCAACCAATGATTTTATAACATGGGGAGTGATTATTAATTTTGAAAAGTTGAAAAGCTCAGGTGAAGGTAAGGAAACTGAAAGTTCATTTCTGCAACTATGCATTTAGTGTATGTTTTATAATGTGGATTCACTGATCATGGTTTTGAGCAATTGTTTGCAGTTTATATTTTCATTATTTCTTTTCACACTAATTTCTGTTTAAATGCTGCAGATAAAAGACCTGAGGATGCTAATTATACAGTTGACGTCCTCACAAGGTGTGTTGCGAATAAGGAAGTGGGTTCAAAGAAATCCATGAAGATTGTTCCTTTAAACGAGCATGGAGAACCTGCTGTGGTTTCATTGCCTCTTTCTCAGGTCATCATTAATTTTTGTTTCTTTGATATCAAATACAATGTTTTACTACATTGTATTCTTCAATTCTTTTGTGAAAAAAAGCATTATTAGGTCTGGCATTTTCTATTTTTTAAGCTTTTTTTTGTTAATCAAGAAGTAACATGGGTGATTTCTGAAACAGTTTGAAAGCTTGAGCAGCATCCGTCTATTTATACCTAAAGATCTGCTGCCACTAGAATCTCGGGAGAATACATTGAAAAAGGTTTCGGAAGTTCTTTCCAGGTTTGCCAGAGATGGGATACCCCTCTTGGATCCTGAAGAGGATATGAAAGTGAGGAACAGTTCTTCCATTTTTTATTTTTGGGTTTTTTTTATTTTTCTGTACAGTCCTTAACATGTCATGGAATTCAGGTACAATCTAATTCATACAGAAAAGCTGTTAGAAGGATAGAAGCTTTGGAGAGCCTATTTGACAGACATGAAGTCCGGAATTCCCCACTTATTCAACAGAAGCTGAAAGTTTTGCATGCGAAGAAAGAATTGACTGCTAAAATAAAGTCAATCAAGAAAACAATGCGTTCTTCCACAGCACTAGCCTTCAAGGATGAACTGAAGGCTCGGAAACGGGTTCTTCGTAGGCTGGGGTAATTTCTCCTTTATTTGACTATGTAGCACAGGTTTATCATTTGAGATTAGGGCCCTGCTTGGATGCCAAAATCAATTTCCTGGTGATTAGTTCCCATAGAAGGGCACCATGGTAGAGAAAAATCAATGAAAAAACAATGGAAGTAGGAGTCATTGCAGAATGGATGGTCCCAAAAATTGAGCTTATTGGATTCTCTTTGAGACCTGATTTCCAGTATCCTGATTTTTTGTAGTCTACAGATCAAGGTTTCCCTTATGGTATGTCGTACCAGTACACATATCCTTGTACTGAGCAAACTATTATTGTATCGGTACCGGATCGAAACTCGGTATGCTGCCGAACCAACTTATGGACCAGGCATGCCGATACTGTACTAGTGCGGTACCTGTACGGGATCTGGTATTGAGATAGCAAACCTTGGTTTCCCTTATTGGAAAGAGCTCCTTTCTAGTGCACTACCCCACTAACTTCTTCCAGACCTTTACCATCTAGGGTATATTCCATTGATACTTTATCAGGGCATCCAAACAGGCCCTAAATGCCATGATGCTGAGTATCTTTGTTCTGTAGTCACTATACCTAAGTTTCCTTAAGTGGATAAAAGAATTATCAGTCAAAATATATAAGCTAAAATGTTTTAAGATAAAAATTATGAGAATTTGGGGGAGAAGAAGAAAGTTTAAGACTTTAAAGAACTATGTTAGCAATTGCTTATGGATAGACATCAGCAAGCAAGATGGAGTCTGTTCTTGCATTAAAATTAGTGTGTCGTATTTTCTTAGAAGATGTCAGTGAGAAAAGATTATGTTAAACCAGTGGCTGACAACCACGTCTGATGCTGGTCCTAACGCTCAACTAGCAAAAGTATTTTGTTGAAATTATGTGGAGTTATTGGTAGAAACCAGGCCATGCTGTAAGATGGCTTTGGGATGTATTTTTAAGCTGATATGGAACATTCCCTGGAAGAAGGGTTCTTTGAGAGTTAAACAATTTTTGTTCTTGTTTAATTGTAACCTTGTATGGTTTGCAGGTATATTACCAGTGAAGATGTTGTAGAATTAAAGGGCAAGGTTGCCTGTGAGATCAGCACTGCTGATGAATTAACACTAACAGAGCTTATGTTTAGTGGGGTGCTGAAGGATGTGAATGTGGAGGAGATGGTTGCACTTCTCTCATGTTTTGTGTGGCAGGAGAAGCTCCAGGATGCCCAAAAACCAAGGGAAGAGCTGGACCTTCTTTTCTCTCAGTTGCAAGAGACAGCCAGAAGGGTTGCTAATGTTCAGCTTGAGTGCAAGGTATCACCTACTTAACCTTGAATTTTTTTTGTTTATATTCAGAGTAATGCTAGCCTATGCTAGGGTTACATGGCAACTTCAAGTTATGAGAATCGAACAACTGAGCTTAATTCTTGCAGGCAACTGATATGCTTCTATTTTTTTGCTTAACAGGTGCAAATTGATGTGGACAATTTTGTGAATTCTTTCCGTGCTGATATCATGGAGGCAGTGTATGCATGGGCAAAAGGATCCAAATTCTATGAAATCATGGAGATGACGCAAGTGTTTGAAGGTAGCTTAATCAGGGCCATTAGAAGGCTGGAGGAGGTTCTGCAACAGCTAATTTTGGCATCAAAATCCATTGGAGAGACTGAATTGGAATCAAAATTTGAAGAGGCTGTCAGTAAGATCAAGCGTGATATAGTATTTGCAGCTTCTCTGTATTTGTAGCCTGATAACAGTTGAATTCAAACTCTGGAAGTGGCATCTGAGCAATTATTGTCTTTTGGAGAGCCGCTGCAGTTATGGAGCACAGAAAATCGTTAGTCTTTAACCGTAAGATTATAGAACCAAATCTCTAGTCTGTTTTTTTTTTTTTTTTTTGATACAATCGGGCTGTCATACTGATTTGATGCGAGGGCAGCCAAGAGATTATAGAACGGAGGCCATGACATTTAAACCACAGCTGTCACAAATCTAAAGATGCAGAGCTAGTGTCCTGTCAGCCTTACCAGCTCCAAGTTCTTGGGTGAGAGGATTTTGTTAATTGCTAAGGGTTCAAGATCACTAATGATAACAGTAGGTGATTATTTTTCATTTTTATTTTTGTAACACAGCTGTACTAATAGAATTCTATTATTGTACTAGCAATTAATTTACATGAAATTTATTTCGAGTGGAACAAGAAAGTGTCAAATTTGATTCATCATTATTGTTGGAGCTACTGTCAGTCTGATTCATCCATGTGAGGTTTGCTGGTGAGGTGCTTTCAGATCATGCAATCAAATCAGAGGTTGAGTGATGCCTTGTCTTGGATTTCTTCTGAATATCACTATGAACGCATCCATGTTGGTCTGTTCCTGTGAGAGGGGAGGCCATCAAGTGTAAATTTATGAAAGTTATAGCAAAATCTGCAGCTCAAGGAGATGTGCAGACCTTATCCAATTAAACCCACCCCCAAACATCTCCAAATCGTTAACCTTAATGCCTCCCAATTACACTTCCACTTGCTCCTCTGCTAGAATGATAACAGTCATCCCAGTCTGAACAATATCTCAGGCTAAAGCCTCTAAAGCCTGCTAGCTTCCAAATAAGTGGGCGTGCACACAGGCTGTGAATGGGAAAGGGATCTCCATTACGATAGGGCCAGCATCCAGTATGAAACTATGCCATTATCCCGTTAATGCGGAAGCTTCTAGTTCTATAAACAACAAATCTCTGACTGCACACCAAACAAATCTTCCATTTTGCATCAGGTTCCTCCCTTGGCAATAATAATTGCCATGCAGCATAATTATGTTCGAGGTCCAGCAGGTCACATCATCATCAAGTGAAATGCCTAATTGTGGTCCGGATTGACTTGACTGGTGCATGAACATTCAATCAATGGTGGAATAGGATGCCGTTCAAACAGTGTATTCTTTAATTCCCTAGTCAACACGATAAGGAATTCCGTGCAGCAAATAGCTTCTCACTCCCTTTGGTTCACTAACACATATCACTAACAGTTGGGCTGCACTCTCATCTAAATTTAGCTCTACTACTTGTACAGTACCAGATTGCATTGAAGACGGCCTGCATGGAATTATTACTCTTGCTCTAGAGACATTCTGAACTATTTGGTGCTTGTGACCACATAACTACCATGTGACAAGAAAGCCAAAATCAATGTACCACTGCAAAATGCTTTGACTACTTTTTATTTTGTTCTGCAGTATGGCCACCTTTTCCATAACAGTAATATTTTGCCCGGTTATCTGAAATAGATACTTAAATTCTTGATTGATTCTTCTATTGTTGGAAAGAACCAGCATTCTTTGGTTATTTAAATGTTCTTATTTTCCCTTCAAAACTAAATCTGTCATCCAATAAAGCATGAATTGTTTTGTGTGAATTCTCTTTTGAAAGCAGGATGTTTAACTGAAGATTGCAACAATTGTAACCAAATCACATCATGATTGTTTAGATATTCATCTTAATGACCAAAATCATATACTTTAACAGGTTCTTCCATCAATTTATCCTCTATTTCTGCCATTCTTCATCTCCCTCTACTTTGTCACGCTTGAGTAACCTTGTTTGGTGAAGCACTTCCGCAATGAGCGCCGACATTGATGGACTTGAATAAAGTCCACAAAGTTATGTTGAATATGGGATTACCATTAAGGCAACCTGCTTTCTCTGAGAAAGACACTGGCATTATATATGAAGATGAAAGGGAATTATGCTCATCCTGGAGGAAAAATTGTGTCCATAATAGGTGGATCATCTTAAGAATCTAGTGAACCTCAGGACTTGGTTGTTTGCTTTATTACAATCAATCTGCAGTAAAGTGGATTTTTTGGGAATTGACTGGAGTGATCCACATAGTTAAAATAGAAGCTTCATTAAAATATGAAATCCTCAATCATAATTATCATATGAAATTTTGGACATAGCTCAATGAACTTAGGTACTTAAAGAGAGGAAAGTTGTTGATTTTCTTGGTCATAAGATTCTTTCTATGAATTTTAGTAAACTTTCAGTTCCTGAACCATGACAAGACCATCATGTCCTAGCAACTTGATATGTCTTGTGGTCAATTGATCCATGAGTACAAACTATATACAATGGCTGCTGAAAGCTATGTCTGAACGCTTCATCAGTATCAGAAACGAGTTAGTTCAAGTAAAAGAATCCGGCTATTAAGTTACATTGCCATTCATGCTAAACTGAACTCCAGCAAAGTGATTGCTTGTACGCAAGATTACTAAAGCTACTTGAAAATCTATTTGCTCTCATAAGTTCAAAATATATTGAAAAAATCTGCAGTCCCTTGTCCAAAAAAATCGTCACATCATCATTATCAATACTGTTATTGGCCGTGCATGGTACCAATTGGACAGCTGGTACTATAAATTTTAAACAAAAATCCCGTGTTTATGGCTTGACATCTGCCACACAATAGCCTTTGTCTATTTGTCAGAGATTATACAGCTAGTACTAGCATGCCATCGATTCAGCAAAGGCTGCAAGACATATGAGCATGCCAGTCCAATCGACCAATCCCATGAAGCTTTATTGATTGACAACCAGTCCTTTCAATAGCAATAAGAAAAGCTCCAGCTTCAAACCACTCTTGCCAGAGATGATTCACTGTTTGCTAGCAGGACATTGTCAAGAAGGCATCAATAGGGAGTGGTGTAGATTCAGGTGCTCTAAGCATACCAATGACATTATCTAGACTCCTTTGTTTGAGATCTTCATGCAAATTATCCATTAATTGGCTTGAAACATGTTCCTAGTCCAATTACTTATACTCTTTTTTAAGTATTGTAACTAAAGAATCTTGGCAATTCTATACCAGATGCTAGCAGCATGCATATTGGCTGGCCAGAAAGAAACATATCTAGTTATGGTAGAAGCTGCAGCCCATGACACCGAGGACAAAATGTACATTGCTCGCCTGAACAATGCCACAGGGCCATGGCCTTGAACAGAACTATGATCTTAACAGCATAAAAAGAAATGTGTTCTGCTTTCTTTTTAGTCTGCTGGTCTGCTGCCATTGGAGATGAGCTTGAGTGCAGGGCAACCCAATATAAATCCATCCCATTTGGATTAATGCTTCAGTGATTCAAGCCTGGCACTGAGCCCGATCATGCTTCGGCGTGGCATCTGAATGATTGGAGGGCCCAGTTTATGTAGAGCCTGTAGGCATGAATTCTGTTTAAATAACATTGATTCATCAGGGTGCTAGTCTAAGAACGGTAATGGGATTATGCCAAGGCTCCCACGACGCATCGACGACTTATATACTCCCCCATCATTACAGCTCTCGTGCATTGGACGACGACAGTGCTAGTTTTCTTACTGAGATCCATTTGGGGAAGAAGTAAATGATGGACTTCATATAGGATGGCACTGTGGAAAGTTGAGATGCTTTGTGGCTGACATGCCTCAGTGATGGTTGTGGTGGTGTAGGAATGAAGCCCACACTCCTGCCAGTTTGTTGCTTGATCATTGAGTCAAAAGAGTGGAAAGAAAAGTTTCACTTAGATGCCAACTGTTTCAATCTGTTCACTCCTCTTTGGCTGATGCTGATATAGTAGTTGGGCAGCTTTGGAAAAGTATATGATTGGATAAAGATACTCTCCTGTTGTTAAGGACCCAGCCTAAAAATTATGTGAAATTTGGTAGGGGCCAGCTTTAGGACATCTACCAATTCTAAAGGGTTGGTGTGTCCAGAGCAATGTATCTATTATTGTATGGAGGAATTGGTTTCAGTTAGGTTTGTGATAGACCTAACAAAAATTCTGGAAGGTTTGGCAGATCATAAGAACCCAAATTCCCAACTTGAAGAGGTTACCAATTTATATTGATTGTTGACGCCAAATCACCGGCCTCGAGCGTCCGATCGCCTCCTCCAGCGAGCCCGGGGTCCTCGGCGAGCTCCTTGCGCCTGCGGGCTTGCAAACAAGTCCCGGGGGCCGGAGATTCCGGCGGGGACCCTCCGACGCTCAAGTCAGCGCTCTGGGCAACAGCCGTGAGCTTGAGGAAGCTCGAAAGAGAAAGAGAGAGAGGGAGAGAGAGAGGGAGAGGCTCCGAGAAGAGCTCTCTGTGAGCGTTTAGGAGCATTATGAGTGTGTTACCTTGTTGGGAGTCCCTCTTACCCATCTTATAGACGCTTAAGAGTTTGTCTGGCTTGAGTGGTTGAGGCTCCATAACGATGACTTTGATGAATGAAGTGTCAGAACTGATGTCCGTAAGCATGGGGTGCTGCCACTAGTCAGAGCATTTATGATGCTCGTAAAGCATGGGGTGCTGCAGGCATGGCCGACCGCTACGGCGCTTGCCAGACGTCCCCTACGTCATCTCTTTTTTTTTTTGCATTCCTGCGCGGACAACGATAAGTGATAAGTTAGGCATATGGGCCCCAAAGTGCAGCCATTGAGGCAGAAGATGCAGTTTGGAGTTGAAGCCAGCTGTCCCTTGTAGAGAATTGATTATAGAGTGCTTGCATGGCATGTTCATAGAGGCCGACACTGTTCATGGCCGAGAGCGAACACTATTCACGGAGGCCGACACTGTTTATAGACGAGAGCGAACACTGTTCACGAAGGCCGATACTGTTCATGGCCGAGAGCAAACACTGTTCACGGAGGCCGATACTGTTCATGCGGAGGAGAGAGAAAAGGTGGCAGACTCGGAGAGACCGCCCTGGACCTGTTGGGCCCATGGAGAAAAGGCCGATTCACTAAGGTCGAGCCCATATGTGGTCATAGTGGCCTATGGGGGGCCCACTGGCCCCATCAGATGCCTTCCACACTCCTTGAGCATGTGTGCCCTTTCATGTCAGCTTTAACTGTGATTCCTTTAAGGTGAGGAAGCTCCTCTCCTTTTGTGATGCCTTGTGTAGACATCTTCACGCTCTTTGGAGCCATGCATTTTGCTTGTTCTAAAACTTTTAAGCAAAGTTTGGAGGTAAGTTAGTTACCTTTGACTGCAGCCAGTAATCCTCTCTCGATGCGGAGCCCGAAGTGAATGCTCGTTAGCTGTGAGTCGGGAGTTGATCTCTCCCGGCTGTGAGCTAGTTGGGTCTTCTTCTTTTGTCATAAAATTTGGAGGTGGGTGCCCGTCAACTGTGAGCTGAGGAGTTGGCCTCTCCTAGCTGTGAGTTGTCTTGGGGCTTCTTGAAGGCTGAAAGTAACCAGAAATGTGTTGCAAGTATATAATTTAGATAAAGGTCTTACTCGATTGGCCGTTGGCCGCTAATGCAGGGCTGAAGCCGCTGAGGCTGAAATGAAGCCGTTGAGGCTGTGACGAAGCTGCTGAGGCAAAGTTGAGGACGTTGAGAGCCTTTTGAACCATGGAGGGTGACCTGAGAGTTGAGAGTCGTCAGGTGCCTTTTTAACCCCGAAGGGTGACCTAAGGTTGAAAGTCATCAGGAGCCTTTTTAACCCCGAAGGGTGACCTGAGAGTTGAAAGTCGTCATGAGCCTTTTTAACCCCGAAGGGTGACCTGAGAGTTGAAAGTTGTTAGGAGCCTTTTTAACCCCGAAGGGTGACCTGAGAGTTGAAAGTCGTCAGGAGCCTTTTTCTTTGTGCCAACGATCTTTGCTGCCAACGTTGGAGTCAGTCTTTGGCCTTTGGTGCCGAGCTAACCTCGGGCTTGAGTGCCGATGGTACATCGGGCTTTTTGGATCCGGTGGTACACCGGTCTTCGGTGCCGATGGTACATTGGTCTTGAATATTGATGCAAGGTTGGTCTTCCCTGCATGATATTTTTAAGTATCAATGAAAGAAAACGGTCTAAAGTGCAGCGTACTTAGCTCTTGTAGCACCCTTGTTTTCCTTCTGCGGATTTGAGCACTTTCGCCTGCTGGTGGTCTGCCCCCCAGGGAATCAAGTTGGGACAGAGCCTGGAGTTGGTTGATGACCAGCTCCTCTTCGAAATGAAGTTGGGGACCCATCTTTGAAGTGCAGTAAAGAGAGAGATGGGATCCAGAGCCGAGGACGCTGGAGCGGAGCCATGGACGAGGGTCGGAGTCGGACTCGGGAGCCAGAGGTCGCCGAGGGAAGCCCGGGCAGCTAGCAGCCGTTGAAGACGAGCGGTCGGGAGAGTCTGCTGAAGACGGACGGCTAGAAGAGAGGATGTTGCTGGGAGTTACAGGATTCGGGCAGCCTCCACATTGGTTCAAAGCGAGGGGCCCTCTAGCTTCCACGGTCTCTCTCCTTCCACTGAGTTGACGATCTGCCCCCCAGATAACTATGTTGATTGAAGGCGGAGGGTACCAGTGCTGAAATCCGAAGGCAGCTGGAATGGAATCCGCAGGAGGTCTTGGGTTTGGATTGGCTCTGGGTGCAGCAGAGAAAAGAGAGAGAGGGGGTAGATAGAGTCAACGGTCAAAGCCCTTTGTCCTCATCTCCCACCTTGCATTAATAGCTTCAGCATGTCTTAGCTTATCACTGCTAGGAATAAAAATGCCCATAAATACTTGAGGTGACTAGGAGTTAAATTTGGATGGCAAGGTGTGGCGCTCTTGCTGGCTAACGAGCCCGAGCCTTAAATTGCCGTTGAGTTTGAGTTTGAAGTTGCTTTTGCTCCTGAGCTTGTTGCCACGTGGCCATGGAATATTTCTCCTATAGCCTTTGAATAACTGCCGCTAATGCTTGGATCTTCAGGGTGAGGGTGGCTCGGTATTTTGCTTGAATGGCATGAACCGGTGGTGATGGTGGAACAGAGAACTAGCATCTTATTGCTTAGCTTGTTGAGGGTGCCCCCTTCCTGGCGCGCCAAGCTGTTGATGCCAAATCACCGGCCTCGAGCGTTCGGTCGCCTCCTCCAGCGAGCTCGGGGTCCTCTGGCGAGTCCTTGCACCTGTGGGCCTGCAAACAAGTCCCGGGGCCGAAGATTCCGGCGGGGACCTTCCGACGCTCAAGTCAGCGCTCTGGGCAATAGTCGTGAGCTTGAGGAAGCTCGAAAGAGAAAGAGAGAGAGAGGGAGAGAGAGAGGGAGAGGCTCCGAGAAGAGCTCTCTCTATGAGCGTTTAGGAGCATTATGAGTGTGTTACCTCGTTGGGAGTCCCTCTTACCCATCTTATAGATGCTTAAGAGTTTGTCTGGCTTGAGTGGTTGAGGCTCCATAACGATAACTTTGATGGATGAAGTGTCAGAACTGATGTCCGTGAAGCATGGGGTGCTGCCATTAGTCAGAGCATTTATGATGCTCGTAAAGCATGGGGTGCTGCAGGGCATGGCCGACCGCTACGCGCTTGCCAGACGTGTCCCCTACGTCATCTCTTTTTTTTTACATTCTTGCGTGGACAACGTGATAAAGTTAGGCATGTGGGCCCCAAGGTGCAGCCATTGGGGCAGAAGATGCAGTTTGGAGTTGAAGCCAGCTGTCCCTTGTAGAGAATTGATTATAGAGTGCTTGCATGGCACTGTTCATGGAGGCCGACACTGTTCATGGCCGAGAGCAAACACTGTTCATGGAGGCTGACACTGTTCATGGCCGAGATCAAACTGTTCATGGAGGCCGACACTGTTCATGGCCGAGAGCGAATACTGTTCACGAAGGCCGACACTGTTTATAGCCGAGAGCGAACACTGTTCATGGAGGCCGACACTGTTCATTGCCGAGAGCAAACACTGTTCACGGAGGCCGATACTGTTCATGGCCGAGATCGAACACTTTTCATGGAGGCCGACACTGTTCATGGCTGAGAGCAAATATTGTTTACAGAGGCCGACACTGGCCTAGAGCAAACACTGTTCATCGAGGCCGACACTGTTCATGGCCGAGAGCAAACACTGTTCATGGAGGCCGACACTGTTCATGGCCGAGAGCAAATACTGTTCATGGAGGCCGACACTGTTCATGCGGAGGAGAGAGAAAAGGTGGCAGACTCGGAGAGACCGCCCTGGACCTGTTGGGCCTGCGGAGAAAAGGCCGATTCACTAAGGTTGAGCCCATATGTGGTCTAGGGCTGCAAGTTCGATCAGGGCCTTGTTCAGCTTGACTCAATCCAACCAAACCAGTTTCGAACTTCGATCTGTCCCAATTGGACTAGACCACTGGTGGACCAGGTCTTCTTCTAGGTTTCTAAATTTTGTCAGCTCAATTTGGGTCAATCGGGTCGATATAATGTTATGAGATTCATGTCCAAATTGATTGGATTTCTGTTCTCAGGTTGGGACCCATACCTAACCTATGGAACTAAATTTCTATGATACATTAGGTCTAGATCTGGTTGGACTGGAATCAGAATTGGCTACCTGAATCACTAGCATTCCAATTCCTACGATCACCATAGGAAGTGCATTAAACATGCCTCTTTAGTATTGCCATCATCAGAGGAACTACAGCTCTCACCCAAGGTTTATATCAAGTGGATGTATTTGTTTTGTTGTCTGACGGACACATCACAGCTCTCTCCACATTTGCATCACTATTATTCACCATGTTATCTGCTTAAGGTTCCATCACAGGCAGCCATGTTTAGATGCTTTAGAACACAACTTTATTTATTCATTTTACTATCATTTTAGAGAGGGAAGGGAAAGGAAATGAAGGAAAAAGATCATAAATTACTTTGTTTGAGAGAAGGTGAAAGAAAGAGGGGAAGAGAATGAGGGTAACTGGTTCTTCTTATTTCTTCCTCAACGAGAATAAATTTATTAACTCCCAAATCGTGAGGTAACATGAGGAAAGGAAAAACGTTTAAGTTATTTTTTTTGAAAGATCAAAGTATTCCTTCATTTCTTACTTTTCGTTCTCTCATTCCCACGATTCATTTAATTTTTGAAGGGATATAATTATTACATAACTCTTTTTTTTTTTTTTATTCCTTCTATCAAAATAAGATAATTGATATTACCTTTCTTTCTTCTTCCATTTTTTCCTAACAAGACAAAAAGAATAATCATTCCTTTTCCTTCTTTATGCTTCCATCCATTTTCTTCTTTTAACTCTTCCCTTTCTTTTCCTTTAAAGATCCAAACAAAGCCTTAGTATCGAAAGCGATAGACATAAGAATTAGCACTTCTGTAACAAATGCAAAGAAGTTAAACCAGGGGACAGATATTTGGCATATTTTTTTTCCCCTTTAACAAATAGAATGGCCACATTTAAGAAGAACAACTTCAGATTTATTTCCACCTCTCTCAAACATAAAACTGCCTTCATAGGAAGCTGCTAATGTTCACAGCACCATAACCATTGATCACCAAGCTTAATATTTTAAAAATAAAATAATGAAAAATCATGAAGAAGAAACAAATTCTCATTTGAAAAGGCTATTTAAATATCACAACACCTTTACACTCAACTTCTTATCCAGTCTCTGAACTGCAGCTCTTTCTCAATTGTCAAATCCAGCCTCTTTTCTTTCCAAAAATTTATAATTTTGACATTTTCCTTTCTAGTGATCAGTTTTATCGATTGTTTAGGATTATAGCAACCAAAATTTGTAATGTCTACATAAACATTGGATTTTTATTTTAAGGTTAGTTCATTTCAGGAACAGAACATCAATTTTGTTTTGTCAGTTAGGCCTCAACCAAACCCAAAAACTTTGGTTTTGGCTAAGATTTCGGATTAGACAAAGTAATTTAAAAGTGCAACAGATATAACTTCACACAGAGTTTTCTCCATGCTAGAGTATTAGAACATTTTGTGATCGATAGGTTCTAGCCTATTTTTGAGAAAAAGTACCACACTCATCAAGAAGGAAAATCTTGGAGCTAGAGAACATCTAGAATATTGATTGTGATCCTATCTTAGGTAGTGTTTGAAATAGGGGATAAGAGAGGATATCCTCTCTTATCCCCCAAAAGCCATAACTATAAGGGATAGCTGGGAGTAAAGTTAACCAAAGGGATAATCCATGGTTAACCATGGTTAACCATGGGATATCCCCTCAATTTATTCCCTAGAGAATGCAGAAATAGCTGGTTATCCCTCCAAATAAGAGTAAAAAAAAATTATCCTATGGATTTACCTTTTTGCATTTGATATGATCAATGGGATAGTCAAAGGATATCACTAGGGATAGCTAGGGGACAAACTCTATCCCGTACATTTATTCATGAATAATATTTTTTCTATCAAACACTACCTTAGAGTTTTAAATCGAAAATATTATTTGCCATGATGAAGTTCGCCTCATCACAAGATGACATGTGGAACCACATATCACAAAATCCCACAAGAATTTTCGTCTTCTACAAGGGATTTCAAAATATCATCCTTCATATATAAATCATCCATTGACATAGGGATTGAAACCACTTATGAATGATACAAATGGCATTAGGATTGCTGCACCTCCCGTGCCTTTGTTTCACTCTCAATAAATAGCATTTCGTACCACTTCATCTAGCCAACCCCCATGGGCATGTCTACAGCTCAAGATGCATCCCACGTGCATGTCCATTTTCTAACGTTATGGTATAGCCTCTCAATGGGCATATCACCACTACCTAGGTAACATCCCATCTTATTAACATAATAGAATAGAAGTACTTCTATGATACCAAATATATATATATATATATATATATATATATATATATATATATATATATATAAGTGAACGTATACTCCCAATTGGAAAGATGCTTCCCTAATGACCTCAAACCAAAGAGGATAGGACATAAAGAGGTGAGACCACGTTATGGGATTTTGAAACAAAGGTTAGAAAAAAGGATTTCCCAAGGTACTTCCAAGGAAAGGGACAGTTAGAAAAGGAGGTCATATTGGCCTAACTCCTCTTCTGGGCATGCTTTAGATTTAAGCTGAAGCATGCTCACAAAGTTAAAAACCTAGGAAAGAGGTCATGTGGGGGAGCTGAGTGACATCATTTCTCTTGAATGAGGAGCTAAGGCTTCTCCCTCCTCCCAAAGTCCCTAACACATGGCCTCCCAAAGCTCCACTTCAGTGTTCCCTTGGGTATAAATTAAATCAAAACAAAGTTATTCATCACCTTTTCATGGTTGGTGGATGAGATGTTAGGTGAGGTGGGACAGACCATTATTGGTGAGGAAATTCAAAAAATTTGGTGCCACACTTGGTTCAAAGAGGTTCCAACCAGCTGGCCTAAGATTCATTGGCTTCCAACATGATTGAATCTTGAAATTTAGAACCCGGTAGAGAGACTAGTGAGGGTTGCCTGGAGTCAGCATGAGACTTGATTAGATTGTAGGAGATGGTCATGCAAGTCCTATCTCCAGTCATGTGCATTTTGTGTTATATTATCTTTACAGCTAATTGATACAAAGTGATTGTTCCATCATTGCTTAATGTGTGACAGTCATAATTGTTTCATTACACATAATCTAGATGTTGTTCCCTTATTTTTTTTTGTTGCTTATTTTGTTATCATCCTCCTCTCTCACTTTTTTCAATTTAATAGTTCAAAAAAATCAAGATCTTGTCACCTATCTCACATTATTGTAACAAGCCAAACAAACACTCCTGATTTCTCTATCTACCTGCCTTTCCTAGAACTTTTATAGCACATGCTAATCTTTTGTGATCACTTTTGCAAACAAGGGCAGAGAGAGAGAGACATTAATCAATGCATTTCTCTATGCGAAAATGCTAAACATGAGTGCCAACTGTAGACCATTCTTGAGAAGCATGGTATTGCTCTGATTTCACCATTGGATGGTGCATCCAGTCAGTGAACCATGTTCACCAACCACCAAGATCATGTGGAGGCAAACTTTTAGTTGGATTATTCATATCACTATTTGAGTCACATTAAATTTGTGCAATTGTACCAACTACCTGTCTTCTGTTTTCTTTTCTCCCTGAATGATGGATGGGGTAGCTGCCACATTTCATTTTTATGGTTGCACCTAATGCCTTTGATTCATCGAAACTTGTAAGGAAATGGTTTGAAACTTTGATTTTCACCAAGTTGAATGTGTGGTAGCAGCCATGAATTAAAGTTTTCCTAATTCTCTCATCAATGGTATCTTGGGTAGGTGGCTGGAGGGTTGTCTGTTCTTAAATCCATTCCTCTGTATTAAGACTTGAGAAAAGGCAGTGCCAGAAAATTAGGGCTCCTAGAAGTGAAGTGACAACAGAGGGAGCTCTATGGCCCACGTAAAAGGAGCTGGTTCCAGTTTAGTCTATCATGATAGAAACACATGGGTTGTCGAGGATTGAGATATATAGCTTTACATTCTCTAGGAGTAAAGAGAGATGATTCGACATATGATAAATAAGGTGATGATGGAATTGGAGATGTGTGAATTGAGTTGTCCAAGCTAAATATTTTGCCTCTAGATGGTAGAAATCAATTGAGAGAGAGAGAGAGAGAGAGAGAGAGAGAGAGAGAGAGAGAGCATTGAACAACTTGCACAAGGGAAAGAAAATGGGGGACCAGAGCTTAATCCCCTCATCTTCACTTCATTTGGTGGTATATCCACTCGACAATGGTTCCATCAAGAGGCACAGTGTCTCCGTGACACACGTGGGACTGAACACGATGAAAGATTGAGTTGTCTAAAATTCTCTATTCACAATGTAGCTAACAATATTAACACAATCAGTCATTATCAAAGGTTATTGCTTCATAAGCAACACATATTAATGATGCTCGTATTAACATTTCCAATCAATATTAAATTTTATTGCTTGGTATGCAATAAAATTGAAACTTTTTATTTATTTTAACTTGTTATATTACTTTATTGCATTTCTATAATAGTCAAAAAAAAAAGGGAGAAAACCCATGCTTTGCTTGGGACTAGTATTAATGAGTAAGTATCAATAACGAAAGTTTCTATTGCATTGAGTCTTACATTCACTGTGTAGATAAAAATATTAATAAAGAAAATTTTAAGCTAACTATCATTAAAATTTTTTACTTAATATGCGATAAATATTAGTGGTATTAGTATTAGTACACTCAACCAATGCTAAATTTTAAAAATCATTGAAAAAAAAACTATTTAAGCTCTTTATTTATTATAACTTGTTGCATTGCTTTCTTATATTTTAAGAATGATAAAAATATTAGTAGTATTAGTGATGCCAATACCAATGACAGAAGATTTGGCATAGGACTCAACTCATGTAGAGTTATCCATTTATCAAGTAAATGTCGATATTAATAGTCGAACTTTCTAGTTGATTATTGTTATAGTTTGTTGTTCAATATATAATAAAAATTTAATTATTATTATTTTTATTCTAATTTATTATAAAATAAAATTGCATTTCAAGAACAATAAAAAAAGGAAAAAATATTTCTCATGCTACCATACAAAAGTGTTAAGGAATAGGTTGTTTTACATGAATTGACAGCCTACAGAACATTGTGGCCCACAAAAGAGAAGCCAGCTCAAGTTTAGGCCATCTCATGAGAGACAACACATGGCTGCGAGAATTGAGATGGCTTTGCTCCTCCCTAGTGGGACACTTTTTCTTCTTTAGACGTGCAGATAGGGGATTCAAACTGCCCAAGGAGCATAAATGTTAGAAACCTACAATTAGCTCACTGTTGTTATCGGCTCACACTGTTATCATGCTAGAAATCTGAGTATTATTCCAAGCTCTGTTTTTTTTTTTTTTTAACCCTATGGGAGGACGCGTGACAGAAGGAGAACATAGCCTTTTGGCAAGCAGGTAGAAGTTGAAATTAAACATTGGTGGATTCACTACAATTGGTTATGCTCTGGCCATTGGGAAGACTCCAATGTATAACAGAAAAACTCTGCTTCAACAGTGCTTAAAATAATAAAGGACTGCTGAGTTGTCATGAATGGGGGGGGGGGGGGGGGGGGGGGATATCCAGGGAATTAGTCCTCTTAACGTATCACAGTGATGTAGGAAAATATAATATATATTACATATATAAATTATATTTTTCTTTGGGATGTTCAAATTGTAAAACATTTTATGTGGATCTGAAATTTGGCCATTTGGCATGTATTCTAAAGCCATCCAGCTGCTCCTGTCAACCAGCCCAAGGGCCAATAATACCTCTCTCAAGTGATTGGCATCTCTCTCCCTCCCCCCTTACCAATGAGGTCTGCCATGATGGTGGCACTCTATATTTAAATTAAATAAAAAAAAAAGTTTTTTTCTAGAAAGAAATAACTACACATTTCTATTGTAAACCTTGTGCATACAAGAAGCTTGGCAGGTATCGTCCTTCCAAAAGAGTTAAAGAGGGAAAGGGTGGTAGATATGGGAGGCTCAGGTTCTCTCAAGAACATGGGAGCTCTGCAGGCTTTCACCATCTTTTGATGCTACTTTGCTTCTCCTCAAACCTAGCGAGACTGCTAAAACTTGAGGAAAAGCTCAAAAAAGGGCTGAGATTTCATATTTTGCCAAAACATATGCTTGTTCCTCCATCCGAGCCTTCTGATCCATCGCCTTCGGAGCCACCAGAGTCCGCCACCTTGGTTCATTGGTGATATGACTGAACCCGCGTCGTCAGGATAAAAGGTAACGGCGGCTAATGACCCCGAGACCCTCCACCGGTTTCGGGATGCACCGGCATTCCCCCATCCTCGGGACCCCTTCCGGTCTCGGAGTGGGGTCATCATCTCTTAACCCCGAGACCCCTTCCGGTCTCGAGGTGCACCGGCATTTTCCCACCCCCGGGACCCCTTCCGGTCTCGGGATGGGGGTCATCACCTCTTGACCCCGAGACCCCCACCAGTCTCGGGATGCACCGGCATTTCTCCACCCCCGGGACCCCTTCCGGTCTCGGGGCAGGGTCATCATCTCTTGACCCTGAGACCCCCTTCCGATCTCGGGGTGCACCGGCATTTCCCCACCCCCGGGACCCCTTCCGGTCTCGGGGTGGGGTCATCATCTCTTGACCCCGAGACCCCTTCCGGTCTCGGGGTGCACCGGCATTTCCCCACCCCCGGGATCCCTTCCGGTCTCGGGGTGGGGTCATCATCTCTTGACCCCAAGACCCCACCAGTCTCGGGGTGCACTGGCATTCCCACCCCCAGGACCCCTTCCGGTCTCGGGGTGGGGTCATCATCTCTTGACCCCGAGATCCCTTCCGATCTCGGGGTGCACCGGCATTTCCCCACCCCCGGGATCCCTTCCGGTCTCGGGGTGGGGTCATCACCTCTTGACCCCGAGACCCCCACCAGTCTCGGGGTGCACCGGCATTTTCCCACCCCCGGGACCCCTTCCGGTCTCGGGGGGGTCATCATCTCTTGACCCCGAGACCCCTTTCGGTCTCGGGATGCACCGAAATTTTTCCACCCCCGGGACCCCGTCCGGTCTCGGGGTGGGGTCATCATCCCTTGACCCCGAGACCCCCACCACTCTCGGGGTGTACCGGCATTTCCCCAGCCCCGGGACCCCTTCCGGTCTCGGGGTGGGGTCATCATCTCTTGACCCTGAGACCTCCACCAGTCTCGGGGTGCACCGGCATTTCCCCACCCCCGGGACCCCTTCCGGTCCTGGGGTGGAGTCATCATCTTTTGACCCCGAGACCCTCACCGGTCTCGAGGTGCACCGGCATTCCCCCACCCCCGGGACCCCATCCGGTCTTGGGGTGGGGTCATCATCTCTTGACCCCGAGACCCCTTCCGGTCTCGGGGTGCACCGACATTTCCCCACCCCCGGGACCCCTTCCGGTCTCAGGGTGGGGTCATCACCTCTTGACCCCGAGACCCCCACCAGTCTCGGGGTGCACCGGCATTTCCCCACCCCGGGACCCCTTCCGGTCTCGGGGTGGGGTCATCATCTCTTGACCGCGAGACCCCTTCCGGTCTCGGGGTGCACCGGCATTTCCCCACCCCCGGGACCCCTTCCGGTCTCGGGGTGGGGTCATCATCTCTTGACCCAGAGACCCCTTCCGGTCTCGGGGTGCACCGGCATTTCCCCACCCCCGGGACCCCTTCCGGTCTCGGGGTGGGGTCATCATCTCTTGACCCCGAGACCCCACCAGTCTTGGGGTGCACCGGCATTTGCCCTCCCCCGGGACCCCTTCCGGTCTTGGGGTGGGGTCATCATCTCTTGACCCTGAGATCCCCATCGGTCTCGGGGTGCACCGGCATTTCCCCACACCCGGGACCCCTTCCGGTCTCGGGGTGGGGTCATCATCTCTTGACCCCGAGACCCTCACCGGTCTCGGGGTGCACCGGCATTCCCCACCCCCGGGACCCCTTCCGGTCTCGGGGTGGGGTCATCATCTCTTGACCCCGAGACCCCTTCCGGTCTCGGGGTGCACCGGCATTTTTCCACTCTCGGGACCCCTTCCGGTCTCGGGGTGGGGTCATCACCTCTTGATCCCGAGACCCCCACCAGTCTCGGGGTGCACCGGCATTTCCCCACCCCCGGGACCCCTTCCGGTCTCGGGATGGGGTCATCATCTCTTGACCCCGAGACCCCTTCCGGTCTCGGGGTGCACCGGCATTTCCCCACCCCCAGGACCCCTTCCGGTCTCGGGGTGGGGTCATCATCTCTTGACCCCAAGACCCCTTTCGGTCTCGGGGTGCACCGGCATTTCCCCACCCCCGGGACCCCTTCCGGTCTCGGGGTGGGGTCATCATCTCTTGACCCCGAGACCCCTTCCGGTCTCGGGGTGCACCGGCATTGCCCCACCCCCAGGACCCCTTCCGGTCTCGGGGTGGGGTCATCACCTCTTGACCCCGAGACCCCCACCAGTCTCGGGTGCACCGGAATTTCCCACCCCCGGGCCCCTTCCAGTCTCGGGGTGGGGTCATCATCTCTTGACCCCGAGACCCCATCGGTCTCGGGGTGCACCGGCATTTCCCCACCCCGGGACCCCTTCCTTTCGGGGTGGGGTCATCATCTCTTGACCCGAGACCCCCACCAGTCTCGGGTGCACCGGCATTTCCCCACCCCCAGGACCCCTTCCGGTCTCGGGTGGGGTCATCATCTCTTGACCCCGAGACCCCTTCCGGTCTCGGGGTGCACCGGTATTTCCCCACCCCAGGACCCCTTCCGGTCTCGGGTGGGGTCATCATCTCTTGACCTCGGGACCCCCATCGGTCTCGGGGTGCACAACCCCCCATCGGTCTCGGGGTGCACCGGCATCTCCCCACCCCTGGGACCCCTTCCGGTCTCAGTGTGGGGTCATCAGCGATTGGCATGCAATTCAATCGTCGAAAGAAATGACGACTTCAGGCCGCACGGCGCACCCACGTGACTCTCAGTACGCCCGTGATTGCACCCCGTTACGGAGGGCCATACCTCATAACGGCGTATGGTGCATTGCATGTCCCTGTGCATGGCCATGCCTCACTACGGCGTATGTTTCGCTACCACTTGCGACTGTGCTCGATCATATCATCCGACGCGCTCACTGAATGCCTTCGCGGCTGTTGGACACATATGACATCACGTCGGCAAGCGGTACAGGATGTCTTCGGCACGCACAGTGATGGTACGATGGTAATCTTCCGAAACAGTAAGATAGGATATTCGGATAGGTATAAAAGCACGTGCTCGCGCTGTAAGTAGGGATCTGAACTTTGGTTTTCTGAGCTTTCTTCCTCCCAGCAAAACCCTAACCGCCTCAGTTCTTTTCTGCTAAGCGGTTCTTTGTATGAGCCCAAGTGACTAACTTGATCGTCGGAGGGTCCCTACCGGTGTTGCTGGTCTCCGGGGACTTATCTTGCAGCTTTCCGAGGAGAAGGACGTCCGTCTTCCCTGGCATTTGAGGAAGGTGACTTGGCGCCATCAGATTGGCGCGCCAGGAAGGGGGGGTGTAAGAAAGACGTCGAGCCAGCAGCTTACCTTTTTCTCCTTTCTTCAAGATCTTGAAGTCATGGTGATGACTTGGACGAAGGGAGTTTCAGCCGGTCGCGCTGGGGGGCAGCGCTGCGGGGCCGGTCCACCTGCGGAGGCCCCCCCGGCTCTCGCATCCAGTGTTCTGGAGCCTCTGCATCTCCGGGGAGCAGGGCCTTCTGCTCCGCAGAATGACTCTCCCGCGCCTTCTCCGCAACAACTCCAGGAAGATCGACTCACTGCCCTGGCCACACAGGTCCAGTCTTTGGTGGCGATGGTTCAGGGCCTACAGCACCAGCAGGCGGCCTTGCAGCAGCCGGAGCTGAACTCGTCTGTCCCGGGGGTGGTGCAACCCAGCCAGCATTCCTCCCGCCGGAGATCGCCTGTTCCTGTGGATCGTCGCCACCGATCCCCAGCCAAGCCTCACCACCGTGAAGCCTCTAAAAGACCCCGGTCTCCCTCTCGTCACGCTAATATCCAGCGACAGCCGACGTCTCACCTGACCCCCTTGGTGACACCTTGGCCCTTTGCCCAGTGGGGCATGGATATCCTGGGACCATTTCCCCCGGCCTTCGGACAGCGAAAGTTCCTCTTGGTAGCGGTGGATCACTTCACCAAGTGGGTTGAAGCCGAGGCCTTGGCCAAGATTACCGAAAGCAAAGTGAGATCCTTCTTCTGGAAGTCCATCATATGTCGGTTTGGACTGCCGCACACATTAGTCACTGATAATGGCCGGCAATTTGACAACGCGCCCTTCCGGGAGTTCTGCTCTGAGCTAGGTATCCGTCAGAGGTTCACTTCCGTCGGGCATCCTCAAACCAATGGGGCAGCCGAAGTGACTAATCGGATCATTCTCCAGGGGCTGAGATCTCGGCTAGATGGCTGCAAGGGGCGATGGGTGGAGGAGCTCCCCAATGTGCTATGGGCCTACCACACAATGCCGCGAGCCCCCACCGGCGAAACGCCGTTCAGCTTAGTCTTTGGCTCTGAAGCTGTTATTCCGGTAGAGGTTGGTGCACCAAGCCCTCGGGTGGAAGCATACAGCGAGGAAGGTAACCCTGACCAACTGCGAGCCAACCTCGACCTGATGAGGAGGTGCGAGACCGGGCACGGCTTCGAATGGTGGCCTATCGGCAGCGGGCCGCAAAGTATTACAACGCTCGTGTGCGCCCCCGGACGTTCCTGCCAGGAGATCTGGTCCTTCGACGGGCCAAGGTCTCGAAGCCAGCTGAGGGAGGGCCTTACCGGATCGCCGAAACACTCCGCCATGGAGCTTATAAAATTGAAGAACTTGATGGGATGCCACTCCCAAGAACATGGAATGCAGATAACCTTCGTCGGTATTATCAGTAATGTATTCCTCCTCTCATGTCAAGTATCACCCCTGTATTCACTTGGGTTTTTACCCCTCATTCAATATTAACGAGATTCAATTTTAGCTACTAAAATCTTTTCACAGAAAAGCCCTGCACCAGCCAGGCATAAAGCCCAGTGTACCACTGGCAGAGCGGTGTACCACCGGCTCTCGGCAACAAAAGCCCGACCCTGGTCGGCACCAAAGCCCTGCACCAGCTAGGCATAAAGCCTAGTGTACCACTGGCAGAGCGGTGTACCACCGACTCTCGGCAACAAAAGCCCGACCTGGTCAGCA
This sequence comes from Calamus simplicifolius, assembly GCA_900491605.1. Classification (NCBI taxonomy): domain Eukaryota; kingdom Viridiplantae; phylum Streptophyta; class Magnoliopsida; order Arecales; family Arecaceae; genus Calamus; species Calamus simplicifolius. Next base: position 482,433 of record UESW01001364.1, read on the forward strand.
CCAAAGCCCTGCACCAGCCAGGCATAAAGCCCAGTGTACCACTGGTAGAGCGGTGTACCACCGGCTCTCAGCAACAAAAGCCCAAACCTGGTCGGCACCAAAGCCCTGCACCAGCCAGGCATAAAGCCCAGTGTACCACTGGCAGAGCGGTGTACCACCGGCTCTCAGCAACAAAAGCTCGACCCTGGTCGGCACCAAAGCCCTACACCAGCCAGGCATAAAGCCCAGTGTACCACTGGCAGAGCGGTGTACCACCGGCTCTCGGCAACAAAAGCCTGACCCTGGTCGGCACCAAAGCCCTGCACCAGCCAGGCATAAAGCCTAGTGTACCACTGGCAGAGCGTGTACCACCGGCTCTCGGCAACAAAAGCTCGACCCTGGTCGGCACCAAAGCCCTGCACCAGCCAGGCATAAAGCCCAGTGTACCACTGGCAGAGCGGTGTACCACCGGCTCTCAGCAACAAAAAGCCCGACCCTGGTCGGCACCAAACCCTGCACCAGCCAGGCATAAAGCCCAGTGTACCACTGGCAGAGCGGTGTACCACCGGCTCTCAGCAACAAAAGCCCGACCCTGGTCGGCACCAAAGCCCTGCACCAGCCAGGCATAAAGCCCAGTGTACCACTGGCGAGCGGTGTACCACCGGCTCTCAGCAACAAAAGCCCGACCCTGGTCGGCACCAAAGCCCTGCACCAGCCAGGCATAAAGCCCAGTGTACCACTGGCAGAGCAATGTACCACCGGCTCTCAGCAACAAAAGCCCGACCCTAGTCGGCACCAAAGCCCTGCACCAGCCAGGCATAAAGCCCAGTGTTGGTCCAGATAGCAACCTAAGAGGGGGGGGGGGTGAATTGGGTTTTTCAAAAATTAAACTCTTTTGGAAGAAAACCCCCGGCGGAAATAAAAACTTAGATTCACATATTTAAAACTAAGCAACTATAAATAGAGAGTTAAAGATAAAGAGACAATCATGGCAAACACAATAGATTTTATAGTAGTTCGGTGTACCTACACCTACATCCACTCCCAAGTACCTCTTGGGTCCACACTATAATCAAACTGATTACAGCAGAGTTGTTTTGCAAGCTCACAACTCGAACTTGTTGTTTTCACGGGTGCACAACGAACCCAGCTAGTTTTCAAGGCTCACCAGCATAAAACCTAAAACCACAAGCTAATGCTTGCACAAGGCTAACAGCCTCAACTGAATCAATCACCAGATTGACCCAGCAAATAGTATTTGATTTTACAAAAGCAAACTGCTCCTTCAATGAGCAAATATACAATAATGAAACATAAATAGAGATTAGGAACCAAAGCCTGATTCGAAGATCTTGGTGGCTTCTTCCTTCTCTTGAGATTTCTTCTAAATAGAACAAAGGCTTGGAATCTCTTTTCTCTTTTTGGGAATGAGTATGATCTTTCCTTATAGGTTTTCCCTCTTCTTTTTTTCTGATGGATCTCAAGGATTTTTTTATTCTTTTCTTTTGCCTCTTTCTTTTCTTTTTTCCTCTCTCTTTTTGGGATGCAATCAACCCTCTTCTTATAGATCCAATTAATCCACAAATAGTGTGAAACTATCCGTTAGAAGCAAGTGAAAAAGGATTAGATCCATAAATAACAATAGCCGTTGGGATTAAAATAGATAAAGTTTAGAGTCGTTCTGACAGTTCTGGAGCCATGTCTGACATTCTGGAGTCAGCTCTGGCTTTTCTGGAGTCGGCTCTAACTCGAAATAATTTAATCCGCTCGATCTTGAGTCGTCTCTGACTTTTCTGGGGTCGACACAAAATTCTTCTGGAGTCGACTCTAGAAGTCTGGGAGTCGACTCTAGGTCGTGGCCTGAAAATCCATCGTTCTGTTGTTTCTGATAGAGTCGGCTCTCACAGTCCTGGAGTCGACTCTAAGTCTGTGCCGTTTTCCGGAGTCGGCTCTGTGATTCCATGTGTCGACTCTAATATCTGCAGTCTTACCTTGACATTAGATTCAAACAGAACTTGATTTTCCTTCTTGATTTTGATCATCAATAGACTTATAATCTGAAAAACTTAATCAAAATCATTAGTAACATCAAATGTTATACTCAAATAGTTTTGTTAATCATCAAAATCCTCAATTGGGTCAACAATCTCCCCCTTTTTATGATGACAAAAACTTTGAGTATATGCATTAGAAATTATTTGAATTGAGAATTATAGACATTGTTAAAGCTTAGAGACTTCCTAATAGAAATTTGATGCCAATATTCAAAATGAATAAAATAAATAAAACTTGACATCAATCAAAATGATTTAACTTTTATATGGAGAAACTTATTAAGCTCCCCCTGCATTGAATAGCTCCCCCTATGTAGATAATCTGAATTCTTTCTAAAAATTCTCAGAATTGTTCTTCATTTTCTTTCTCTTTCTCTTTCTTATATATGTCTTTCTTATATGCATATACATTTATCTCTCCCCCTTTTTTGTTATCAACAATAAGGTGAGTTTAAAAGCAATAGAGAATGTAATTAGAGCGAAATGTTGATTCAAATAAACATAAGGATAAAAACTTATTCATTGACATTCATCAAAGATAAATTTGTAATAAAGTGTAATATTCATTCAAACATTTGTATTCCAAAGCAAGATCCATTACATGTATTCTAAAATGACAGATTTAAGTATGTAAATCCTAGATACATGCTAAGAAAGAAAGCAAGAAATCCTAAGATACAACCTAGGATTGAAATCAAAATCAAATATGCTTATACACAATTTTCTTTAAATGTCCAATCATTTCCATAACATCATCTTTTTGGGTCTTCTTAAAGTTTTCAAGACAAGCTTCAATTTGAGAGACGGCAAGGTCGATATCTTTTTCAGTTGACTGGTAGCATGAAGATACTTTCCAGAACCGTCTGCAATGCCTTCCATCCTTTCAAAAATTTTATGAAGATCAGTGCTAAAGGATTCAACGGAATTGCTAATTGAAAAAGAAATCATGTCAAGTCTTGAATTAATCTCATCCTTTAATTGATTGAACTCCTCTCTTAATTTACACATATCATTTGTTCTTACACTGTCATACTCAGCCAGTAAAGCCCTGAGCTGACCAATTTGTTCCTCAGAAAATCTTCTGATGCCATTGCTGACTGATGTGGAAGTTGAGAGCTAGGTCCAGCTTTGAGGGTCCAGCAGATGGTCCAGCAGAAGGGTCCAGCAGATGGTTCAGGAATGTCTTCTCCTCTACTTCCTCAACTCTAACCTCTTCAGCTCTGGCCTCATGTCCTCTTTTAATCCAGTTTCCATTTTCTTTTCTAAAGCCCATTCGGTGAATTATAAGACACTATAGTAATCTGTATGTCTTAACTTTCTTAGTGGCTCATTGTCCATTATAAGTACACCTTGGCTTCTGAAAACTAATGTTAAAACCATACCATAGGTAATGTAGATCTCTTCTTAGTAGCTGCCTCTGCCATATATCCTATCATCATTTCAGCAAGATTTAAAGGTCTACCAGTGAGTATGCAGTCCATCAATAAGACGTCTCGCTCCGAGACATATCAAATCTTCCGATTTTAGGAAAAAGAATCCTTCCACAGATATTGTGAAGTAATCTGAGTTCCAAATTAAGTTGATTTGCCAAGATTTTCCTCAAACTCAGAAACTTCTCTTCCTAACATCCTTGACAGTGCTCCTCCTCTATCTTCATGATGATACTCAACAAGGCCAACGTAGGCATTTCCAAGAGATTACCAAGGGATTCGGCTGTGATGATTACTTTTGTTCCTCTTACAACACTTACTAAGCCTCCCTCTCCTCTACTTAAATCATTATAAAACTCTCTTACTAGGGCAGGGTAGGTAGGGATATCCAAAGAGCAGACCTTCTCCCATCCCATTTCTTTCAACAATCGCCCAATAGCAAAGCCCTCCAAAAAAGAAGTTGAAATCAACTTTTCTTCCGTTGTAATGGCCTTACCAGCTAATTGGTCGACTCGAGGAGAAGATGGTGAGGGTGGAGAGTCATCTTGAGTGGCAGATGAAGAAGATGACGAAGGTTGCCTCCGATTTGAACGGCGCTTCATCGGAACAGTCGAACCACCATGATTGCACGCCTTTTGGAGCCATTGGATTCGATTGGAATGAGTAATCAAGGGTTTTGAGGGATTTGGAGGGTTGGAATCAGTTTGGAACGGCTTGAAAGGTTTAGGAGACGATAGAAATCGTTTGGGGTCGACTCCGCCCTTTTTATTTTGACCTAGTTCCACTTAGAGTCGACTCCCGAAAACGAGGTGTCGCTCCGAACCAGAGAATCTGTCAGCGCCCGAATTAGAGTCGGCTCTACAGAAGCCAGAGTCGGCTCTAATTGCCCAGACAGAACATCAAAATAAGAAGGTGTCGACTCCACAAACTGAAGGTGTCGACTCCACAATAGTTTCAGAGAAAAATTAAATTTCAAGGATCTGAAACTGATCAAATTAATCATCAAATTAGATAAGTGTTCCTTAACAATTGGGGAAACAATAAATCAAATTTCTAGATAAATTTCCTTATTGGACATAAGGATTTTCAAGAAATTATTGAAGTCTAGATAGTTGTTGTCCTTAAGAGTTTCAGAAAATTCTAAAGGATCACAAACTCCTAATTCTCCTCTAAGATAGCAAAATCTCTCCTCACTCAAAGGTTTGGTAAAAATATCAGCTAATTGATCATTAGTATAATATTCAAGACAAACATCTTTGTTAGTTACATGTTCTCTAATAAAGTGATGTCTAATTTCAATGTGTTTAGTTCTTGAATGTTGAATTGGATTTTTAGTTAGATTGATAGCACTAGTATTATCACATTTAATAGGTATTTTATCAAGTGTGATACCATAATCTTCAAGTTGTCGCTTAATCCAAAGGATTTGAGCACAGCAACTTCCAGCTGCAACATACTCTGCCTCAGCAGTGGATAATGCAACCGAATTTTGCTTCTTGCTAAACCAAGAGATTAAGTTACTTCCTAAAAGTTGGCATACCCCACTTGTACTCTTTCTATCTAATTTACAACCAGCATAGTCAGAATCAGAATAAGCAATCAATTTTAAGGTTGAGTCTCTAGAATACCATAATCCTACATTTTTAGTTCCATTTAAGTATCTAAAGATTCTTTTAACAAAATAAATGTGATTCTTAGGATTAGATTGATATCTTGCACATAAGCAGACAGAAAACATGATATCTGGCCTACTTGCAGTTAGATAAAGAAGTGATCCAATCATACCTCTGTAATGCTTCTGATCTACTTTCTTACCTATCATCCTTGTCCAGCTTGCATGAGGGACTCATTGGCGTACCAAGAGGTTTAGCAGATTCCATACCAAATTTCTTGAGTATTTCCTTTATATACTTTGTTTGGTTAATGAAAATTCCCGCTTTCTCTTGTTTGATTTGAAGTCCAAGGAAGAAGTTTAGTTCTCCCATCATGCTCATCTCGAATTCTCCCTGCATTAGCTTAGCAATTCTTGACAAAGGAGATTGTTAGTAGCACCAAATATAATGTCATCAACATAAATTTGAACGATTAATAAATCCTTTCCTTTTCTTTTTAAAAACAAGGTTTTATCAACATTTCCTCTAGAAAAGTCATTTTCAATTAAAAATTTACTTAATCTATCATACCAAGCTCTAGGTGCTTGCTTTAAACCATAAAGTGCTTTGTGTAGTTTGAAGACGTGGTTTGGAAATTCATGATCTTCAAAACCAGGAGGTTGTTCAACATAAACTTCCTCATTTATAAAACCATTTAGAAATGCACTTTTAACATCCATTTGAAATAAGTTGAAATTCATATGACATGCAAATGCAAGTAGTAGCCTAATGGCTTCTAATCTAGCAACAGGTGCAAAAGTTTCATCAAAATCTATACCTTCTTCTTGATTATATCCTTTTGCAACTAGTCTAGCTTTGTTTCTAATTACTATGCCATTTTCATCTAATTTATTTCTAAATACCCATTTAGATCCTATTATAGGGTGATTTTTAGGTCTTTCAACTAGGGTCCAGACTTGATTTCTAGTGAATTGGTTTAACTCTTCCTGCATTGCTAACATCCAATAACTATCTTTCTCGGCTTCCTCTATAGTCTTAGGTTCTATATGAGATACAAATGCAAGATGATTATTGATATCTCTCATTGATGATCTAGTCCTTACACCTTGAGATGGATCACCTATGATTAGGTCTTAGGATGACCATAAGCATATCTCCAATCTCTAGGTAGATCTTGATCATTTTGAACAGTATCAATACCATTCCTTAGGTGAGTCATCATCCTTAACTTCAGGTTCTTGATCTGAAGATACATTTAATTTTTCAATATCTCTTTCAATCAAAGATGTATCTTCCTCATCATCAATTTTATCTGAACTTGATGCTAAAGACTCATCAAACACTATATGAATGGATTCTTCTACAACTAAGCTTTTCTTATTAAATACTCTATATGCTTTGCTAGATGTAGAATATCCTAGGAAGATACCTTCATCAGACTTTGCGTCAAACTTCCCAAGATTATCCTTACCATTGTTATGAATAAAACATTTACAACCAAATGCATGAAAATAACTTAAATTTGGTTTCCTATTGTCCAAAGTTCATAGGGAGTTTTCTTAAGGATAGGTCTAATTAGGGCTCTATTTAGAATGTAACAAGCTGTGTTTATAGCTTCCGCCCAAAAATATTTTGGAAGTTGGCTTTCACATAGCATGGTACGGGCCATGTCTTCTAAAGTCCTATTCTTCCTTTCTACAACTCCATTTTGTTGTGGTGTTCTAGGTGCAGAGAAGTTATGATGTATGCCTTTTTCAAAACAGAATTTTTCAAATAAGTGA
>UESW01001365.1:0-114516 GCA_900491605.1 Calamus simplicifolius
CCCTTACAAAGAAAACGTGTTCAAAAGTCCGCGTTTGTCATTCCTATTACTTAAGGTCTGAAACTATTGAGGAACATTTGATTGATTATAATTAATCCATCTTCGTAATCTTAAATTACTGTATAAATTATAACATTTAGTAACTAGACATCATAGTTTGGATGGTAATACTTGATTTGTGGTAATTTAAGATTATCAAAAAAAATTATGATAATCTGATTACTATAAACTTTAGGTTTTAAGATTATCAAATATTGATAATCTCATGCTATACTCTTAACTATAATGTAAGTATTTAATAATATTTTATCTTATTATATATTTAATAGATACTCGATATATATATTATATTTATATTCAACATTTAATATTTAATACCATATATTATATTAATATTAAATTTAATATTACCATAACATTTACTATTTTAAACTTGGTTTATATATTTATATAAAAATATAAAAATATTAAATTCAAAATTATTATATTTATGACCTTTTACATATTAAATTATTATATAAATAATTATAGTATAAAGTTAATTTTTACATTATTTAATATTAAAATAAAATATATATTAAGTATTTGTAATATTTAAATATATAATGTTACTAAAATGATTTTACAAAGAAATTTTGCTTTTTATTAGAATATTTCATATTATAGCTAAAAAAATATAGCCACCTAAAAGACAAAAAAAGATTTATAAAATAATATAGGTAACATTTAATATAATATAAATATATATTAAATGTTATATTTTGGGAATTTGAATTAGTGTTACTAAAGAAAAACCAAACACGGTAATCTTATATTTCTAATAATCCAATTACTAAGTGTAAGAGTTTTAGTAATATTATACTATCATGAGCCAAGTATCATTTAAAAGTAAAAGAAGTAACATTTGCTATTTATGAAATAAAAGGTATGGAAGCAATGGTTTGAGCTTATAAACAAAAGGTTCAAAGGTTAGCCCCTTACCACTACACCAATTTGATTGTTTGCAATAAAGGGTGTAAGCCCAAGATTTTGATAAGATTTGAATGAGTTAAAGAGAGGAAGGAATGAAGGAATTTTTTTGTTTAATTAATGGTATTAAAAATTAGTACATAATATTAATTTTGCTTATAACTTTTATTTTTATACTACTGAGAGAATCTGAAAAATGACTTATGCTTGGTATAAGATTTTAAAATCACTAAGAGATTTCTATGAAAAATCCCTCCGTGATATCATTTTTTTGGCTTTAAAAATATCTTATCAGCACTAAAGGATTTATTTCTTAAAAAATCTCTAAGGAATCAAACTTTTCTTATAAATTTCTTGCTAAAAATTATTTAAATAATCACTCACTAATCCCTTGTAGATTATCAACCAAAGAATTTATCAAGAAAATATATCTCTAGCAAATCCCTTAGAGATTCCTTACTGAAACTAGATTTTGAATGTAATTTAAAATTTTTTAAAAATCTTTTTCTAATCCCTTGTTAATTTTTTAAGGGACATATCCCATGGTGATGTCCCTTTGTGAAAGGCCAATTTCTAGTAGTGTAGATTTATGATATATTGCATTGGTATGAAAATCGATTTAGGTGTGAGGTGATAACTAGGTTGGATTTATACATACGAGATACTGGTTAAGATAATATAAGTATATATCTTTAGCATGCCCTGAGATACTGGCATGGTTGATTCTCTAGTATGCGGAGTATATGGGAAGCATTTATATTACTAGCACAATAGATTCATCAATATTACTATTGCAATGATTCTTAATGAAGCATCCAAGTAATGTAGTCAAATGTTATGGATGATTAAATTTGATAGAGATTTATTTTATATTGACACATGATTTTATGGCATGATGTTTACAACATAATTTACTTTATTAATTAGATACATTATCATAATCTTCTATAGATATTTATTTTATTTGCATATCCATATTTGTATGTGCAATAAGTCCCACTGAGCTATTAGATCATAACATGTTACTATATCTTTTATGGAAATTGAAAATTTTGATGGAGAGCCAAACTTGAGGGTTAACGAAGAGAAAGACGTGAAGTAGATAGTTTGACCTTTCTTTGATGCTGTGTAGCTCTGTTCATACTATTGATGATGTTGATATGTGTTTATAGTTGTAGTACTTGTATGCATTAGGGATTATATGTTGACATTATGTAAATCATTCTATATTTTGTGGATAAGAGAAATATATTCATTTGATACCATGGTTGAGTTATGTGAATGTTGAGAATGAATAGGCCTGACATGTTTTTAGGATTTTGCTTTAAGAGATGCAATTGTGTCACAATCACCTCGGACTGAACAATGGATTTGAGGTATAACAATACGAACAAGTTATTTATTATTTAAAATTACTTAAATATGTAAGAAATTAATTCAATATTTTATAACACATTAGTCTACCTCTGAAATATATACTAATTAAAATATATGCAAGCACATGCGTATATAAATTATTGTGATCATGATGTATGATTACTACAATTTATCGGGCATGTGTGTGTGTATATATATATATATATATATATATATATATATATATATATATATATATATATATATATATATATATATATATATATATTATATATATATATTGAAAGCATAAAACATAGTGTCAATATTTAACCATACAATACAAAGAATTCTTATACGAATTGCATAGAAAGAATCAACATGCACAAGAGAAATATGTAACATGGTGCATGATATGGCTGATCCAACGCTGTTAGAGAACCGTGAAGGAAGGAAATCGACGGAGCCCCCCTTTGGCCTCCAAAGGGCCCTTCGGCCACGGTGGCGTTTATGGCCTCATAAAGCACGCGCTCCCAATTGCTCTAATCTCCAAGGCCGACGGCTCCAAGACCGACAGCTCCATGGCCGATAGCTCCATGGCCGACGGCTCCAAGGTCGACGGCCCCATAGCCGACAGCTCCAAGGCCAACGGCTCCAAGGCCGACGGCTCCATGACCGACAGCTCCATGGTCGACAGCTCCATGGCTGACGTTCCCATGGCCGACAGCTCCAAGGCCGATGGCTCCAAGGCCGACAGCGCCAAGGCCGACGGCCCCATGGCCGACAGCCCCAATGGCCGACAACTTCATGGCCGACAGCTCCAAGACCGACGGCCCCATGGTCGACAGCTCCAAGGCCGATGGCTTCATGGCCGACGTGTCACGCCCCATACCCAAAAATTTGAGCTAGGGTGACAACCCGCCGCATGCCAGGCATGCAAGGCATCTTGAACTTATCACATAAATCAATATAAAGCAAATTCATATCCATGATTTATTACAAACCAGAATTATCAGTCTTGGGCTATCTGCCCTACACATAAACAAATCTGAACTAAATCAAAATAATAAAACTAAGTCTTCTTAATAGAAACTCCTTCTATCTCAATTATCCATCTTCATTCCTGAGGCTCTGAAAAACATTATGAGAATTTTATGAGCTCACACTCAATAAGTAAGCCTAATATAATTTCAAAATTTCATTTATCAGGCTATCATTAGGTTCATGTCATCAGATCAATTATTTGAAACTTAATTCAATAACAATTACATTGTTTATACTGTCATTATTTTTCTTTATGTGTCCCACGGCCCTACAATACACATCATGTGTAGCCCTCTTAAATATCCCCTAAGAGGAAGGGTCCTGGTACCAGTGTATGTCATCTGTCATGTGATAATCTGTCATGTGATAATCTATCATGTGTGAATCTGTCATGTGATAATCTGTCATGTGTGAATCTGTCATGTGATAATCTATCATATGAGAACCGCGGCGACACATAAAGTTTTACTGTCATTATCATGATTACATAGTAACAATATGATTTTGCAAAACTTAATTACATTTAACTGTAATTTCACAGTTTACAAATTAAATAATTTATAAAATTATAATACTTGACTTACTTACCACAGTACATGAATTTCACTTGATAACCCAGCTAATTGGACTCCTGGGCACCTACAGAATCATTTTTCATTATTAAATTTCTAAAATCTGAATTATAAAATAATTCTTAAACTCTACCCAAACCACTTCACGGGCCCAACTTTGGGCTTGAATATCTCTCAATGTATACACCCAAATAGGGAAATAAAATTATTCCCAGAAACTAGAATCATCCTGATTCGGGCCATATATTTATTTTGTCATTCTCGGCCCGATACAGGGCCCAAAACACTGCTCAAACTGGGCTCAGAGACGGCCCAACAAGGCCCAAACTCAAACGGCCCAGCGCCCATTAACCTCTATTAACCCAGCTCCTCTGTTTCAAAAGAAACAGAGGAGCGAGATTTGCGCCGGCGGCCAGGGCCGCCGCCGGCCAAATTGAAGGCGGTCCGGCCGCCGTTGGCCGGACCGTGGCCGGCCGCCGCCGCGGCCAGCCTCCCCCACTCTCTCTCTCTCATCAATTTGTCAATTTTAATTCCATCTCTCTATTCATCGCGGCGGCTCGAAATCACGCCGGCGACTTTGCCGGCCAATCCGGGGCGGTCCGGCCTCCGGTGGCCGGGCCAGAGCCGGCCACCGCCGTGGCCGGCCTCCCCTCTCTTCCTTTCTCCTTAATTTCCCTTCTCTCTCTTTATCATCCGCGGCTTAAGGATTACGCCGGCGGCACGGCCGGCCACCATGGCCGGCCGGACCTCCACCGGACGCACGCCCGGCGCCGGTGGAGGTCTCCGACCAAGGCCCAGGCCCGGCGAGGCGGCGAGCACACCGCCGGGCCCGAACCAAGGATCGGACCGGCGGTTAATTCTCACCGTCACGTCTCCCTCCCTCCTCCGCTCTCTCTCTCTCATTGTTCTCCGGCACCCCACCGGACGCCGCCCCCGGTGCCGGTGGGGGTCGCTCCGCCGGGCCTGAACCAATGTCGCTCACGGAGGAAGGGAAGGGGCTGGGTTCTGTAACCCGGCTCCCTCTTCTCCTTTTTTTTTTTACTTTCTCTCTCTCAATCCTTCTCTCTCATGCATGGACAGGGGACTTACCAGAGACAGGCGCGCTGGGGAAGAACGTCCGCACGAGGAGATGATGAGAAGGGGGCGTCCACGTATGGTGGGAAGGAGGGTTCTACACCATCTTTTATAGGCATTGCAGAGTCCCCAAATCAAGGGACTCTGTAATTAGATATACTTGAAATTTAAATATCTAAGTCTATCATCTGATCTCGTGATAACTCTCACGAATTAAGATATAATGGAATTCAATATCTGGAGTCTATCATCTGATCTCGTGATAACTCTCACGAGCAATTAAGATATACCTGGAATTCAAATATCTGGAGTCTATCATCTGACCTCGTGATAACTCTCACGAGCAGTTGAGAAATCTAGGGGATTACATTCTCCCCTCCTTATAAAAATTTCGGCCTCGAAATTGATAACTTTTATTAGAGAAAATTAAAGGTCCAAATTTCTGTCCCAAGGACTAACAATCAACTAAAGCTAACAGTTTTCAATCATTAACTATTTTAAGATACAAATAGTCGTGGATACTTTTCTTTCATTTCTTCTTCCAGTTCCCAAGTAGCCTCTCTTTCAGAATGATTATTCCATTGCACCTTGACATAGGGAATGGTACGCCGTCTTAGAACTTGATCTTTGCGGTCTACGATACGCAAAGGATGCTCTTCATATGATAAATCTTTCTTCAACTGTATAGGCTCATATGCTATGACATGGCTGGGGTCAGAGATATACTTCCTCAGCATAGATACATGAAAAACATTGTGTACCCCAGATAGAATCGGAGGCAGTGCCAGGCTGTAAGCAACCTCTCCAACTCTGCTCAAGATCTCAAAAGGTCCAATATAACGTGGACTCAGCTTTCCTTTAATCCCAAATCTCATCACATCTTTGGTTGGTGATACCTTAAGAAGACATGATCCCCAACCTGGAATTCCAATTCCCTTCTTCTGACATCAGCATAACTCTTTTGCCTGCTCTGAGCTGTACGAAGACGCTCCCTGATCAAATGCACCTTATCTACTGTTTGCTGAATCAGCTCAGGGCCTAGCAACTTCCTTTCCCCCACGTCATCCCAACATATAGGAGATCTGCACCTCCTACCATACAGAGCTTCAAATGGAGCCATCTGGATGCTGGCTTGGTAACTATTATTATATGCAAACTCCACCAAAGGTAAGTGGTTATCCCAAGCTCCACCCAAGTCCATCACACAGGCTCGCAACATGTCCTCCAGAATCTGTATGGTCCTCTCTGATTGTCCATCTGACTGGGGATGATAGGCTGTACTGAAGTTTAGTTTGGTTCCCATGGCCTTATGAAGGCTCTTCCAAAACTGGGACACAAACCTGGTATCTCTATCTGATACAATAGATACCGGAACACCATGGAGTCTCACGATCTGTTCAATATACAAATTAGCCAATCTTTCACTAGAGACCCCAACTCTGAAAGGTAGGAAATGAGCTGATTTTGTTAGTCTGTCCACAATGACCCAAACTGCATCGTTGCTCTTAGGAGTTTTGGGCAGACCAGTCACAAAGTCCATTGTAATCTTTTCCCATTTCCACTGTGGAATCATCAGAGACTGAAGAGGTCCTGCAGGCCTTTGATGCTCGGCTTTCACTTGCTGACACACCAAGCACTTGGCCACATACTGAGCAATCTCCCTCTTCATGCCTTTCCACCAAAAATTTTCCTTTAAGTCTCTGTACATCTTAGTGCCACCTGGATGCACAGTATAGGGAGAGTAGTGAGCCTCTTTCAAAATTTCAGCCTTTAGCTCTTCACTGTTTGGCACACAAAGTCTTCCTTCAAATTTCAGGGATCCATCTTCCATTATATAAAATTCATTTTGAACTCCTGATTGTACCACTTCTTTAATCCTTTGTAGATCTGGATCTTCCATCTGGGAGGACTTGATTCTGTCAACTAAGGTCGGCTGGAGTACAAGTGCTGCAATAAGTCCATCAGACTGCTGTACTCTCAGACCAACCTCCCACTTCTCCAGATCTCTCAATACGTGAGGCTGGGAGGTAATCATAGCAGCTAACTCAGAAGAGGATTTTCTGCTCAAGGCATCAGCTACTACATTGGCCTTCCCAGGATGATACTGTAGATTCAGGTCATAATCCTTCAATAGTTCCAACCACCTCCTCTGCCTTAAATTCAGCTCCTTCTGTGTGAAAATGTATTTTAAACTCTTATGATCTGTATACACATCACACGACACTCCATATAGATAATGCCGCCAAATCTTCAGAGCAAAAACCACAGCAGCCAATTCCAGTCATGAGTAGGATAATTTTGCTCATAAGGTTTCAGTTGTCTGGAGGCATAAGCTATCACTCTTTCATTCTGCATCAAAACACATCCCAATCCTTTTCGAGAGGCATCAGTGTATATAGTGAAACCTTCAGATCCCGTTGGAAGAACAAGAATGGGAGCTGACACCAGGCGCTGCTTTAACTCCTGGAAACTTTCCTCACACTCCACTGTCCAGTCAAACTTCACTCGCTTTTGGGTTAAGCGAGTTAGGGTAGAGCAATGCGAGAAAAATTCTCCACAAATTTTCGGTAATACCCGGCTAATCCCAAGAAGCTTCTGACTTCTGCCACATTGGTAGGTCGGCTCCAGTTAGTGATAGCTTCAATCTTTTTCGGGTCCACAGATACACCATCTTTAGAGATTATATGACCCAAGAAAGATACTTGATCCAACCAAAATTCACACTTCTTCAGCTTGGCATAAAGCTTCTTCTCTTGCAGAATCTGTAGCACAATTCTCAGGTGGTCCTCATGCTCCTTATGGCTCTTGGAATATATCAGAATATCATCAATGAAAACCACCACAAACTGATCCAGATATGGTTTAAAAATTCTGTTCATTAAGTCCATGAATGCTGCTGGGGCATTAGTTAACCCAAACGGCATCACCAAGAACTCATAGTGGCCATATCTGGTTCTAAATGCTGTCTTTGGTACATCCCCTTCTTTGACTTTAAGCTGATGGTACCCGGACCTAAGATCAATCTTTGAGAATATCCGGGCTCCTTGAAGTTGATCAAACAAGTCGTCAATCCTTGGCAGAGGATACTTATTTCGTACTGTTACTTTATTGATTCCCCGGTAATCAATGCAGAGTCGAGACTGCCATCCTTCTTCTTAACAAATAGGACTGGAGCACCCCAAGGAGAAGCACTGGGTCTAATAAATCCTCGATCTAGGAGCTCTTGTAGTTGATTCTTCAGTTCTTTTAGCTCAGCCGGGGCCATACGGTAAGGGCCTTTGATATAGGCCCAGTTCCAGGAACTAGATCAATAGAGAACTCGACTTTCCGATCAGGAGGTAAATTAGTCAAATCCTCAGGGAAGACATCTGGAAATTCTCGAGCTATGGGAATATCCTCCAACTTGGTCTCTTCTTGCTGAAGGTCCTTGACTACAGCAAGAAATCCTTGACCACCACTCATCAAATATTTTCAGCCTGCATTGCTGATATGAACACTGAGGCTAGGTGATTATGACCACCAATAAAACTGAATTCAGGCTGGCTTGGAATTTTGAAGTTGACAGTCTTCCTGAAGCAGTCTACTGAAGCATGATTGGAAGCCAACCAATCCATTCCAAGGATAACATCGAAAAACTTTAGTGGAAGGACAATGAGATCAGCATTCAACCCCCTATTCTCCAAGATAATTGGGCAAGATTTGCATACTGTGTCAACTTTCATAACATCTCCATTTGGAAGCGCAATATGCAGGTCTTGCTCTAGAGGAATAGGTGTCAATGATGCATTCTTGTCAAGATAGATATCAGATATGAAAGAATGCGTAGCACCCGGGTCAATTAAAGTTTGAGCGTAAGCAGTCCTACTTTAATCATTCCTGTCATGAGTGTAATTTGTTTTAACATTAAGGATTGCACTACTGTTAATTAACTGTCATGCATTGCACTAGATAAGACTGTAATACTAGATATAACATTAAAGGGTATACCTGTCACCACAGAATTAGATGCGGCAGCGTCCTGCTGAGTGAGGTTGAAGACCCGTCCCTGGGTCCTCGGTGGCTGCTGCTGCTATTGTTGGCTCGTTCCTTGACTTGAAGAAGGCTGATGTTCCTTCCGGAAGGGACATGTAGCAATCTTGTGATCCGTTTTCCACAAACAAAGCAGGCACCAGTCACTTGCGGCAAGGCTTCCCAGGGTGGGAGTTACCACAATGAATGCAACGAGTTTCCTTATTCTGTGGTTCAGCTGGAGCCTGATGTGCACCCTTCTTCTTGGCCTGAGCAGAGGGTTGACCAGAAGTAGGCCCTTTTCTTTTCTTTTGCAGCTCCAATCCTTTTGAACAGCATTCATATCCCTCTCAATACCAAGGCCTTATTCACTACAACACTGAAAGTGAGGAGCTCAAATGCATTGACCGCTTGCCTCAGTCTGGGTCGCAGTCCCTCAGTGAATCTGGTGACCTTGGCTATTTCATTGGTCACAATATTTGGAGCAAAACGGGCCAGCCTGGTGAATTCGGCTTCATACTGGGCCACAGAAAGATCCTTTGCTCCAACTTGATAAACTCTGATTCCATCTGTCTCTGTACACTCCTGGGGAAGTATTTGTCGAAGAATATATCTCTAAACTCTCCCCAGGAAATAATCTGTCCATTCCGACGCTGCTCCTCGACTAACCACCAATCATAGGCTTCTCCCTGAGAAGATAGGTGGCAAATTGATCCGCTCCATATCCTGACTACCATGGGCCATAAAAGCTTCTCCATGTCTCGCACCCACCGCTCAGCATCAACAGGGTTGGTGGATCCAGAGAAAGGGGCAGGGGCAAATTTCTTGAAGTCTGCAAAGCTGCGGCCAATCCCTACCCAGGATTGAGATGGAGTAGGCTGGGTCTGTGGAGTAGTAGGTCGGGCTGAGTCTGTGGAACAGGAGGGGCAGGCTGTGTCTGCGGAGCAGTGTGTGTAGGCTGAGCAGTCAAAGCCTGTAGAATCTGGTGCTGCAAGTCCCGCATCGACTGCACCATACCCGAGAGAACCTGAAGCATCTCGGTCTGGGGTTGCTGCTGATCAGTCCCAACTGAATTAGGAGGGGCAGCAGCTTCGGTGGCTTCTAGACCTCCTGGTTGGCCAGCATTACCAACCTGGGAACTCTCATCATTTTGTCGACTTCTAGTGCGACGTGCCATTCTTATTTCCTGATAAATTAGTTGTAATTAATATCACTGTAAACATTAATTGTTAGGCTTTCAAAGCATAATTTCTGAGATTCCTTTAAATTTATAATTTGTCTCTATGTCACTCTAGTGTTTTGCCTAAAGTGTCATCATGTATATGTCCCTAATGTCATAACCTGGCTCTGATACCACTAAAGCTGTCACGCCCCAGACCCAAAAATTTGAGCTAGGGTGACAACCCGCCGCATGCCGGGCATGCAAGGCGTCTTGAACTTATCACATAAATCAATATAAAGCAAATTCCATATCCATGATTTGTTACAAACCAGAATTATCAGTCTTGGGCTATCTGCCCTACAAATAAATCTGAACTAAATCAAAATAATAAAACTAAGTCTTCTTAATAGAAACTCCTTCTATCTCAATTATCCATCTTCATTCCTGAGGCTCTGAAAAACATTATGAGAATTTTATGAGCTCACACTCAATAAGTAAGCCTAATATAATTTCAAAATTTCATTTATCAGGCTATCATTAGGTTCATGTCATCAGATCAATTAGCTTAATTCAATAACAATTACATTGTTTATACTGTCATTATTTTCTTTATGTGTCCCACGGCCCTACAATACACATCATGTGTAGCCCTCTTAAACATCCCCTAAGAGGAAGGGTCCTGGTACCAGTGTCTGTCATCTGTCATATGATAATCTGTCATGTGATAATCTGTCATGTGTGAATCTGTCATGATAATCTGTCATGTGTGAATCTGTCATGTGATAATCTGTCATATGAGAACCACGGTGACACATAAAGTTTTACTGTCATTATCATGATTACATATAGTAATAACATGATTTTGCCAAAAACATAATTATATTTAACTGTAATTTCACAGTTCATAAATTAAATAATTAATAAAATTATAATACTTGACTTACTTACCATAGTACACGAATTTCACTTGATAACCCAGCTAATTGGACTCCTGGGCACCTACAGAATCATTTTCATTATTAAATTTCTAAAATCTGAATTATAAAATAATTCTTAAACTCTACCCAAACCACTTCACGGGCCCAACTTTGGGCTTGAATATCTCTCAATGTATACACCCAAATAGGGAAATAAAATTATTCCCAGAAACTAGAATAAATCCTGATTCGGGCCATATATTTATTTTGTCATTCTCGGCCCGATACAGGCCCAAAACTGCTCAAACTGGGCTCAGAACGGCCCAACAAGGCCCAACACTCAACGGCCCAGCGGCCCATTAATTATTAACCCAGCTCCTCTGTTTCAAAAGAAACAGAGGAGCGAGATTTGCGCCGGCGGCCAGGGCCGCCGCCGGCCAAATTGAAGGCGGTCCGGCCGCCGTTGGCCGGACCGTGGCCGGCCGCCGCCGCGGCCAGCCTCCCCCACTCTCTCTCTCATCAATTTGTCAATTTTAATTCCATCTTCTCTATTTCATCGCGGCGGCTCGAAATCACGCCGGCGACTTTGCCGGCCAATCCGGGGCGGTCCGGCCTCCGGTGGCCGGGCCAGAGCCGGCCACCGCCGTGGCCGGCCTCCCCTCTCTTCCTTTCTCCTTAATTTTCCTCTTCTCTCTCTTTATCATCCGCGGCTTAAGGATTACGCCGGCGGCACGGCCGGCCACCATGGCCGGCCGGACCTCCACCGGACGCACGCCCGGCGCCGGTGGAGGTCTCCGACCAAGGCCCAGGCCCGGCGAGGCGGCGAGCACACCGCCGGGCCCGAACCAAGGATCGGACCGGCGGTTATTCCTCACCGTCATTCTCCCTCCCTCCTCCGCTCTCTCTCTCTCTCATTGTTCTCCGGCACCCCACCGGACGCCGCCCCCGGTGCCGGTGGGGTCGTCGGCCGGGGCTCAGGCCCGGCGAGGCGGCGGGCACGCCGCCGGGCCTGAACCAGTGTCGCTCACGGAGGAAGGGAAGGGGCTGGGTTCTGTAACCCGGCTCCCTCGGTTCTCCTTTTTTTTTTTTTTTCTTTCTCTCTCAATCCTTCTCTCTCTCATGCATGGACATGGAACTTACCAGAGACAGGCGCGCTGGGGAAGAAACATCCGCACGAGGAGATGATGAGAAGGGGGCGTCCACGTATGGTGGGAAGGAGGGTTCTACACCATCTTTTATAGGCATTGCAGAGTTCCCAAATCAAGGGACTCTGTGATCAGATATACTTGAAATTTAAATATCTAAAGTCTATCATCTGATCTTGTGATAACTCTCACGAGCAATTAAGATATACCTGGAATTCAAATATCTGGAGTCTATCATCTGATCTCGTGATAACTCTCACGAGCAATTAAGATATACCTGGAATTCAAATATCTGGAGTCTATCATCTGACCTCGTGATAACTCTCACGAGTAGTTGAGAAATCTAGGGAATTACACGACGGCTCCAAGGCCGACGGCCCCATGGCCGATGGCTCCAAGGCCGATGGCTCCAAGGCCGACGGCTCCATGGCCGACAGCTCCAAGGCCGATGGCCCATGGCCGACAGCTCCATGGCCGATGCCATTAGAGAACCGTGAAGGAAATTGACAGAGCCCTGCTTTGGCCTCTGATGTCCCTTTGGCTGATGCGGCTGATCAAACCACATGACCCACGAGATGAAGGGATCACGAACTCAATGTCACACGGTCCGGCACACTCCGCTCTTCTAGGCCTTGGGCTCATCTTAGCAGCGGCCCACCTCGATCTTGGCATCGATCGCGGCGCACTTTGACCACGGCGTCGGTCTCGGCAACGGCGTCGGCTCTGGCCCATCTTGACCTCTGCGTCGGTCACGGCCCATCTCGACCTTCGCGTCGGTCATGACGTCGGCATCGGCTCCGGCCCATCTCGACCTCCGCATCGGTCACGGTCCATCTCGACTTTCGCATCGGTCACGGCCCATTCCCGTCTCGGTGTCGATCACGGCGTCGGCATCGGCTCCGGCCCATCTCGACCTTCGCGTTGGCCTTGGTGTCGGTTTCGGCAATGGCCACCCACGTTCAGGCTACATGGCCCACTTCTCTCGAGAGTAGCGGATAACTTCACTATGAACGTGCTTGGCGATGTGGCAATGAACGTGCCTTCCCTGGCGCCAGTAACGGCAGGCATGACCCCCCACATTCGGCCCCACTACCCGTCCTTTGTGGCACGTCAAAGGACCGAAAACTGCCAACCATCCGGGAGGATTCAACTGTTGCGAATAAAAGGGTAAGAGGGACCCCAAAGAGGTATACAGAGACCCGACTCACAACGAAGGGGGACTCAATCTCTACTCTTTTATTAAAAAATCACTGTTCTCCAAATCGCTGACTTGAGCGTCGGAAGGTCCCTGCCGGAACCACCGGTCCGGGACTTTTTCTTGTAGGTCCAAGAAGGAAGACGGTGACCTCTCTACACTCTCGAAGGCTTGCAGAGATCTCAGCTCATCCGGCGCTCATCGCAAGTGATTTGGCGCAACAGTGCATATATTATTCAAAGAGATTCTTCCATGCATCCATCTATAGTAATTCTTGGCTTACTTTCTTTGAACTTCCATAGTTTACCTATCTCCATTATTAACATTGATTCAAAAGTTAGAACAAATATTTTTATTGATATAAATTCAGTTTCGAGACCATTGCACCATTCCATGGCTCCATTATTGCTCCTTTCAACAATAACCGTGTCATCCCCACGCTCTGCTTAATTACCAAAATCAAGAAAAAGTTTAGAAAAAGGTGGTCACATGAGCTCAAATAATTTAGCTGGATTCATCAAGATCCGAAAGCTACTGTCGTCGGAGGGTTAAGATTGTTCTGTTCTCATCGCCATCAAATCGAGACCGTCCAACGAATCTTGCGAAAAAAAATAAATGGGAGGAGAGGACGGCATGCGGGGTTCGTGCTTTCCCTTTTAACCGGCAGTAGGAGGACTTTCACGCGCAATCCGGCACGCTTTTCCTTGTCGCCTGTCCCATATAAAGGCTGAAGTTTAATGCTTGGCTGCCTTTTTTTTCTTTTTCTAAACTTTCCTCTGCCTCACCCATGGAAGTGGAAGAAGGGAAAAGTCGAGATTTTTTTTAAAAAGCTCTTGAGTGTTTGCTTACCACGTGTCACCGTCGGTTAATGCACGCTGCAAAAAGAGAGGTCAAAGAAATCAATAAGATATCGCTTGCTTTCTTAATTATTAATTTTTTTTTTAATTTTTTTAAAAAGAATTATTATATATTTTATTTTATTTTTTTTTTTTTTCTTCTTTATTTATAATACTTTCTTCTTTTCTTTGTTTCAAATAATTTTTTTAATACAATATAAAATCTGAATTAAGCTTAGGCATTCGATAAAAATTATTTTTTTATTCTAAAATTTTAATTTAATTTTTATTTATTTTAAAAAAATATTTTATTTTATTTTTTTTTTATCAATTTAAATTTCAATTTAAAACTTAATACAAATTTAATTTTTAAAAATAAAATTAAAATTAAAATTTTATAAATAAAATTAAATTAAAGTTAAAATTAATTTTATATAGAGTTAATTAGGATAAAAAAACACTTGAGTCTCATGAGCCTGCCACCCCTACTTTTAACTGTTTGCTTACCACGTGTCACCGTCGGTTAATGCATGCTGCCAAAAATAAAGGGGTCAAAAAGAAATCAATGCGATATTGCTTGCTCTCTTAATTATTGAAGTTTTTTTAAATTTTTCGTTCTCCCATGTGAAGAATAATTATGAAGGACATCGTGTTCCACGGTACTGATGGACCTCTCTAGACTAACCCTGCTTGCTTTCTTCTTTCTAAATGCGTGCGTTTTGTTAACAAGCGCCAGGGCACCCGTTAAGGGGTTTAATACTCATTTATTCTTTTTTACGAAAAAATAAATTCATCCAAAACTTTAAAGCAACAGTTTTAAAAAAAAAATTAATGCATACTTATAATATAAAAATATTATAAGTATTTTTTTTTTCATACTTTCCTCTTCCTTGCATAAGGAAGTGGAATAAATGAGAGCTGAGATTTAAAAAAAAAAAAAAGCTTTGGAGCCTTTCTTGCCACGTGTCAGTTCCGTTGGTGCACGTTTTTTTTCGTTGCCAAGCCGCAAGGAAGCCGAATGGAAATGTGTTAAAAAAGAGGTCAGAGGAATCAATGCCATGTTGCTCCAAGAAAAGCTTGATTTCGGACTCTTGTGGTGATTGCCCGCAGCAGCTTGCTTTCTTAATTATTAAAGTTTTTCTTGTACTCTTCGTTCTCCCATGTGAAGAGTAATTATGAATGACATCATGTTCCACCGGCAGGCAGGATGTTTGTCAACCACGCCCAAGGAATTTCATCGAAATGGAGACAACATCCCTTCCAGATAATTACAAATTTTAGGATTCCTCTTCCCATGAGAATTATGCTTTAGTAGTAGCATAATTTCGCTTCTTTCATTAATGGAGGTTGGAGGGCTATAAAAATTTAAAACTTCATTAGAAAATTATTAAAATTTTATTTTTATATAAAAATAAAAAAATTAATCAAAATAAATTTTTACATGTTCTTGCGTTTGTATTCATACGGATGAAAGAATCTACAACCAATATACATACAAATTTAATTAAAATTTAATCATAAATGTATAGAAATATTTGTAGTGCTTCTTATTTTATATAAGTTATAAGTTAAATGTATTTTGATATCATTTGTAATAATTTAAATTTTATCTAAAAAAATAAAAATATATTATTTGACTTCTTCATCCTATATAAATATATAGTACTATTTTTTAAATATAATTAATATGAAAGTAAATATTTATCAAGCTCCCACATGCACAATATAGAAGCTTTTTTATAAGAATCTCATCAATATTCTTTGACATAATGTGAGGTTCATCTCCTTTCTAACCTCTGGCAGCACTTCATATAGAGGGTCATTGAACTCTGAAGGAGTCTAATGCAACAAGATTAATGTGCTGATTTTCCGAATGCCAATTGGTTATTAAAAATTGATGGCTGCATTATTTAAATTTGGAAGAAATTTGCAATCTTCAAAATCTAAGCATGTTCTTATAATTTTCCTCAATCAAAATCTCCATATTGTAAGTGTAGTTGTGTGAAGGATGTGAATGGATTAGTCCTACATGGATTATAACTAAATAAAAGTTAAGATACAGTTATTTTAATATAATATTGGATGAAGTACGGATTCATTTGCAATCTTTATCCTGGTATGAGTTGGAGCTAACAAATACATCTTGATTCTGCATTCTATACTTCATCAATGACTGATGTTCTCATGAACCAAGAATGAAACTTGATTGCTGATGCCGAAGATGTTAAGAAGGAACGTTCAAAATGTCAAGAGGATGAATTGCTATGCCGAGGACACATTCTCAACACTCTTTCAGATCGTCTATATGACTTGTTCACTTCGGTTCAGTCTCCTAGAGAATTCTGGAATGCTTTGGAATTCAAATACAACACCAAAAAACAAGGAGCATATAAGTTTCTTGCACTACAATTTTTTGAATTCAATATGGTTGATAATATTTCGGTTTTGGATCAAGTGCATGAATTACAAATTCTAGTATCCAAATTGAAAGTGTGGTTGATTTGGTGAACCATCAAGTGCATTGAAAACAATTGCAAAAACATCTCAGAATTAAAGAAGAAACAAGAATTCAAGATGGTAAAAGGCTTGCAGTAGAATCTGATTCCAAAGTGAATTTTGTTGATGTCAACAAGGCTGGAAATAAATTCGGAAACAAATCTGGAAATAAGAGGAAGAATCCTGAATCAAGTTCAAGCGATTCCAAGAAGTATAAGACTTGTTTCTATTGCAAGAAGAAAGGGCACTTCAAAAGGAGTGCAGATTCTAGAAGAACATGAAGAATGATTATGCTGGCTCTAGTGGCAAAGTTAATGTGGCTAAAGCACAAGAGAAAGAGTTACAAAATCTTGTTGCTATGGTTTTTGAAATAAAAATTTCAATGGTAACCGAAGTGCATGTGGCTTCTGTCTACAACACCAATGATTGGTGGTTTGATTCGGATGCAACTATTCATATATGCAATGATAAGAATCAATTCAAGAATTATGAAGTTGCTGCTCAAGGACATGAAGTGTTGATGGGAAATAATAATGCTATCAAAGTTCATGGCAAAGGAACCATCGAAATCCATTTTACTTAGGGAAAGAAGTTAACTTTAATTAATGTTCTTCATGTACCAGAAATTAGGAAGAATTTAATTTCTGTAAATCTGCTTTGTAAAGGAGGATTCAAGACTGTTTTAGAATCCGACAAACTTATCCTCTCAAAGAATGGGGTCTTTGTTGGGAAGGGATATGCTTGTGATGGAATGTTCAAACTTTCTGTAAACTCTGTTGTTATTAATAATAATAAGAGTGTTTCTGTTTATATGGTTGGTTCATCAATTAATTTATGGCATTCACGCTTAGCACATGTAAATTTTAGATCACTTAAGTTTATGGCTAAAAATGGTTACATAACATACGAAAATGATAACCATGATAAGTGTGAAATTTGCATTCAAGCTAAGATGACTAAATTACCATTTCTAAGTCCGAAAGAAATTCTAAAATTTTACAAATTATTCATTCGGATATATGTGAATTAAATGAAAATTTGACTAGAGGAGGAAATAGATATTTCGCCACATTCATTGATGATTACTCTAGGTATATCTATGTCTATCTTATGAAGCATAAAGATGAAGTGTTCGACAAGTTTAAATTGTATAAATCAATTATTAAAAATCAAAAGGAAAAGAAAATAAAAATACTTAGAAGTGATACAGGTGGAGAATATTTCCCTGCTGTATTTACTTCTTTTTGTGAAGAACATGGAATAATACATCAAAGAACTTTTCCTTATACTCCACAACAGAATGGATTGGCTGAGAGAAAGAATAGAACCCTTGTGGATATGGTGAATTCAATGTTGCTAAGTTCTAAGCTTCCCTTAAACCTTTGGGGTGAAGCATTACTTAGTGCTTGCCATATGCATAATAGAATACCCTCAAAGATTACAAAGACTTTCCCTTACGAATTATGGAATGGTAGAAAACCAAATTTAAGTTATATTCGGGTTTGGGGTTGTCTAGCTTTTTATAGAGTTCCAGATCCTAAAAGAACAAAGTTAGGGCCACGAGCTATGAAAAGTATATTTGTACGATATGCTGAAAATTCCAAAGCCTTTAGGTTGTTAGACTTGGAGTCTAATATGATTGTGGAATCTAGAGATGTTCAATTTCTTGAAAATAAAACTCGTGATGATTCCACGAATAAGTCAACATCTAAATCATTATTAGGTGGTGTGGATGAAACCAATATTCCTGCAGTTCTAGTTCTCCTTTACTTGTTGATAACAAAAATACTAAAATTCAAGAACAAGTGGAAATAAGGGAAGCCAAAGAACTAGAAAAGAAAAAGTATTGGATCTTAATTTCATTTCCTCTCAAGCTATTATTTTTCTTGTGGAAGGTGATAGAAATAATAATGTACTTAATAAGATTCCTATCTTATTAAATGTAGAGGAGGATATAACTCCTAAGACGTATAATGAAGCTTTGGCTTCAAGAGATTCATCTTTCTGGAAAGAAGCTATAAATGATGAAATGGATTCTTTATTATCAAATGGTACATGGGTTTTGGTTGATCCACCTCCTAATTATAAACCTATTGGATGTAAATGGATATTTAAAATAAAAGATGGTAATCTCTTCAAAGCAAGGTTGGTGGCTAAAGGTTTTCGGCAAAAAGAGGGCTTTGACTATTTTGATACTTATGCTCCTGTTGCTCGGATTACTTCTATAAGATTGTTGTTTGCATTAGCATCCATTTATAACTTATGTATTCATCAAATGGATGTTAATACAGCTTTCTTGAATGGTGATCTAGATGAAGAAGTGTATATGGAACAACCTGAGGGTTTTGTTTTACTAGGAAATGAGCATAAAGTATGTAAGCTAACAAAATCATTATATGGTTTAAAACAAGCTCCAAAGAAATGGCATGAAAAGTTTGATTCGATGATTTTAGAATATGGTTTCAAGCATAATGGTGCTGATAGATGCATTTATTCTAAATTCACAGAAAACTTTGGTGTAATTATATGTCTTTATGTTGATGACATGCTTATAATAGGTACTAACATGGATGGAGTAAATGATACTAAGGCTTATCTCTTCGCAAAATTTAAATGAAAGACTTAGCTGAGGTAGATAAGATCTTAGGTGTCAAAGTTAAGAGACATAGTGGGGGTTTTGCACTTTGTCAATCTCATTATGTTGAGAAAATATTAACCAAGTTTAATCATTATATATTAAGGAGGCAAACACTCCTTATGATGTTTCTATTCATTTGACTGAAAATTCTGGTAGAGCTTGCTCAAGTCGAGTATGCTAGTGCTATAGGTAATGTTGCACTAGATGTATGCTACTTTTGAGCTGATTATGCATTGGAAACTCGCAAGAGTTCCTTGATACTTGGGAGGCAGCTGTGTTAGAAGGTTATTCCGACGCTAGTTGGATAACAAGTACTCATGACAAAATGGACTTCTGGATGGATATTTAAAGGACTTGCAAACATGTATAACGCATTCGACCATGGAGTCAGAGTTTTAGCTGAATGGCTATTTGTTACTTTGCCATCTATTTCCTTGCGATAGTCAAGTTAGAGAGCTCAATAAGATATATAATGGGAAGTCCGAGGCGCTGAGTATGGATATCTACAGAGTAAACTCAATAGACTTAGTAAAATGTCTTAGTGGGACTTCTTTAGATATTTATAATTAGGAGGCGGTGCTGTTAGCTCCTGGCTTCATGAGGAAGAAGCAAATTCATGAAATCAGGATGTAGCACATGGCCTTAATAGTGCTGATTATTATGAGAACTACCAATGCGTGTGTGTCAATTTCGATTTAGCGGAAAGAATCACAGTTTAAGCTTGGGCCACTTGTGATTTTGCTAATGAATTACTTACACTAACTAAAGGTTTAAAACGAAAGTTACCTTTAAGTATGCGTTTAGCTATGTCTATGACTATTCCGAATTCACACAAACTAAGTGGGGGATTGTAATGGTGTGATGTGAATAATTAGTATGGAATAACTAGAGAATTGG
Organism: Calamus simplicifolius; assembly: GCA_900491605.1. NCBI lineage: Eukaryota > Viridiplantae > Streptophyta > Magnoliopsida > Arecales > Arecaceae > Calamus > Calamus simplicifolius. Next base: position 20,310 of record UESW01001365.1, read on the forward strand.
AAGTCTGGGAACTTGGGCATCAAAAGTCAATCAAGCTGAATTTATTTTTGCAGTTAATTTCTGTGGTTCTTTTTTTGAAATAATTTTTGGTTACGCCCAAAAGACGTATCTCTTGAATACAACCATTCACATTCCGACCGTTTTAATTCTCTATAAAGGATGTTCTCAACATAAGATTATTGCTTGCAAACAATAATCTTGGATTTGTTGTATCCTGAAGTGTTTTTCGGATTCCCATTTGCAATCTTTAGTGGGAGCAAATAAACACTAAAAGAAAAGTGTTCATTCATGCCTCAAATACATATTGGATTCGATGGTAACTGCACGGACTAGCGTGTGCATTTTGGACCTCACAAGAGGCAACATTGCAGAACGCCTCAAATTGGTCTTGTACAAGTCCCACAAAATGGATCAATATAATAAAATAATCATATCACTTATTAAAGTTTTTATGGTGCCTCAAATTTAGTTAGACATTGGGTAAAAAAAATGTTAGATGTTTATAATTTAAATTTATTTATTATTCATTAATTTCACATCAATGAGTTATATGGAGGAAAGATTTAGTATTTTTTTATAGACGGCGAGTCAACCCAAATAGATCAGAATATAAGATTTGTTTAAGAACAAGGGGACAGGGATCATCCTGACTCCAAATCTAAAATTCAGCATGATGAGCCACAAAGGTTGCCATCCAATCACCGCAGAATTAGTTTTACAGTAAATATGACGGATATGTACTCTATGTAGACCTTCCAAAGGATAGATCAAGTGTCGTAGAGCAGCTGATTAGTGGAGACTTGAGAGCAATTTTCCTTCCGAAGCCATCGGATGACAGTCATAGAATCTCCCTCGATGAGAAGGCTATGAGCATGAAGAATCCAAGTAGCGTAGAAAATGCTAGCCCAAGCTGCATAAAGCTCAGTCATAGGGACTGAGGAGTGTAGGATACCAAAACCATCCGCCGCCAATAAAGCTCCATTGGTCCCATGGATAATGAAAGTTGAACCTGCTGATCTTCTCTAGACACTTCCATTGAAGTTGATTTTTACAAACCCTAAGGGGAGCTCTCAAGAGATAAAAACTGTATGTCGGTTTGCTGTTGAAGCAGCAGGGGATTCCTAGTGGCTAGAGGTCCTAGTGGCTAGAGGAACCAACAACATTACGATGAAAAGCATATTTCGTCGTTAGAGATCTGACTTTTTGCACAATCCAATGAAAAGATATAATATCGTCAGTAAAATAAGCAAGTTTCTTGATAACCATATCTGATAGACTATAACAGCCTAAAGGCCGCCCTTCAGCTGAATGACCCTTAGAAGATCATCAAAGAAAGGAGAGAGTGAAGAAGATTTAGTACTTTACAAGGAGTCCTCTTTTTTACGGAGCAAAGAAGAGAGGAGGTGACAGGGTCATCAATTCATCTAAGAAAATATTATTCAGAACGTCATCCAACAAAATATATGGGAGCCTAGACTTTCTGTTGAAACCTCTCGGGCAAGTGCCAAGGATGGGAGGAACAGCATGCGGGCCTTGTAAAAAGCCGGCGGCAAGCGTCCTGTAAGCCGCTTCAGCGAAGTGCAGTCCGTCTCAGGTGATGTATCTCGAGGGATCGGCACCATGGTTTGAGCCCGGCTCTCCACAATGCAAGGAAACATTATAATTACAATTGTAAGGTCCACCACCTCCACAGCACGAGCCTAAAGTCGAATCAAAACCTGAAACCATTCATAGTCATTCCACTGAATCGGAAGGGAAAGAAATTAGCTACTTTAAAAAAGGGAATAAATTGCAGGTGAATGTGAATGGTAGATTTGCTCCTTCATATATATATATATATATATATATATATATATAAAGATAGCCAGCCTGGATCTAAGGGTGCCTGGATAATTTGGGTCTCAACCCTTAGCCCAACAATAACACTTCTCGCTGAGCACAGATTTATGTTATTATCTGATCAATGTTTAGTCTAAATCCTGATTTCTGTGGCGTAAGCACTCCTCGTAAAGGCAGTTGGAGTTGCAATCATCTTTATCTAATGCAGACCTTAAATGTTAGATTCGTCCACATAAAATATATAAATTTTTAAGAAAAAAATCGATCATTAAGAAAAAAATCGATCATTCAATTCTGAATTTATAATTCTAAAATTAATTTTAGATTCTAATCTGGAAATCACTACCTGGGGCGCATGGAATAGCAGATGGTAGAGAATTCCGATGCTTGATTGAATAACAATCAATCCTCTTGCTGCTTGTGCAAGCTGTCAAAATTAAAGAGTTCATTTCTCGTTGGGGTCGCGATGAGATGGGAATAGAGGTCCAAAAAAAAACATATAAAAAGTATCCTTTCAAACATAAAAAAGAATAGCTGATGGCTAAGAGCCTAAGATTGAGGATGTCTCGTGTTCTGCAAGAATGGCTTTATAATCTAAAATTTTTTATAAAGATTAATAGATAGTAAATAAATTTAAATTATAAAACTTTACTTCATACCTTAATTGCTGAGTTGATAGTAGAATCCACCACTCTAGGAACATAAGACTTTACTTCATCCAGGGCTCTTCCGTCGAAGAATGGGTAATTGTAATCGTTCCCTCTGATCTCTCCCACCAGGAACAAAGAATCTCGAAGCATGTCCTTGCAGTCTGCAAGGATGCCGTACCCATAAGAAATTAAATGATAAAATAGTTTGCAATTAATGACGTGAACATGGGAAAGCTTGCACAAGACTAGTAATATACTAATTAGTAAAGAATATTATGAGAAATTTGGTATGAAAAGATCTTCGTAACATCTTCGTTGATTTTTGTACGACAATTAATAAGATCACTTTATTTAATATTCATATTTTAGCAGTAATATATAATCACCGTAGATTTAAGATCATTATTCCAATCAGTCCAAACTCCAAAAAGATAAAAATAACTAGAACACCATGGTGATGCCATCTTCATCAAAAAAATTAAAATAACTTCATCTCATATTTATTAGTCTCTTCTATATATATAATATAATATAATATTTATGATTAATATAAAGTATTATAATATTAATTATTATTTTTATAATATTATTAGTACAATGTTATGAAATATAAATATATAATATATTATACAAATAAGTTTTTAAGAACGTTATTGGTATGGCATGATTTGTGATCATCAGTAACCTTTTATTATTGAAATATATCACAACAAATGAGGTGATATGCAATTGTTGATAATCTTGATGATTTTATCATTAATGATTCTATCAGTAAAAAAAAATTATTATAATGATTAACCAAATAATCAGGAGCAATCGTTTGATTTTATTAACAAAATTTATAAAAAAATCAATTCAATTAGGGAAACAGACCTCATTAGGTTACCGTTTAATGTTTTATCGATAACTGCTGCAAAAGGGGCAAGGGAGAAAGAAAAATGTGAGATAACCATATTGGACGGTTGATGTCTAGCTTTGAGTTGGATGGTACATGAATTTGGATTGGGGCTAGGTTTTCCGTTGCCATAACCATTTTGAAAGTGTTAACTTCTTGCCTTTGAAAGTTGAAACTATTTAGCAAGGAAAAGACTTTGTACACTGCATTAAATCCTATGTGGACTGCATCACTTTTCTTTATTGATCCGCATACATACGACACTCATTAAAAAAATATTAAGACAACTTTACGATGAGAAAAAAAATTACGACCCTAGTTTTAAACTTATGATACCATAGTTATAAAATTAAGATACAAAAAAAAAAAATTTATAACACCCCTATGACACCGTAGCTATAAAATTACGACACTCATTCAAAAAACATGTCTTTACACAAATTTCATATGTCAAAATTTAAGATGACATCCCAGTTTTAAACTTACGACACCGTAGTTATAAAATTAAGATACTCATTAAGAAACTCAAAAAAAATTACGACATTCTAGTTGTAAATTTATGACATCGTAGTTATAAAATTACGACACCCATTCAGAAAACGTATCTCTACATAAATTCCAAAAAAAGCTGAATAGGTATTAATACACGTTAGATAGCTTTTTTTTTTTTTTTTGGAATTTATGTACAGACACATTTTTTTAGTGGGTATCGTAATTTTATAACTATAGTGTCATAAATTTATAACTGATATGCCATAATTTTTTTTTTGCTTTCTGAACGGATGTCTTAATTTTATAACTACAGTGTCGTAAGTTTAAAACTAGGGTATCATAATTTTTTTTTTACTTTCTGAATGAATATTTTAATTTTATAACTATGCTATCGTAAGTTTAAAACTAGATATCGTAATTTTTTTAAAATATTATAAAATTATTTTAATATTTTTTAATAGATATTATATGCATATAAACCAATAAAAAGATCGAAGAGCTTAATGCACCGAATATAATGTACAAAGTTTTTTTTATCTAGACCTCGCTTTAAAGGAGTGTGATCGCCTGACTGTAACAAAAAAAAAAAAAAAAAAAAAAAAAAAGGAGCAACTTAAGTTTTATAAAAGGATGCCTATTAAAAGGTAAAGGTACACACTATATATTAAAGAAATCATAGGACCAAGGCAGCCTAGACCAATCTGATAGGAAGCAGGCTAGGTCCGACATGGCTCATGAAGTGTAGACCATGTAGGGTCATACCAGGTTGCTCCCTGATACTCACGGGCCATGTCGGCATAACAGCTCATAACGGACTAGCGTAGCATGGCCCACAATACTAATGACCTGCGAGAAAATCTTGCTATAAACTACACCATCCTCGATGATTAGCCCATACCATTTGCATACGCATGCAAAAAATAAAAAAAAAAAAAAAAAAAATAAAAAAAAATAAAAAAGGAGCAACTTAAGTTTTATAAAAGGATGCCTATTAAAAGGTAAAGGTACACTATATATTAAAGAAATCATAGGACCAAGGCAGCCTAGACCAATCTGACAGGAAGCAGGTTAGGTCCGACATGACTCATGAAGTGCAGAAACCATGTAGGGTCACACCAGGTTGCTCCCTGATACTCACGGGCCATGTCGGCATAACGCTCATAACGGACTAGCGTAGCATGGCCCACAATACTAATGACCTGCGAGAAAGTCTTGCTATAAACTGCACCATCCTTGATGATTAGCCCATACCATTTGCATACGCTTGCCAAAAATAAAAATAAAAAAATAAAAAATAAATAAAAAAGCTTTTATCTTTGACACACACAGTGCATGCCAATGATCGAAATGATGCATACGAGCTGCAAGACTTTCTCTTGGCCTGCTGGCATGGTTCACCAAGCTCACATAAAGCCGACTCATTGCAAGGTATAATTTAATCATTTTTTCCTCTCTAATGACAATAAAACCACTAATTTAGAGAATATTTATATCCATTTCTTAAATAAAAGATTATTTTTCTATTTTTTTAACAACCAAGAGGCTAGTTTTAAAAGTATTTCTATTTTTTACTCTAAAAAAATCTCATTACCTTTCCCCTTGATTAGAATATAAATAATATATATATATATATATATATGAATCTCTATATATTTAATGATAGAATTATTTTTTAAATATAAAAAAATTATTACCGTAAGTATTGCCCAATGTTCATACCAGTAGGTGCCCATATGGCAAAGCAAATAAGTCAAAATCAAGGTTGGCAATGGATATAATTTTCATTGATATCCAAATCAAATCAAACTAAAAAATAGACGGTGAAAAACTAGATTTAATTCGGTTCAAGTATGAAATTTTAAGACTCCATCTAAATTGAAACAAATTCAGATTAAAAAAAAAAAAAACTAAGTTGGATATGGGTTTAGAAAGCTGAGTATCCAAAAAAAAAATCCATTTTTTTAAATATAATTAGCCTTATTTATGTTGTCGAGTTATTATAAATATTTTTTTATTTTTAGATTAAAAAATTTATATCAAATTTGCATCGAGTTTTAGTTAAATAATCGATTTAATTTGAGCCAGTTTTTATAACCGAGTCGGATATAGTTCAGTTACAATCTTATAATAAACTGGTTTATTTACAGATATGGGTTTAACCTTCTTATAAAAATTAGTTTAAGAATTAATTTTACTTTTAACTTTTAGAACTGGATAAAGACTCTCACAGGTTGCATCCTTCATCGAATGCTATGAAGTAAACCGTGGACCCCTAATGCAAAAGGGGCCGAAGTGATCATGCTGTTTATTCTCAGCTTTTCGTGCCCCAGTATAATCAACACCTGGCAGCCAAATTGTAACAAATTAACAATTCTATATGGGAGACAACATATATAACTTAGCCTCATATCAGTGGTTATAGGAGGATCGATCAAATGTCTAAATATATTATCTTGGTTTCACATTTTAGACCAGCTCAGGTCTACTCTTTCGGGTCAGACACTAGATAACACAAAACAATGATAGATACTAACGATATTCAGACATTTCGCACCAAATTTGGTTGGCATCTAAATAAATTGTGAAGGACTGCATCAATCTCTGGTGCCACTTTCAGAGATTCACAGTCCAAAAATTTAGAATATTTGATAAGCAAAAGTGAGCATATATACTATGTTTTAGCTGCTCAAACTGTATACTAGATTATAGCTTTTTTTTTTTTTTTTTTTTTGCTAGATCAAAATTTCACTTGTTTCAGTAATGAAAGTAGAAGCACAATACGTAGGTTTTCCAATGAGACTCACCCATCTTTGGCGTTATGTGAAATTGATCCTCCTCTCGATCTCCGGCATCTTGTGATGCAGTGGCTCATTGAAGTCCAAAGGGATCCAATACAAAAAGACTTTGGCGCTGATTTTTTTTTCTTCAAATGCTAATGCTAATTGGTTATTAAAAATTTGCTCGCTGCATTATTTAAATTTAGAAGAAAATTGCAACCTTCTATATCAAAACACATTCTTATATATTTCCTCAAAACCTCCAGCATGAATCTGATAGCAATTGCATATATAGATTAAGCTTGTGCATTTTGCACTTCTCACAAAAGGAAATTAACATTGTAAATCGTCTGAAATTGGCGCATTGACCGAGGTTCTACAAGACGATACAGCATAATATTATAACTATATCACTGTAATACAAGTTACAATTTTCCTGGAAGAAATATAATATCTTATGCCCGCATGGAGTCTTATCCATGCAGGACATGTTTTCGGAGCAATGTTTGCCCATCAAAGACATCATCGAACAATGCATATTGAGGCGTAGAGACTTTCTGTTCCATTCCTGGGCAAGTGGTAAGGATAGAAGGAACAGCATTCGGCCCTTCCAATAACGCAATTGCAATCGACCTATAAGCCGCTTCAGTTAAGTGCATTCCGTCCCAAGTGATGAAGCTCGAGGGATTGGCACAGATGTTTGAGCCCTGATATCCACATTGCAATGAAGTGTTATAATTGTAAGGTCCGCCACCTCCACAGCATGCAGGTAAAGGTGAATTACGGAAACCTGAAACAAGATCAGAAGTGAAATTAGTGGCAAGAAATATTTGTTGAATGTTAATGGATAGATTGCCTTTCTTCCTCCTGTCCCCTCCTAGCCTAAATCACCAAATGTATATGGACATGATCAGAATGATCAATGTTCAACAAAATCCTACCATCGTCTTCGTTCTCAATTTCTCGTCCTAGGATGATACTATGATGGCTCTTCCACTAGCTGATGGCTAAGACTAACAATGTCTCACTCTCATCATATCTACTGTAACGATTTGGGATCCGTTACAATAAATCAAGACAGAACAAAGTTCACACCAATTTGGATCGCCATAGTCCAAAAATGGATCCTAGGCATTTATCCTTTTCTTGCTTTTCCCTTACAGATTCAAAAGATGGCTCTCATTCATTCTATGGATGTAGCACTTTGCCCTATGTGACACTTAGCTCCTGAAAATCACTCTCTTTTCTTTAAAGTCATGATATAGGATTTTTACAGAACGATAGGCAGGATTCTAAAGATGATGGCTCACATCTATCCTATGAATGTAGTACTTTATCCTGTGTAACACTTAGCTCCTGCACTTTCAGCTGGTGCATGACTCTGATACCATATTGTAACGATTCGGGCCTATTGTATGAATCCGTTTCGTTACAAGAAAGTAAGATAGGATAAAGTCCATACCAATTTGGACAGCCTCGGTTCAAAAATGGATCTTATTGGCATTTATCATTTTCTTGCTTTTCCCATGTAGACCAACCCCTTTTCTTTAAAGTTGGGACTTTTACGGGACGGGTATCACATCTACAAAAGACCAAAATCAAGGAAAAGAAATGAGCATAGATAAAAGCATTACCCGAGATGGTCGGCGAGCGAAACAAGCTCATGGCTGCCCCATAATAGTCGGCATAGATTATGGTGACATGGGGGTTATGTCGACGAATCCGGCTCAAGGCCACCTGAAGTTGGTTGTTGTGGTACCTCGAGAACCTATTCAACCACTTGATGCATCCAATTGCGTCGTAATCCTTCCTTCTGGTGCTACGGAAAACTGTTAGATAGGCCGAATTGCATCCGATTGGGAAGTTCCCCGGAACCACCAATGTTCGTGCCCCGTGCTCAATCAACGCCTGCGGAGTGCGGACCAAATGGTTTAAAAAAAAAAAAAAAGGCAACCTAAAAAGGGGTAGACGATAGATGAGCAAGTGGTTGTTGAACTTACCTGGACTCCCGAGCTAATGGCATCCAACACTCTAGGAACATAGGACATTATTTCGTCCAGTCCTTTTTGCTGGAGGAATGGGTAATTGTAATCGTTCCCTCCGATCTCTCCCACCAGGAAGAGAGAATTTCGAAGCATGTCATCGCAGTCTGCAAGGAGGTGGTACCCGTGAGAAGTTAAATGATATAATTGTTCATAATTAATGATGCATGCAGACAAGGGAAAAAAGCTTGTGAAAGACTTGGGGGCAGGTTCCAGAGCAGATAAATTTTAGAGTAGACAAGGGAAATAACTAGAAGCAGTCATTTGTTTTTTTACTAACGGAATTATACTTATTTTGAAACATCTATTACATCTTTCCAACGGACAAAAAAAAAAAAAAAAAAAAATCTTTTGCATTTGAAAGTGGATAACAGGCGGATGATTTTATTAGTAAATGCTGCAGGGCATGATAGAACTGATGTGCATGCTATCATGCTGGGTAAGTCCAGGAACCTCCTAAATCCGGCCAATGGTTCAGGTCTTAAAATGATTTCCGTTCACGAATTAGAACAAGCAAGGCTAAAACAGAGTTCAGGTTAAATTGGGACATGGAATATTTCAGGTGTAGTTTTGGGTTGGATAATATATGAATTGGGATTGGATTTAGATTTCAGGTTTGAACAGCCATTTTGAAAGCTTCAAATTCTTCTCGCTTGTTTTATATGAAATGAGAAGCATAAAAACAAAACTATATTCTACATTTTCAATAAATCATTGTGCGTGGTTTCGGCTGGGTGGAGTTGGTGTCATAAATTTAAATCCGTACACGAGACAAGGTCCTCACATTGTCCCGGTCCAGCCCGACGATAGCCACCTAACAAACCTAGTGGGATGGCAGAAATCTAGGTAAAATAATAAATAAAATATCATTATATAAAATACTCAACAAGTATTCCAATCAAAAGAAGAAAAAATATAAAAATACAAAAAAAAAAAAAGTTTGCGTGAAAAAATTATATATCTGTGAGATAATTTAATATACATTATTGCCATCAAGACTCAGCCAACTGAACCAGTAACAATTGACACTCTCGACATTATTATAATTTGAGTGATTACAAAGAAAATTATGGTATATATACATATCCAGTTGTCCTGGTTCTATAAAAAGGAAAGCTTGCCTCGGGTTAAACATAGCAACACATGCCCCACCTACTCTACTCGCAACCTATTTTTACTGTGCTATCTGGGGTCCGGTTAGATCTTTTGGAAAATTGTACTGCCCATGGGCTCCAATTGTACTAAAAAAAAAAAAGCGAGTCCCCAATGGTTTTCTTTCGGTTTAAGTTTCCCAGGGACATGATCGGAGGTTTTTGACATGATTCGCGAGAGTTGGTAATGATATCGTGCCGACCCACGCGAGACAGAAATAGGATAAATATAACAATATTATATATCATAATATGTTACCGGAGCCCACGTCAAACTGCTTCTTTTTTTTTTTTTTTTTTTTTTTGACGCGTGACCATTAATAATGGCGGAAAGAAGGCGGGCGTACCTGAATGCGCGGAGCAAAGCGAGGGCAGCAGTTGCTTGAACCACTCAATCTGAACGCCCAACGAGCTGTTCGTCCACAGGACGTGGATCCCCTTCTCCTTAAAGAAGTCATTTTCAACTGCAGTGGCCCCTGCCACAGCAAAATTCGCGCCTCGCCGGAAGTCCTGGCTGCTCCGCCGCCGGGCGGGATACGGTGGCAAGAGTGGCAGCCCCATTGCCTGAGCTGCAAGTCACGGACGCGTTAGCCTCCGTTTCTAAGACAAAATTAATATCGCCACAAGCCACTGCTCTCATTAGCTGTCGCTTAGTAGTAGTCAATTATAATAATACGGATAACAAGCACTACCAACCGATGAAGTCGACAACCAATCGGCCATCCGAGAACCGGCCGGTGGGGCGACGGAAGTAGGTCTCGCCATATGGGAGTTGGCCAACACGGATGTTTTCCTTGCCGACGTAGTGGAGCAAGTTTCCGGTGTCGGCAAGGGAGTCACCGAAGCTGAAGACGGAGGTGTAGCAGGTGATGGCCGAGTGGGAGGTGTTAAGAAGCGAGAGGAGGAGGAGGAGGAGGAGGATGAGTGGAGGGAGAAGGGAAATACGGGATGAGGGATTCATTGGAGGGAGGAATGAAGACGATTTTGCGGGGTTTGGGAGAATGGCGAGGAGTTGGGGGGGTAAATTAAGACGGAGTAGGTAGGTCAGAAAGTGGTATAGAGGCTTCGGAACAAGACCGTAGGAGACAAAGTCACGTTCTTTGCGGGAGAGAGAGAGAACGGGGTTTTAGCCAAAATGAAGGTGCAAGGGGTATTCAATAATCTCACCTTGCGAGAGAGAGTGCACATCAGGACAACTAGATGAGTAAGAACGTTTCTGTTACTTGAGCACATGGGTTTCTTTGTTTTATTTGTTGAGACTGTGTGCCCATAGTGCTCTAGTGTGGACCACTAATTAGTAATTAGCTTTAAGAGTCTCTTTCAGCAGGATATCAGTCATTTTAGAATGTTAATTAAATGCTTGATTTTTAAACAATCTTCTGGATTTTTCTGATCATCAATTTCCCTCGACTAGTGAACCAATTATATAGTTTTCGACGATACGTTCTCTTAAACAATGTTCCCCCAACATGTAACCGCATCAGCTTTTTTTGATTGGTAAGAAATAGCGTTACTACTGATCATAGTTTTTCTTGGTAGAATTCTGATTATATAGGCTTATTCATTTTTACAGGCTGACATTGGTCCAGTGCACAAAAAGAGGTTGCTGGGGTTGGTGGGCACACTGGCAGTATTTCAACACTCCAAAAGCGAATCTGTCATTTGATTTCCTTTGTAGTGAATCTGAGGAATATATACCACATAAAAATATTTTTTGAGAAGCAAATCATTTTAATTTGAGAGAGAGAGAGAAATCAGAGGCAAATATGTTGCAAGGCATCGTCAGAATATGTGTAGGCTTCGAGCAGCGCTCTGCTCCATGCGTGGGCATGCTTGCGTAACGGGAGGAGAGGTGTACGGTCCCTCCAACAAGCCTTGTGCAATCGCCTCGTAAGTTGCCTCCGTTGGGTGGATTCCGTCCCAGCAAACGTATTTTGATGGATCCCTGCAAACCGTGGCCGATTGATCTCCGCACCCTACGGAGACATTATATGGACCACCACCTCCACAGCAGGCCGCCAGCGGTGCCTCATCAAATCCTACAACACAACCATCATCCATGCATTAGCAGTGAATTCCAATAAAAACCAGTACGAGACCATACCACCAGAAATGAAATCTTTCACGTTATAGCGTAGAGGAGCCATTTACCTTTAAGACAAAAGTCGAAGGGGGAAATGACACATGATGATCTTAGTGCATGGTTTTCATATAATCATCCTTCTATTTAGTGTTTGTTTGATTTGATGCTACAATTGAAGCCGAAACGAAAATCAAATTCTAAGGTAGAACTGTTCATTTCTTCCATTCATTTGATTGAATTAGTATCAGAATTAAAAAGCTTAAAGTAGTCAGATTTTTAGACAAATTTATCAAAAATACACAAAAATTATAAAATATACCTACAAAATCAAACTCATTATGAGAAAACAAAAAATATATATATATATAAATACCTAATAGATCCTACCATAATGAAATGATCAAAGAAATATCAGCACCGCAATCAATTCATCTTTATCAATAATGTAGCTGAAAATTTTAGATAGAAGGTTGAGTGAAAATATTGAAAGGGGAAGAGTGTTAGATGAGAAAAGGGTGAGAGGCTATATTGCACTTAGGTAGAATAGATTTATAATATTAAGTAAAACATATAGATTATATATTTTTTTTAATATATGATTCAGATTAAAGATAGAATCGAAAACAGATTTTGATTCCATTCAAGTAAACGTCTTGGAATAGGAATTTATTAGAATCAAAATTTAGTGGTTTCAATTTTGATTTTAGAGAGTTATTCCCATGAACCAAACAACTCTGTGCATTATAAATTATCACCAAACCCAGCTAGCCAAGTAAGGTTGGGTTATAACAAACTACATGTGTCATTAAATCAATAAAATTGATTGATTTTGTAGCATGTAGCAAACGACGCCGCTTCAATTTTATCATGATAGTTAAGTCCAATAAAGTCATCATGTTCACGTGATGCAAGTCTGGATGCCCGATTGAGCAGTGGAGAATGTAGCTATGGCTGCTCATGGACATCTTTTATATCTTTAATTTATGCCATAAGAGTAGGCTGTCGTTAATCGGCGATCACCAAAGTCCCAACTAATTTAAGGTAAACCAATTGGTCCGATGTGGTCTTGGTGCAGTTTTACCATATGGGGAGTGAAGCACTCAAGTACGTCCATTTGCAAAAGACCAGCCTCAACTAGTTCGATACTCTCTAAAGCATAGTTGTTAAAACCGGATCGAATTGATCGGTTGGACCGGTTGGATCAGGACTCGAAGGCCAAGCCGATCCGGTTTCAATATAAAACCGAATGTGTAAGTGATCCAGAATAATTCAGTCAACCCATCCGATTCACCCATAAACCGATCAATCCAACCCAAACCGGTTCGGGTCACGGGTTTTATTATCATATTAACCTTAAATTTTTATTTAAAATTAATTTTTATTAATATAAATCTATTTTTATATTAATATAATTTATCGATGGTTGAACCAGTGACCTAACGGTTGAACCAGTGATCGAAGACCCGAGCCTTTGGCTGGGTTAATGTCCGGACCGAGTCTGACAACTATGCTCTAAAGATGGTCCAAACCAATGCATCATAATATTGCCCGAGTGATCATAAAGATATCATCAATTAATGACGGCAAAATCAAACTCAACACAAAATAAATAAATTTAGATTAATCTTAATTGAGTTTATATTATAATCATATCGATACGATTATAATACGAAATAATCATACCATTATTTAATAAAATTTAATTAATTAAAATGATAAAGTTACGATCCAATTGATATATATATATATATATATATGATGAAACTTACATTGCTTAGTTTAAATTATTAAATATTACGATAAATCTTTAATGTGGTTAAGCATTATGTTAAAAAATATATGCATTATATTAAATGTGTGGTGTATTCATGTTGAGTTATGAGGTGAGTCGCATCATACTAATTCAACATGATCTATTTATTAGATGGGTTACATGAGTAACATCGCTCTGTCCACTTAATAATTGGATTGTATTTGTGCTGAAATTTTTGTCACGATTTATTAATCTTGTTATGTTCACGTTGATCTATGCAGTGCTATATGAACATAGCATAGCAAAATGAATTTCCACCCTTAGCCATCATAATGAAAATTTGATATATAGGCGGCGGAGAAAAAAGCTCACCGAACTTGGTTGGAGAACGAAATATGGCGAGCAAGGGTTCGTAATAGTCAGCATAGATGATGGTGGCATGGGGGTGAAGCTGCCTAAGGTGATCCACCTCATCTAGAAGTAGTCGATTGTGGTGCTCCGAGAACTCATTCAGCCACTTGATACAACCCGTTTGTGAGTCATAATCTTCTTTCCTTCGGCTTTGGAAAGTCTGAAGGTACTTGGAGAAGCAGCCAAGTGGGAGGATACCAGGTACAACCAATGTCTTTGCCCCAGATTTGATCGAAACCTAGCCAAATTGAGGGATTGGGAAAGCTCGGGTGACGCCACCTCCAAATTCCTAGAAGAATTGATTTTAGTGGAAATAAAAGAAAAAAAAATTAAGAGAAATTGGCTTACATTGACAGCTGAGCTAATGGCAGAGATGACTTTGGGAACGAACGTTCGTATCTCATCTACGGCTATTCCTTGAAGGAATGGATGGTTGTAGTCGTTGCCTCCTATCTCTCCCACGAGGAAAAGCGAGTTGCTTAACAAGCCTTTACAGTCTGCCATTGTGAAAAAGAAACATGAGTAAATGGATATCCTCACAATAAATAAATAAATAAATAGATAATATAGAATTGATCGACCGCTGGGCATGGGTCAAATCGGATTCGAAACGAACTACACATTATTATTATCATCTAGGTCCCATGTTCATTCCACTTAGTCTAGCTTAATTTCAAAGAATCAATCTCAGATTCGCCCATCAGAACTGAATTTTTTTTTTCTTCATTTAAAATATGTTCGCATTGTTTTCAGTGCTCAAATCCGTGGAATTTTAGACTACGCTGGCCGATGGGGCTGGCCACGTGACTCGAATCAGCTCCAATATGTACGCATCCCTGTGCGTATATATTCTTGGGCCAGGCTGGCTCGGCCCAATTTTTTAGATTTAGTCTCTATTTTATGCCATTCCTCATTCTGCAAGTCTAATTTTAATATTCGTAGTAAATTGTATATTGGACCAAACAATTAGGACAGGCCACCTGACCACTACATTAAAAAATAAATTAAAAAAAAAAAAAAAGGTAAACCATGCATGAACCTGCAAGCTTCATTTGTCTAGACTGCTGCAAGATTATAAAACAACGAAATTGGGTTAGGCGTAGCCTTTGCAAACGTCAACAGGATCTCAATTTCCAGCACCAAAATAGATTTCGATCAAATGATGCCACGCCTTCACAAGAATGCCAACGGTCTAACTCGTCCAGCGAGCAGAACGACGCTCGGGGAGAGGCGAAGAGAAGAGGGCATGGAGGGAAGACTATGGTTTACCTGAACTAGAGGAGCAGAGGGAAGGCAGCAGTTGCTTGAACCATTCGATCTGGGCACCCAATGAGTACTTGGTCCAGCTAACATGGAGTCCTTTCTCCCTAAAGAAGTCGTTGTCGAGTGCCGTCGCCCCTCCCACCGCAAAGTTAGCCCCTTGCCGGAATCCATGATCACCAGGCCCTCCTAGATACGGTGGCACGAGCGGTAGTCCTACGGCTTGTGCTGCACAAACAATGCGAGCGACTTAATAGGCTCATTATAACAAACGTTTAGTGGGCAAGATAGATATAGGAAAGAAAGAGACGACCAACCGGTACTTGAGTTACGCACCAATGAAGTCGATGATGAGTCGCCCATTGGAAACCGGCCGGTGGGGCGATGGAAGTAGGTCTCGCCGTATGGAAGTCGGCCGACGACTTCGGCGTTGCTGCTGCTGATGGAGTAGAGAAAGTTTCCGGTGTCGGCAAGGGAGTCCCCGAAGCTAAAGATGGCGGTGTAGCATGAGGTGGTTGCCGGATGGACGTTTGGAAGAAAGAGGAGAGCGAGGAGTGAGAGTTGAAGCAAGAGATGGAAGGTGAGGGAGGAGGCCATCTGGGAGGTGGACCGTGGAGCCGAACATAGACGACAGGCGGATGCGGCCCCTTTCGCGGTGGCTGGATATCGTCCTTGCCTCCTCCTTCGACCTTTTGACGACGCCAGCTGGAGAAATAATTGCCGGTCTAACTTTAACTGGGGCCGTTTGACTGCAATCTCCGTCGACTAGCGATAATGACATTGAACCAAATAAAACGGCGTTATATATAAATCATCTGTGCTGTTTTTTTTTTAAAAAAATTAATTTTTGAAAATGCAAATTTTTACCAAATAAAAAATTTAAATCATTTCAAAGAAAAGATTGATAGCAATTTTTGGCGTCTGCTTCGCGGTATAGAGACTGAGGCATGGGAATGAAGATTTTTCATTTTTTTTTCCACATAATTTCTATTATAATGTCACGGTAACATTTATCATGATAATTATGATTTTATAGTTAATGATATCAGATTAAAATGAAGCAGTGGCTATTATAAAGTTTATAATGGCCGGTGAACGTTCAATAAAAAAATAAAAAAGTTAAGCTATAGCATGTAATGGCCAAATAAAAGTTCCTAAGAAGATCTCTTACAAAAAAAAAAAACACTCAAAACTACTAGTCGTGTATCAAAAGTTGACAACAATATTTTTAGAGAATAAATTATTTGTAACAATTTACCATTTAGTTCCAACAAGAACCTCAATTTTGGTGTTAAAGCATGTTGATGACACTATTTTCTGGTATATTGGGCATCAATCTACTAGTCTACAAATTAATGAAATAGCTCAAGAGAGCAGACTTCATTTTTTGGAATTGTTTAGAGATTGACGCTATGGACAGCATTTGCATAAGAGTTCTACCACACCTTGCTTTTAATTTTTACTCTCTTTTTTAATATGATAAATCCATGCTTTTAAAAGCTTTCGAGCCTATATAAACAATTTTCACAAAAAAAAAAAAACTTCATGTCAGATAGAAATGAAAATTTTTAAATTCATTACGTGAGGTTCAGTAAAAGTTTATATGTCTTAGGTAAGCAATTCAAATCATAAACTATGTATTATAAAATGAATTGTTTGTGCATTTGACTCGATAAAGTCTATCTATTGCTTTATCTATTGCTTCAATTACCAATCTTTTATTTCTTTTTTTCTTTCTATTTTATATTATCATTTTACATTTCTCAATTAAAGAAAAAGATAATAAAAGTATTTTTTATGACTTTGCATAAATGCGGTTACAATAGTTAAGAGATGGAGTTATAATCATTCATCTAATTATAACTGATTAGGTAAAAAGAGTTACTCTCTCAAGTCAATAATTCTAAAGTCCATGAAATTCAAATGTACTATGTACATGCATGCATGTATACCTACATAAGTGCATTCATATATATATATATATATATATATATGTGTGTGTGTGTGTGTGTGTGTGTGTGTGTGTGTGTGTGGAGGGGGGGGTAAATAAGAGGCAATGAGCAACATTAGTTTCTCTCCTTTGAACGCTATGAAGGGTACCATCTCTAAAGAGAAAAAAAATATCATGTATCAAATACCATTATGGAATGATATATTAGAATGATTAATCCAAGCGATGAACTAGAGAAGTAGACTCCAAACTGGTTTGATTTTTTCATTGGATTAATTGAATAATTGATCCAATCAAAATAGGATGAATCATTTAATTGTTTTATTGATCCATAATCTAATGTGAACCGATGAAATCAGACCATATATTTTCATACCCTTTAAAGCTATTTTTATGCAATATAATTTAAATATAAGTGTCTTTAATTTTAAGCATTAGTATTGTATTCTAGTATAGTTCATATATATATATATATATATATATTTGAACTATATATATATAAATTAGTTTAATTTTATTAAAAAAATCTTCATATATCGTTACAGACCATATGTTTTTAATTTTAATTATTTCTACAATTTGATCGTTGATCTATTAGTTTGTTCATTGAACGTTAATGCGGTTTGGTCCAACTCATGTAATTATGCAATTAATGCGGTTTGGTCCAACTCATGTAATTGTGCATGGAACATAATTTTAACGCGTTGATGGTCAGATGATTCAGTTTGATTGCTTTGGCTGGTCTTTAATCCGTAGGGATGGCAATGGTCAAGAATGGTCTGGAACTGTCTATCGTTTCCATTAGAAAAAATATTCTTATTTTTTGCTTCATTAATATTATAGTTAACGAAACCAAAACGAAGATATCTAAGTAAATAAGTACCATTGGATATCCATTTGCTTATTTATAAAAAATACAATTATTTTATTAAATTTATAATTTATTAAAAATAAAAAAATAAAATTTTTTAAGATAAGATAGAGACCAATCATAAAATAAGAAAAAGTAAAAGCCGACTACATAAAAAATGAAAGAGCAAGAGCCAGAAAAAATAAATTTAAATATTATATATATATATATATATATTTTATTTATTTTATATATATATATATATATATATATATATATATATATATATATATATATTTAAAATTTAAATATATTATATTAAAATTAACAGAAATAAAAATGAATAAATGAAGACGGAGCAAAGAATATCATTTCAGAGTTATTTATCCGTTAATAACAGTTATTAACGAAAACTTTTTTCATCTGTTAAGCTATTTATATCAAGAAATTTTTGATTCGTTAAAAATAATAATATGATCGAACAAACAATCAAACGAAAAAACGCTACCATCCTTGTCCGGAGCCAAAATAAATTCAAAATCCCCTGCCAATCCCCTGCAGGAGAAGGGCGTGAATCTGAGCTATCACCTTGCGCGAACGACGTTCGCGTTTCAACAAAGACGGAGTTATTTTATTAATTATGATCTCCGTGCAGTCAAGCCTTGGTTGGTTGCAATAGCGGCGGCGCATGGTCTGCTATTACTTACTTAAAAGTTAAAACGTACAAGCATACCTGCATTTTTATTGAAAGTGAAACGCAGTCGTCTATCGGATCCTCTCCTTACCTACCGCAGGCCCATGATTGAGCGAGGGCATCCTCGCTTCCAAATAAAGCTTCTTCTCCTAATTTTTCTTTTTTTATATATTTGTTCAACAAGCAACCATATCGATTTAGGATAAGACATACCCAATATATCAGAGTATAGGATTTAAGAGGTACCATCGAACAGAAGTCACCCGATAACCAAAATCAAGGACCCGAATGATGACGATCCGGGCAGCTACTCAATCAGCGACAGAATTAGCTTTTCGATATATATGTCGAATCTGAATAGAATCAACCTGCCAAAACATAAACCGAATGTCACTAAGCAGAGGGTTGGTAAAAATCATGTCGCGCAGATCCTGTTGGAGCTACCGAACAACTATAGTGGAATCCCCCTCAATGATGAGCCTACGAATGCTCAGGCTACGTATAGCATAAGAGATACATGGCCACGCAGCATGCAACTCCGCAGACGGCACAGATAGATCAAGAAGTCCAGACCCACCAGCCACCAACATTAAGCCTTCAGAATCACGGATGACAAAAGCCGATCCCGCCAATCGCCCTTGAACACTACTATCAAAATTGACTTTGACAATCCCTAGTGGGGGGGTTCCTAGGAGATGTAGACCGTACCCCGGTGCGCTGCAGAGGCAGCAGGAGAATCCCAGAAGCTAGGGCTGCCAAAGTCCAAAGAAGACCGATGGATAGTGTACTCAGCAGAAAAAGACATGGCTGTCCTGACAATCCGATGGGGAGGGTCAACCACAGCCGTAAAGATATGCTGGTTCCGAGATAACCAGACCTGATAAGCCAAATAGGCAGCTGTAGAGCTCATACCATCCGAATCCCTCCTCGTATCCTGCCACAAAAAAGTCAAAAGGAAGGCACAAGACAGGATACTGTGCACAATCCGTGAACAATAACCCGCGATCCGCCAAACTGGTCTCGCTCTAGTGCAAGAGAAGATGACATGATCAATAGTCTTCTCCTAATCTTTAAAGCGTGAGGGTGGTCTATCATTTTAATTTTTTAAGTTAAGTTAAAAAATTCATATTCTCTTATTCTAATTCTAATTTTATATT
This sequence comes from Calamus simplicifolius, assembly GCA_900491605.1. NCBI lineage: Eukaryota > Viridiplantae > Streptophyta > Magnoliopsida > Arecales > Arecaceae > Calamus > Calamus simplicifolius. Next base: position 40,315 of record UESW01001365.1, read on the forward strand.
TTAATATACCAGCGATTCACCTTAAATTGATACGATCATTTGTCTGTTTATGAAAAAAAAAAAAAAAAAACGAAAGAACCGTGAGGGGGGCACTGCTTGCGTGTTTGAGAGGCAAAGTGATAGATGGAGATGTGATGCGATGGTAAGGGGGCGAATCTTTTTGATCTCTCTGTTATATAAAATATATTCATGATGCTTCTGGTTCTCTCGTCCTGTAATCCAACCCCCATTTCTTTTGATAGTCTTTTTAGTGAAGTTCCCGATCTGCCGTAGCTAATCTTGGAAGAATTTTGCACTTCGCCTAATCTCTCTCTCTCTATCGTTAAACCCGGAATAGTAATGGCGTATTCTATCGGGCTGATGTACAAATTTTTCAACGAAGACTGACTTGAACTTGCAAATAGATTAAACACTCGGAGATGCTGAAAGGGGCTAATTTCACCCTTCCTTTTATCCCTTTAGCATTTCTGATGACGAAACCATTGAACACCACCTCTCTCGTCCTCTTTTATTTATTCTTTTTTTTTTTGTTAGCTAAAAAATTGGTGTCAATTCCTAAAGAACTTCTCTATAGAAGACTTCAAGCTAGAAAACTGATGCCAATTCCTCAAAAACTTCTCTTTGAAAGGTTCTAACACTAATTTGAATCAGTCTTAAAATTTGGATGCTCCTTCATCACAATCCAGAATCCCATGCAAAAAAATTAGATAAAAAATTATTATTTAACCTTTTGATCCTATACAAATACTTAGGATTAATGCAGGGTAATATGGCTGATCCAGCACCGTCAGGTCTGACGGTAAAGGAGACTGACGGTGTCCCACTCCAACCTTCGAGGCCAACCTCCGAGGCCAGCTATAGCTGCGAGCCACTTGGCATGCCCACATGGCCCGCTACTCGCCTGCTATAGTGCGTCGTCATGCCCCATTAAGACGTATGGCCCACCATGCACCCGTAACAGTGCATGGCCATATCCCGTTACGGTATGTGGTCCATCACTCGCCTGCAACCACGTAAGGCCATATCCCGTTACGGAGTACGATCCACCGCTTGCTTGTGGCTGCATGTGGCCATACCTCATAACGATGCGTGCCTGGTGCAACCATAGCCACCCGACACACATGATACCGTATTGGCGGGTGGCAAATCAGGCAGGACACCTCTGACGCACAGTAACGATACGGCCTATCATTGTCAGCCCCTCCTTTTGTTCGTTATCAAACAGGGATATCATGAAATCGGTAACCTTCTGGAAGCATGGGGGAGGGAGATCTTTGAACATGTATAAAAGCTTACTTTTACAACGAGGAAAGGATCCTGAACCCTAACTCTCTAGCTTTCTTCTACTAGCTAATTCTTGTCTGTTCCCGAGTGACTGACTTGAGCGTCGGAGGGTCCCCACCGGAACATCCGGTCTCTAAAGACTTTTCTTGCAGGAGTCCGACGAGGTGGACCTCCGTTTCCCCGGCGTGCAAGGAAGCTGACTCGGCGTCAACAGATTGGCGCGCTAGGAAGGGGGAAAGAAGAGAAAAGCTTCGAACCTACCAGCGACAACTTCTCTTTCTTGTCAGCGACAACTTCTCTTTCCCCGAGCTCTCAAGCAATAGTGACGACCCGTGCACGAGAGGTCTCCACTAGCCACGCTGGGGGGCAGCGTCAAGGGGCTGATCCGTTGGCGGTTGGCCCCTCAGCTCCCCTAGCCAACGTCCCTGCACCACCACCATAGTAGCTTCAAGAAGACCGGCTTGCCGCCCTCGCCGCGCAAGTCCAATATTTGGCAATGGTGGTCGAAGGCCTGCAGCACCAGGTGGTGACTGTGCAGCAACCGGGGCCCCTCCTGTCAATGCCAGGAGTCATCCAACCCAGCCAGCACTCTTTTCGGAGGAGGTCCCCTACCCAAGAAGCTTGCCACCGCCGCGCTTCGCCCAAACCTCACTGCTGCGAAGCCTCCAAGAGGCCCCGGTCACCCTCTCGCCGTGCTAGTGCATCTCCCAAGCGGCGGCATGGGAAGAAAGCGGAGCGCCTTCGTCAGCATCGCCGCCGCTCTTCCCCCTCCTCAGATTCCTCAAGGGAGGGGTCTTTTGACGGCAGAATAGCCCGCCAAGCTGAGCGTCGGCTCAACGAGTACAATCAGCGGTTGGAGGAGCTCAGCCGCCGGATCACCAACCCACCAGAGGCGGACTATGACAGCCGACCACCACTGTCCCGTTGGATTATGGAGGAACCGATCTCAACCCAGTTCCGCCTTCCTCAGCTGGACCCATATGACGGGACCACGGACCCCTGGACCATTTGAAAAGTTACAAGGTCCTCATGCAGGTCCAGGGAGCAACCGATTCGCTCTTGTGCATCGCCTTCCCTGCCACTTTGAAGAAAGCTGCTCGAGCTTGGTACTCTCGCCTGCCGCCACGGAGTATCAACTCCGTCCGCCAGCTGAAGAGGGCCTTCCTGGCCCATTTTGATGCCTGTCAGAAGATTCCAAGGGTGGCAGACATCTCTTTTCAGTCCAACAAAAGAGTGGCGAGTCCCTGTGGGACTACGTCGCTCGGTTTAAGGAGGCCACCCTGGAAGTCTACAACCTCGAGGATTCGGTGGCCACCTTGGCCTTGAAGCGAGGGCTCCGTCCCTCTCACTTCGCATACTCCCTCGACAAGAAGCCACCCGGCTCCTACACAGAGCTTTTGAGCCAGGCCCAGAAGTACATCCGCGCTGACGAAGTTGACTCCTCCCGGCGCGAGGCTAGCGGGAGCACCACTGTTGGCCCAGATGGCAACCCAAGATGGGGAGGGGGGTGAATTGGGTTCTTTAAAAATTAGCCCTTTTTTAAATAGTTTGCTTGAGATTAATAAGGCAAATGCAAGGTAACTATAAAGTGCAGTGAATAAGATAGAGATAGAGAAAGAGACAATGAGACACTGCAAACACAAAGATTTTATAGTGGTTCGGTGCAACAGCACCTACGTCCACTCCCAAGATTCACTTGGGTCCACACTATAATCTCTCTAGATTACAGCCGAGTTTTTCCAAGCTCACAACTCAAACTTGTTGTTTTCCGGGTGCACAACGAACCCAGCCGGTTTTACTCGGGCTTACCAGCACAAAACCCTACACGTTGTTTTTCACGGGCTCACAACTAACCCAAGCTTAAACAAGCTTAAACCGAGGTAAAACTACCTCCTCTAGTTCAATCCCCCAGATTGAACTAGGCAAAAATAAGATAAGTATTGTGTGTGAATACAAAGCTCCTCAATGAGCAAATATACAAATTAAGAATAACAAGGTTTAGAAAAGCCTGATTTGAAGATAGGTTGGCTTTTGATCTTTTTCTTTTCTTCTTTTCTTCTTCTCCTTGCTGGATTGAATCAAGCCTCAGCTCCGATTCTTCGTGGTTGAAGCAGTTGAGAAGGGTTGAAAAGCAAGAAATGAATCTCCTTTCTCCAAGTTGGGAAATCCTCCAAGACTTGATTTGAACGCTTTGGATTCCTCTTGAGCCTTTTTGGAGTGGAGTGGATTTGAGCTAGAAGGTTTTCCTCTCAAGATTCAAGCTCACGGATTTTTGAAATGGGATTTGTCTATCTCAGATTTTCTCTCTTTGTTTTTCAGATTTTTCGTTCTTTTTTTTTGAACAATAGACTTCCCTTTTTATAGATTTCTTTTACACCATTTTTGGAAGAAAACTATCCGTTGGAGTGTACCTTGTATCAAAATATATCCGTTAGAAATGAGGTAAAATAGAAATATTACCGTTAGAGCTGATCTGGCAACTTTATTTTTCGTTCCAGGTGGGTTGGAGTCGACTCTAACTTTTCTGGAGTCGGCTCTAGCTCGAGGCGTTTTAAAATGATATTTCCGGAGTCGTCTCTGGCTTTTCTGGGGTCGACAAGAAACTTTTCCGGAGTCGACTCTAACTTACCCGGAGTCGACTCTAGGTCGGGGCCAGAAAAATCGACTTTCTGCTTCGTCTGTGAGAGTCGACTCTAACAGTCTCGGAGTCGACTCTAATGACCGTGCCAGTTCCGGAGTCGGCTCTGTGATTCTCGGAGTCGACTCTAATGTCTGCAATTCTTACCTAGACATTAGATTCGATCCAGAACACATTGTAACTCCTGATTTTGATCTTTCAATAGTCTTATAGGCTGAAACACTAAATCAAAATCATCAGAGCCTTCAAAAATTATACTCAAATAGTTTTGTTAATCATCAAAATCATCAATTGGGTCAACAATCTCCCCCTTTTTGATGATAACAAAAACTTTGAGTATATGCATTCAAAAATTCAATCAAACTAAGGATTATAGTCATTTTAACTTTAAACCATTGAAATTAAGGTTTTGATGCCAATGTTCAATGTAAACTTTAAAATTGTACATGAGTTCAATATAATCCATCAATATTGAATTGTTAAACTTAATGTGCATAAGATTGTAAATGAGCTTTTTGTTAAGCTCCCCCTGCATTGAGTAGCTCCTCTTATATATAAACATCAAATTGTAACTGATAATCATTTCAATTCATTTTGCATAAACAATTAATTCTCCCCCTTTCTTTCTTTCTTTATGCATATATTATTCAATATTCCTATTCAATCTTTCTTTCTTTGCATATACACAACTATCTCTCCCCCTTTTTTGTTATTAGCAATAAGGAGAGTATAAAAAATTTATAATCTCAATAAAGCATAGGAATCCAATCAATCAAAATTTGAAAAGTGAAATTGTATTTCATAAGCAAGAACCATTACATCAGTTGATTCATATACATTTCAAAATGAAATACATTGGATATTCAAAAACTTCCTAAGTACAAACTATCAAACTCAAAAACAAGGTCAGATGTGCTTGAATACAATTTTCTTTAGATGACCTATATTTCCATTACATCATCCTTTTGTGATTTCTTAAAATTTTCAAGGCAGCTTCGATTTGAGAGACTGCAAGGTCAATATCCTTCTTCAATTGACCCGTTGCATGAACATATGATCCTGATCCATCGGCAATGCCTTCCATCCTTTCGAAGATCTTGTGAAGCTCAGCTCCAAAGGATTCTACAGAATTGCCTAAGGTAAAGGATAGCATGTCCAGTCTCGAATTTAGTTCTTCCTTCAACTGATTAAAGTCTTCTTTCAATTGATTAATTTCATTTGACCTGTGACTGTCATACTCAGCAAGTAAGCTTCTTAACTGATCAAGTTGTTCATTAGAAAATCTTCCAGAATTTGTTATAGGCTGATGTGGAGGTGATGGAATAGAACTCGGTCCGGCCTCCGAAGGTCCAGCTGAAGAAGGTCCCGCAAAAGATGAATCAGGGACTGATGGTCCCGCAGTAGATGGTCCCGGGATTTCTTCTAGTCTGGTTTCCTCTGCTCCATCCCTATCTGCTCTTTCCTCTCTCTCCCTTCATCCAAACACCATTTACCTTCTTGAATCCCATTCTATGAATAGTTGAATGCTGTAATAATCAGTGTGTCTCAGTTTTCTTAAAGGTTCATTTCCATTATGAGCACACCTTGGCTTCTAAAGATAAGTGTCAGAATCATACCGTATGGCAGTGTTGATCTTTTCTTTGTAGCTGCCTCTGCCATGTATCCAATCATCATGCCAGCTAAATTGACTGGCCTCCAGTAATTATACAGTCCATTAACAACACGTCTCGCTCCGAGACATACTCGAATCTCCCTATTTTTGGAAATAAGATTCTACCACATATATTATGCAATAATCTGAGTTCTAGGTTCAACTGATTTGCAAAGATTTCTTCGAACTCAGTCACATCTCTTCCTAGCATCCTTGACAGTGCACCACTTCTGTCATTAAGTTGACATTCCATTAAACCAACAGTGGGCATTTCTAATAGGGTTCCAAGAATCTCAGTTGTTACCGTAACCCTAGTTCCTCTTACTGTGCTTATCAATCCTCCTTCTCCTCTGCTTAATCCATTATAAAACTCCCTTACCAATGCTGGATAAGTGGGTAAATCTAGTGAGCACACTTTCTCCCATCCCATATCCCTTAAATTTCTTCCAATAGAGAAACCTTCCGATTCAAATAAATCAAAGTTAACTTTTCTCCCAGTGGTAATGGTCTTACCAGCTAAATGATCAACCTTAGGAGATGAGGGTGATGGTGGTGAATCCTCTTGAGTGGCCGAAGAGGAAGAAGGCGATGGTTGCCTCCGAACCGTGCGTCTCTTCGTTGGAACGGATGCTCCACCGACGAATCCGCGCCTCTTTGGAGCCATTGAGAGGATTGGAAGGTTAATCAAGGGTTTTGAGTAGATTTGGGGAAGTTGGAAAAGTTTTGGAGTTCTTTGGATAGGTTTAGGAGACGATTGGAATGATTGGGGGTCGACTCCGCCTTTTTATTTTTGACCTAGCTCGACTTAGAGTCGACTCCCGAAAACTGGGTGTCGGCTCCGAACCAGAAAATCTGTCAGCGCTCGTATTAGAGTCGGCTCCACAAAAGCCAGAGTCGGCTCTAATCACTCAGACAGAACATCAAAAACTCAGGTGTCGACTCCACAAACTGTCAGAGTCGACTCTAACAGTTTCAGAGATAAAAAATTAAGTTTCAAGAATTTGAAACTATTCAAATTAATCATCAAATTATAGATTAATGTTCTTTAGCAATTGGGGAAACAATGAATCAAGATCTAGATAGATTTCCTTATTGAAATATCAAGATTTTTCAAGAAAATGATGAAATCTAGATAGATGTCCTTAAGAGTTTCAGAAAACTATTCCAAAGGATCACAAACTCCTAATTCTCCTCTAAGATAACAAAATCTTTCTTCACTTAAGGGTTTTGTTAATATATCTGCAAGTTGTTCTTCAGTATTCACATAATCAAGACAAATTTCATTATTGGCTACATGTTCTCTTATAAAGTGATATCTTATTTCAATATGCTTTGTTCTTGAATGTTGAATTGGATTTTTAGTAAGATTTATTGCACTTGTATTATCACATCTTATGGGTGTCTTATCAAGTGTGATACCATAGTCTTCAAGTTGTCTCTTAATCCATAGGATTTGAGCACAGCAACTTCCTGCTGCAACATATTCTGCTTCCGCAGTAGATAATGCAACCGAATTTTGCTTTTTGCTAAACCATGAGATTAAGTTACTTCCTAAAAATTGGCATGCACCACTTGTGCTTTTTCTATCTAACTTGCATCCGGCATAATCAGAATCTGAGTATGCAATTAGATTTAATGTGGAGTCTCTAGAATACCATAAACCTACATTTTTTGTTCCACTTAAGTATCTTAGTATTCTTTTAACAGCTATTAAGTGTGATTCTTTAGGTTCTGATTGAAATCTAGCACATAAACATACAGAAAACATAATATCTGGTCTACTTGCGGTTAAATAAAGAAGGGATCCGATAATACCTCGATAATACTTTTGATCAACCTTTTTACCTTCTTCATCTTTGTCCAGCTTGCATGAAGGACTCATTGGTGTTCCGAGGGGTTTAATTGATTCCATACCAAATTTCTTTAAATCTCTCTTGTGTACTTTGTTTGGTTGATAAAGATACCCTCTTTGCTTTGTTTGATTTGAAGTCCAAGGAAGAAGTTGAGTTCTCCCATCATGCTCATCTCGAATTCTCCCTGCATTAACTTGGCAAATTCTTGACATAGAGAATCGTTAGTAGCACCAAAAACAATGTCATCAACATATATTTGTACTACAAGTAAATCTTTACTTTTTCTTTTCAAAAATAATGTTTTATCAACATTTCCTCTTGTGAAATCATTTTCAATTAAAAATTTACTTAGTCTATCATACCAAGCTCTAGGTGCTTGTTTCAAACCATATAATGCTTGTGTAATTTAAAAACGTGATTTGAAAATTCATGATCTTCAAAACCTGGTGGTTGTTCTACATAAACTTCTTCATTTATAAATCCATTTAAAAATGCGCTTTTAACATCCATTTGAAATAAGTTAAAGTTCATATGACATGCAAATGCAAGTAAAAGTCTAATGGCTTCTAATCTAGCTACAGGTGCAAAGGTTTCATCAAAATCAATACCTTCTTCTTGATTATATCCTTTTGCAACTAATCTAGCTTTGTTTCTAATTACTATGCCATTTTCATCTAGTTTATTTCTAAAAATCCATTTTGATCCTATTACTGAATGATTTTTAGGTCTTTCAACTAAAGTCCATACATTATTTCTTGTAAATTGATTTAATTCTTCTTGCATTGCTAACATCCAATTATTATCTTTTTCAGCTTCTTCTATAGTTTTAGGTTCAATTTGTGATACAAATGCAAGATGATTACTAATATTTCTCATATATGATCTAGTTCTTATTCCTTGAGATGGATCACCTATAATCAATTCCTTGGGATGACTATGAGCATATCTCCAGTCTCTTGGAAGATCTATATCATTATGATCAATATTGACATCATCGTCCTTATGTGAATCATCATCTTTAGCTTCTTGCTCATGATCTGAAGATACTTCAATATTAAGTTTTTCAAGATCTTTTTCAATTATGTTTGTATCTTCCTCATCATCAATCTTTTCAGATCCAGTTGCTAAAGATTCATCAAAACTACATGTATGGATTCTTCTACTATTAAGGTTTTCTTGTTAAAGATTCTATAAGCTTTACTAGTTGTTGAATAACCTAGAAAAATTCCTTCATCAGATTTAGCATCAAATTTTCCTAAGTTGTTTTTACCATTATTATGAATGAAACATTTACATCCAAATGCATGAAAGTATTTTATATTTGGTTTTCTTTCATTCCATAATTCATAAGGTGTTTTCTTTAATATTGGTCTTATTAAAGCTCTGTTTAAGATGTAGCATGCTGTGTTAATTGCTTCCGCCCAAAATACTTTGGTAGTTGCTTTCGCATAGCATGGTACGGGCCATGTCTTCTAAGTTCTATTTTTTCTTTCAACTACACCGTTTTGTTGTGGAGTCCTAGGGGCTGAAAAGTTATGATTAATTCCATTTTCAGAACAAAAACTTTCAAATAAGTGATTTTCAAATTCAGTTCCATGATCACTTCTTAGAGACACTATGGTAGTGTTTTTCTCATTTGTGACTTTCTTGAAGAATTTCAGAAATATCGAGAAAGTCTCATCTTTGTGAGCTAAAAACATTACCCAAGTGTACCTAGATAATCATCTACAATCACTAGACCATATTTCTTTCCTCCTAGACTTGTGGTTCTAGTAGGTCCAAAAGGTCCATGTGAAGTAGCTCTAAAGCCCTAGAAGTTGAAACAACATTTTTAGATTTGAAAGAACTTCTAGTTTGTTTTCCAAATTGACATGCATCACAGATTTTGTTATTTTCAAAATCTAACTTAGGTAAACCTTTAACTAAATCCATTTTAATTAATTTTGAAATAAGGTGTGTGCTTGCATGACCTAATCTACGATGCCATAACCATCCAATATCATTTATGTTAGCATTGTCAGCAATTAGGCAATGACTACTTTCAGATAATTTGTCTAAGTCAACTAAGTACACATTGCCATGTCTATAACCAGTAAAAACAATGCTATCATTAATGGAATCAGATACTATGCAAATAGAAGATTTAAATGAAACATTAAAGTTCTTATCACATAGTTGGCTTATACTAATTAAATTGTGCTTTAAACCATCAACATAAAGTACATTATCAATAAATGTAGATGGAGTTATGCGAACTTTACCAAGGCCCATAATTTGACCTTTACCGTTATCGCCAAACGTCACAACTCCACCTTTCTTTTCTTCCAGGGTGATGAATTCATCTTTGTCACCCGTCATATGTCTTGAGCAGCCACTATCAAGGTACCACTTTTTCTTTGATCTTTTGGCTACAAGACATTCCTGCAACATAATTTAAACTTTATGTTTAGGTACCCAAGCTTTCTTGGGTCCTTCATGGTTAGTAGCAACAAAAATTGTTCCTTTCGGAACCCATATTTTCTTTGCTTTAACATTTAACTTGTTGTTATTATTTAATGTTTTGCATTCAAAAGATTTATGTCCTTTTTGATTACATTTAAAACAAGTAATATTACTTTGGTTACCTTTTACAAAAATATTTTTCAATAATTTTTGCTTTCTAAATGTGTTATACCCTAAACCTGCTTTGTCAAAAACTGCTTTTTGACTATCTAAAATCATATTTAGTTTAGTTGAGCTTAGAGTAAATTTCTCAACAATATCTTTATACTTTTTAACATCTTTCTTAAGAAAATCATTTTCGTAGAGATTGATTCTTTTTCTAAAGCTAAGGTTTCTAATTGATCTTTTAAATCTTTTGTTGAGTTTTTAGTTTCAGATTTCAACAAATCTATTTCTTGATTAAAATTATCTCTTTCTTTGCTAAGTTCTTCTTTTTCATTAGTTAAGTTCTTAACTTCTAAAGCTAATTCATTTTTACTTTTAGTTAAGCTAATATTGTCATTTTTCAAAACTTATACTTCTTTTTCAAAGATTTAAAATCAATCATCAATTCATTGAAAGCTTCAAACATTTCATCAAATGTAAATTCATCATTTGAGTTTTCAGAACTTACCTCATTTCGTTGTCGTCGTTGTTGGCCATGAAGCAGATATTGGCAACTTCCTTTTGTTCTTCTTCTTCGAGGAAGATTCATCAGACCATGTTGCCATGTATGCTTTCTCTTTTTCTTGTAGGCCTTTTTCAGCAAAGGACAATCATATCTAAAGTGCCCTGGCTTTTTACACTCATAACATACTAAGGGCTCTTTTCTTTTTCTTTCTCCTTGTCCTTTTTCTTATCTTTTTCTCCATCAATTCTTGCTCCAAATTTCTTTTTATGGAAGGGCCTTTTTCTCATAAACTTTCTGAATTTTTTGGCCAAGAGAGCAGTTTCATCATCATCTTCATCATTACTTTCACTGCTGCTCTCTTCCATTTCTGCAGTTTTGAGGGCAAGTGTTTTCTTTTTTTTGTTTCCTCCTCAACATGCTGCTTCATTGTCAGCTCGTGGGTCATTAGGGATCCTAGAAGCTCCTCTAAAGGTAATGCATTGAGGTCCTTTGCTTCTTGGATAGCGTGACTTTGCTTCCCACGCTCTTGGTAGTGACCTAAGAATTTTGCGCACAAGGTCAGCATTAGAATAAATTCTACCAAGACTCTTTAAACCATTCACAATATCAGTGAATCTAGTGAACATGCATGTGATGGTTTCAGTTTGTTCCATTGTAAACAATTCATATTTATGAACCAAAATATTTATTTTTGATTCCTTAACTTGGTTTGTTCCTTCATGTGTTATTTCCAACCTATCCCAAATTTCTTTTGCGGAATTACATGTTGAGATTCGGTTGAATTCATTAGAGTCTAAGGAACAATATAAAATGTTAATGGCTTTAGCATTTAATTGTGCCATTCTCCTATCATTATCATTCCAATCCCTTTCGGGCTTAGGAACAATAGTGCCATCTATAAGTGTGTGGGTGTACTAGGTCCATTGATTATTACTCCCCACAATTCATAGTCAGAAGCTTGAATGAATATTCTCATTCTAGCTTTCCAATATGAATAGTTGGTTCCATTAAATAAAGGAGGTCTATTCGTAGAATGACCTTCAGCAAAACATGAACCACTTTGTGTTGCCATAAGGATCTTTAGCCCTTGATCGTGAGATCAAATTCTAAATGAGCACTTGCTCTGATACCAATTGTTGGCCCAGATGGCAACCCAAGAGGGGGGGGGGTGAATTGGGTTCTTTAAAAAATTAGCCCTTTTTCAAATAGTTTGCTTGAGATTAATGAAGGCAAATGCAAGGTAACTATAAAGTGCAGTGAATAAGATAGAGATAGAGAAAGAGACAATGAGACACTGCAAACACAAGAGATTTTATAGTGGTTCGGTGCAACCAGCACCTACGTCCACTCCCAAGATTCACTTGGGTCCACACTATAATCTCTCTAGATTACAGCCGAGTTGTTTTCCAAGCTCACAACTCAAACTTGTTGTTTTCCGGGTGCACAACGAACCCAGCCGGTTTTACTCGGGCTTACCAGCACAAAACCCTACACGTTGTTTTTCACGGGCTCACAACTAACCCAAGCTTAAACAAGCTTAAACCGAGGTAAAACTACCTCCTCTAGTTCAATCCCCCAGATTGAACTAGGCAAAAATAAGATAAGTATTGTGTGTGAATACAAAGCTCCTCAATGAGCAAATATACAAATTAAGAATAACAAGGTTTAGAAAAGCCTGATTTGAAGATGGTTGGCTTTTGATCTTTTCTTCTTTTCTTCTTCTCCTTGCTGGATTGAATCAAGCCTCAGCTCCGATTCTTCGTGGTTGAAGCAGTTGAGAAGGGTTGAAAAGCAAGAAATGAATCTCCTTTCTCCAAGTTGGGAAATCCTCCAAGACTTCGATTTGAACGCTTTGGATTCCTCTTGAGCCTTTTTGGAGTGGAGTGGATTTGAGCTAGAAGGTTTTCCTCTCAAGATTCAAGCTCACGGATTTTTGAAATGGGATTTGTCTATCTCAGATTTTCTCTCTTTGTTTTTCAGATTTTCCGTTCTTTTTTTTGAACAATAGACATCCCTTTTTATAGATTTCTTTTACACCATTTTTAGAAGAAAACTATCCGTTGGAGTGTACCTTGTATCAAAATATATCCGTTAGAAATGAGGTAAAATAGAAATATTACCGTTAGAGCTGATCTGGCAACTTTATTTTTCGTTCCAGGTGGGTTGGAGTCGACTCTAACTTTTCTGGAGTCGGCTCTAGCTCGAGGCATTTTAAAATGATATTTCCGGAGTCGTCTCTGGCTTTTCTGGGGTCGACAAGAACCTTTTCCGGAGTCGACTCTAACTTACCCGGAGTCGACTCTAGGTCGGGGCCAGAAAAATCGACTTTCTGCTTCATCTGTGAGAGTCGACTCTAACAGTCTCGGAGTCGACTCTAATGACCGTGCCAGTTCCGAGTCGGCTCTGTGATTCTCGGAGTCGACTCTAATGTCTGCAATTCTTACCTAGACATTAGATTCGATCCAGAACACATTGTAACTCCTGATTTTGATCTTTCAATAGTCTTATAGGCTGAAACACTAAATCAAAATCATCAGAGCCTTCAAAAATTATACTCAAATAGTTTTGTTAATCATCAAAATCATCAATTGGGTCAACAACCACCAAGAAGCCGGCTCGTCCAGACCTGTTGAAGTTCAACCTAGAAGGCCCGAGCCTCCTCGCCAACCAGACAACCATCCCCGAGCTCCTAAACCCTAACTCTATAGCTTTCTTCTGCTAGCTAATTCTTGTCTGTTTCCGAGTGACTGACTTGAGCGTCGGAGGGTCCCACCGGAACATCCGGTCTTTGGAGACTTTTCTTGCAGGAGTCCGGTGAGATGGACCTCCGTTTTCCCGACGTGCAAAGAAGCTGACTCGGCGTCAACACAGGGTTAAATATTTTACCTGTATAAGCTCTCATAAATTATTTGGTACTGTATTTCTTTTTCCCTCTTTGAAGCCATTGGTTCCTAACAAGTTTAATAATACTTTGGGTTTTATTTCAGTATTCGTTTTGGAAACCCTGCAATGTAAACATTGGAAGCAACTTTTTCACTGCCTCAGGGCAGGTGGATGTTTGTATCTTTTCTTCATTCCGTTAATGAAGCAAATGGAATTTCCTAATTAAAAAAAAAAAAAATTTATCCTTCCATTCTATCATACTAATCTTGTTCCATTTCATCGTTGTCTGAAGGGAGCTGCTTCCGTTGGCATATACTGGGTTATGGTTACAATTAGGGAATGAGGGTCATATTATGTGATCAATAGTTAACAACAATCATTTTTCAAGTGTTGGAGTTAATAACAAAAATTAAACAGATATATCCTTGGTACTAAGTATTAATTAATTATTAACAAAAAAATCCAGGAGCTGGTCTCCACTGGTGGCCTTGTGCACCTTTTTCCTTGGTTGTGTCTAGACTCTTGTTCAAAAACATGGAACGCTATTCTCATCCTCTGCTTCCATTGGGTCTTAGATTGATGACCACCTGGCTTACTGAAACAGAGTCTGCGTTGATGTATCGACACGACTTCAACCAAATATTTAGCTCGGATAAATGGAAAAATAGTTAAAGTTTCACCTTTCTAATGCAAATTCGAGACATCAGCCAAGTAATAAATAAAAATAATAACATGATAAACATCAGCCAAGTAATTGCCGTCAAACAATTCCCATCAAGCAGTATACATTGTTCTTAATAATCAACCACAGTGCAAGGTGAGTACAAGAATTCTCAATTATTGAGATATGCATTGGAGATAAAGGAGGTCGTCTTCTTCGTTCAATTTTATTTTTACTATATATCATTTTAACTAAAGAAGAACCTTGTAGGTTTGCTCAGTAGGTTGACCAGAAGCGTTTCGGAGATTAGTAGCATACTGGTCTATGTGTGGGCATGACAGGTTCATCGAAGGAGTGTGTGCCGTCCACTTAGTAAGCCAGCAGTAATAGTCCTGTAAGCAGCCTCGGTTAAGTGCATTCCGTCCCAGCTGATGTGCTTCGATGGATCGCTGCAGGGTGTAATAACTTGATCTCCACTTTCTATAGAGCAATCATGGAGGTCGCCACATCTTAAGCATGGATCAAAAGGTTTCTCAAATCCTGCAATCACATCAATCTCGTTTAAACATGCAATTGATGCTGTTTTATAGCTGAAGACACCACGCCCTCAAGCACAAAAGAGACTGCAGTACAACACGTGAAAGCTCACACCTCATAACATTAGGGAAAAAAAAAAAAATAAAGGTTAGCTTAAAGGGGAGAGTGAAAAATAAAGAGTCCATATAATCAATGAAGAAAAAATAATTTCATCAGCAAGGTATTTCCTCGATGGTAATTGATCATAAATCTTGTCTTGAACAATCTTATTCAATTTATAGACCAATGACCAAAACGCTGGTAGAATAAGAGTGTGGGCTAGAACGAGACATGAGTGCAGCATAATGGGACTTATTCTTTATTTATTTAAGGTGCAATGGATCTTTAGATTTGGCTGCCAGCTGGGATTTGTTTAGATGTCAAGGCCAAATTATCTAAAAACAGAGTACTACTTTGCGTCCAAATTAACTTTGATTGCGTTTTCGACTAGAGGAAGCTACCTTCTTTTTCTGATTGCAGCGAGATTTTGAAGTGTCACCTTAATGAATTGATTGAAGTTTTGTTTTGAGCAGTTGCCGAGGGGGGCCAACCATAACTGTTTACCAACAGCTACATACGTCGGCCAAGTCAATAGCTGCCCCAAGTAAGACCTACTAAACTTTTAATAATTATGTTGAACAATATAACATCAGTAATATCATCTTTGGGCCTCTCTATTTTGGTAGCACACTGCTTATAAGTTAGAAGTTTTAATTATTGATGAGAGGTAAAATTATCATCGCACCGATGTACACATGATAATAAAGGTCAAGATCATTTTTGATTTTCGATCAGCCAGCTATCATATCTAGAAAACAATAGAGCTGATATACCTTGGCAAGGTCGAACCATACTCGGACTAAGTCACCCTCAGATTGAATCATTCCGAGCTATTCTTTTGCCCCAGCAGAGACGAGCTATCCTCCTATCTCGATCGGACCGAGATATTTATATGCCTCAGTAGAGCCGAGGCATTCTATCCTCATATACTCAACGTCACCGAAATATTTTATACCTCGGCCAGACTGAACCGTTCTTATGCCTCGTTCAGACCGAAGCATTCAATGCCTCGGCGGAGCCGAGCTATTTTTATACTTCAGTTAGGCCAAAGGGCCCTCGAACCTCTTGGAACCAAGTGCGGGGAAATTTAAATTCATGATAGTTTGATAAGATTCCAGCCGCATAGGTCACCTCGAGCGAAAAATTATGCTAATGATATCGAAAATGACCTACAACCTATAAAATCACCGAATCTCAAAGCATCAGCTAGCTCCTCTAGCCGTCAATTCTCTAACTAACTAGATACTGATACTATCGGCCTCATAACAAACTTGATTCGAATCTGAACGGTTTTGAACCCTCTACGACACATCTAAGGAATTAGGTGATCGCCTATAAATATCCTTGTCCTAAAGCTCCTCAGGTACGCTTGCACTGACATTCTGACTAAAANCCTATAACCTATAAAATCACCGAATGTCAAAGCATCAGCCAGTTCCTCTAGCCGTCGATTCTCTAACTAACTAGATACTGATACTACCGGCCTCATAACAAACTTGATTCGAATCTGATTTGAATCTGAACGATTTTGGACCCCCCATGACACGTCCACGGAATCATATGATCACCTATAAATACCCTTCTCCTTAAGCTCCTCAGGTACGCTTGCACTGACACTCTGACTAGAAATCCCATTAAAGCTTAAGCAAAGCTCAAAGCTCTCGAGAGGCCATTTTTTTGAGGGACTCTTCTGCGAGAGCCTTCTCCTCACATCTGCTTGCTGTGAATCTTCACTAACTTGGGCATCGAAGGATCTTCCGTAGAGCCACCCCAGGCACTCTCTGCGTGAGGACTGTCTTGCAGATTTCACCTGAACGAGAGATCAGTGTCCAGATCCGAATCGAACTGCACCCGAGTTGGAAAGCGAATTTCCACAGCAACACTTCCAAATCCCTCCAATGCCCTATATTCAAGAGCTTCATGTCCTCATTTAAAAAGTAGCATTTTAAAGTCACCCAAGTCCTGAATGCCTCCCACCACTACTAATATCCAATAGAAACTCTTTGAGCAGATAATGGAAACTCATTGCATCTGCTGATTCTCTTGTTTATTCCAACTTTTCGTAAATAGTCTCCATCAAATAAATGAGACACTTCAGCTGACTAATTAATCTCTAATCCATTCCATGGTGAAAATATCCAAGCAATATCGAAGCCAACGAAAACCAAAAAAGCAATCAAAGTTAAGAAGTGCTGCCAAAATACTAAATAATGATAATAGCTTTAGAGGAGAGCAAATTGTGCAAAGAAAGAGAGAGGAACTTACGAGGACTGATAAGGATACTTGGTTCCCCCAATCCATCGCACCACGCCATGCCAATAGATTGCAGCTGCTTCAAAGAAACACCAAGGGTTAAAAGACGCAAATTAAAATAGTACGAAGCAATGTTTTAAAACCCACACGGTTTATTGAACTGGGATCATCAGTTCAACTGTGGAGGCAATTAAATTTGAACATAACATCACAATGCCATGCTGATATTAATATCAATCTCTATATATTAAATTAGATTAAAATTATATTAAATATTTGTTAGCTTTGAGGGTTGGGAAGGTAGTGGAAAGGACAATGTCACACCCCAACCCACATCTATGCTATACATATGATATGGCCACATAACCTTTAGGTGTAACTCTAGAAATAGAGGTGGCAATTTGCGTTGCCGGGTCATACCGTATCAAGGCTGGGGTATAACACTATATGGATCGACACGAATATAACACGATAAATTAATCGTGCCAAAAATCTCAACACAAACACAACTCGATTATTAAACAAGTAACATGATATGACACATATAACTCGTTTAATAAACAAATTATGTTGGATTGACATGATACAAAATGTAGTCTTATATAATTTTTAAGGTTTTTGATAATTTTTAAATTCTAATAACATAAAGACAAAAAGTAACATGCATTTCTTTTAATATTACATTCTAAGTAGTCTTCATATAAAGAAAAAAGAAACAACTAAGAAGGTTAAAAATGTCATTAACAAAGTATGTTAATCGAATCATAAGCATATCATTTTCAAATTGACGGTCAACAAGTGACGTAACATGATTATTTTAGTTATAATCATGTCAATACAATTAAGGTCAACATGTGACATGAACTCACTTAAGATCAACCTAAATATAGTTATTTGATATTGGGTTCAAATAATATTCACGTGTCATGTCCAATTTTGCCACCCCTATCTAGAAATTATCCAAGGTCTAAGATTTAACCTTTTTTAAATTAACAAATAATAAGAATTTAAATTTAGTTCAAATGTTATAAGATTACCAATAAAGTCAAGTCAAATTATTCACAATATCAAGATTAGAAATCCAACAAATTTGATCTACTTGCTTCTCATTCCGACCATAGTCCACTCCTGATCCTAAGCATCTGAGGCTCTAAAAAAAATGCAAAAGAAATGTTATGAGCCTAGACCCAATCAGAATCCCCACCCCACTCTCATACGCACATACATACACATATGCATCAAATCATGATACACAATAGTTGCTATTAAAATAAAAATATACAACAACATGAATAAGTGTCAAATTTCAAATATAGTATTTGCAAAGGAAACTTATCCATATCAACTCATCCAAGAGCATCTTACCTAGAGTTTAACAAGGACATAATTTTAGAGTCAGATCCATCATTTCACATAACCACATGAGCTCATCTGGTAGGTCTTGGACCATTCATGGTCACATTTCAACCTATGAAAGGCAATCCAAAATCAGTTATAGCCCACGATAGGCATTCCACCCTATGTTAGCATACTGATGGGGTTATAATTATAACCCGTGATGGGCATTCCACTTTGTGATGGCATACCATACATAGGGTAGCATTGCCAAAGGCACCAAGACCCTCCATCTCCTGAGGCCTAAGGCGGCCAAGCACTCGCCAAAGTAAAGTGATGCACTAGTTTTCAAACCCAAAAAAAAAAAAAAACAGAAATTTCATAGAAAAAATAATCAAGACAAATACCCATAATTAAAGAAATTCCAAATCAAACAGCAGAACCCTAAGAAAAAAAAAGGAAAAAGTTTAAATGGATCTTGTATAACCCGTAATAGATGGCTGAATTGCAGTTGAAGCAGGCCCCCATTTTTCATTCACATCTTTCTTTGATCTCTTTTGAATGATCTAATTCTACTGGTAATGGGAAGGGACTAAAAGAAGACCAAAACCGGTACTACTGATTACATGGACAGACACGGGAATACAATAAGGGGGGCAATCAAGTGTACCGCAGTTGCGTGGGTTGGACACCAACGCTTGCATACAAGCGCTGCTGCTATTTATCCGAATCAGACGGACCAGAGACGAGCCGAACATGATTTCCCTAAAAAAAGAAAAGCAGATAACCAGAGAACTTCCCTTAAAAACTCCCTCCTTCACTTCCATTAACACCATAACCCGCCATCCATCTCCATTAATGACAGAGAAAGAAGAGGAGAAGGAAGCAAGGGGTTTCCCCTCGGAGATCAAGGAGAAAAAGAGGAGGAGACGGAGGAGAGAAGACTTACCCGTGATCGATTCTGTGAGCAGGTTTCTTCGGAGGCGATGGCAGTGGAGGCCGCCCCTTGAGGTCACGGATTTCGGCGAGAGAGCGAGACGATGGCAATGGCGTCAATCAAATCCGTGGTTTCTTCGGAGGCACTGGCGACGGAATATCGGATTTGGCGAGAGACGGGGAGTTAGGGAACCAGCGAGGCTGGGTCGGCGACTAGGGGGGTTTTGTCCGCTCAAGAGTTAAAGGATCGAAGAAATTGAGAGATGCCAACGGCCGTCATTTCTGGACAGATTTGCGATGCGGCATGATCCGATAAGCCGAGCGCAATTTATTTATGTGGCGAGCCAATGCGACTAAGCGGAGCCGGAGCTCCTCTCGCCTAGGCGAATGCCTGAACGCGTCGACCTCGCTCCTCAAGAATGCTAAATCTTACTAGTTGATACCCTGATCAAATTTAGGTAGCGTTTGATTTTTCAAAAGCAATTTCTAAATAAATGTAAAGAATAGTATTTATTTAGGAAAAAATTAAGATATATTTGATAAAAAATACTATTTCTGAATAAGTGTATGGGATAGAGTTATCCTCTAGCTATCCTATTGATATATCAAATGCAAAAAGGTAAATCTATATGATAACATTTTTTTACTCTTATTTGAAGGGATAACCAGCTATTCCTGCATTCTAGTAGTATTTGAAATAAATAAGAGGGGATATCCCCTCTTACCCTCTTATTTCCAAAAGCCATAACTATAAGGGATAGCTGGGAATAAAGTTAACCAAAGGGATAATCCATGGTTAACCATGGGTCCCTCAATTTATCCCCTAAAAATGCAGGAATAGCTGGTTATCCCTCCAAATAAGAGTAAAAAAAAGTTATCCTATGGATTTACCTTTTTGCATTTGATATGATCAATGGGATAGCCAAGGGATATCCCTAGGGATAGCCAGGGGTAAACTCTATCTCGTACACTTATCCATGGATAATATTTTTTCTATCAAACACTACCCTAAGGCTGCGTTTGGATGTCAAAAAGTTATTTCAGGAATAGGAATACGAATTCTTCAAGAATAGCTTATTCCCCTTGTTATTCCAAATTTCTGTTTGAATGAAAATCTGCTATTCCATGTTATTCCAGTGCAATTAATACAATGTTATTCCAAATGTTGTTTGGATGATATGGGAATAAGCCTGTATTCCTCTTGGAATAGATGATGAATTTTTTAGTAATCCCAAACATACCCCTTGTCCAATGATAAGAAAAAATTGTTTTTTAATTTACTATTTAATAAACTATTTTAATTAATAATAAATTTTAAAAAAGAAGTGAAAATAATTTTATATAAATGTAAAAAAATAAGAATGAACTTAATAAAATATTGATTACTAAATTTGAGATATTAAATTAAGAAATTTTTAAATTTATTTAAAATAATTTTATTTAATTTTAAATAGCATTATAAATATATGAAAAAAAAATTAAAATAGTTGTTTATCTAAATAATTACACCAGCGTTTGGATTATTTTTTTTAAATATGAATGTACCTGACACCTTCGAAAAGTATAGGGGGCTTCGACCTTAACGTACAATGCAACATCCAAAAGTTTATAACCAAATATATGGGAACGAAACTTAAAATTTGAGAATCCCAAACCAGTATATATATTTCCAATCAAAGGAATACTATATTTGATTAAAAAAAGTACAAGCCAGGCACAATGGCGTCGACGGCTCGTAAGCAAATGTATCAAACATTACAACGATTCTAGCATTGAATAAATCTAGCGTGTTACATTAATGAGCAGATTTTGAAAGATGATGATCTATACACCAAGCGAGCTCGAATATGGGACCAACAATCATTTAATTACAAGATTCTCAAAGTCATCTTATAATTGAATATGAAGATATCAGACCCCAGGTTTTATTAGACATCCTGAATAGGAACAAGAGTTTATATTGCACAAAATCCAAATATAAATTACATCAATTTATTTCTCTTCAAGTGAAGAAAAACAATAGCAGTTGTGCTATATGCAAACATGTTTTCAGAGTCAATCTCTATCACCAATGTTCCAAACGGTTGCAGATACAACATACCAATCTTAAAATAGCATATAATGGAGCCCAGTCAAATGGGACTAGAACAGATTGGTTGAGTCATTTGCTTCAGCAGACAAGCTGATATCATAGGTTTCTATCAGCAATATAACATGCCCCTTGAGGCATGTTAAGCCAGGAGTCATGTAAATGAACCAGTCCACAAGAACAATGGCAAGTTTGCAAAATGAGGAAACGAAGACAAACTGCATTCTTTCTTAGTATTTCAATATTGAATTACAACTCAAACTTTGACTTAGCAGGGTGCCATTTCTTAAGGTTGAACACCTCCAGGACCATCACCTTTCTCACATGTCCCTATAAAATAGCTATAATTAGATCAGTACTAGTATTTCACATATAGGCACTATTGAATTACAACTCATAAATGTGTAGCTTGGCAAAATTCAATTTGTATATCATTAAAAAAAAAAAGATCAATGTCAAAAGCAGTTGGGAAAAGGCTTAGACGAGTTGAGTTGTATCAATGTCAAAGCAAATGAGTAAAACAATACTGCTTCCTCAAAGCATTGAATGCAAAACTTCCAATGAATTGCTATGCATACAGGACCACTTAGAAAAACCTAGGCAGCAAGTGATTACCTTGGGAATAGAGAAGTGTATGTCAAGCTTCCAGCACCTCAGTGGCTTGTTTTGCAGTGCTCTCATAGCATTTCTTGGGCCCTTACATCATAATAGGATATCATTACGAAACCGCGATGTTTGCAGGCTGTATAAAGTGTGCGTATGTCCCCATATTGCTAAAAAAATATAAAACAGAATGATGAGGATGCAAGAAAGCTAGGACAATGTGTATCCCAATAGATGTATGCCGCTTAATTATAAAAACAATGACAGTAGGGGGTTGAGAAAGAGAGGGAGGCACCTCAAAAAGAGCCCTTAACTCGACATCTTCAACATTGCTATTGATGTTTCTAACAAAAAGAGTTCTTGAAGGGTGTTTACCGTAAGAGTGTTCACCATAAGGGTGCTCACCAGCAAACAAGCCGTTTAGCCCCCCCTGCTGACCATTCTGGGCTCCCCCACCCAAAAGTTCAGAAGTTTTGTTGCCATTAATATTGTCATCATCTTCAAGTTCCATACCTCCTCCACTGCAAAATATATCGTCATCAACATCATCACCACCACTGGGTTGACCAATATAATCACGATTGTCGATAACCCCAGACAATAGATCATCATCATCAGGAAGTAGGTTTCCAATGGTTTGTGCTTCAATTTCTTCCATTGATTCAAAGGTTCATTGTCCCCAAAGTTGGAATTCACCATATCAACAGACAGGCCTAAAGGAACATCATTCGATGACAATCTCACTGCACAACCACAATGCATAGAAAAATTAACATCCTGACAACATAATCATCCTCAATTTACTGCTATAGTCCAGTAGATACTCCATGAGAAAATTAGTACAAGTTATATACTGGTACTGGGATTTGAACCCAGCAATCTGGTTACGGAGTTCAAAGAGATAAAATCTAGAAGTTCAAAGTTCAAACATCCAAGAAGTTCTAATCACATTAGAAGCTAAAAAAGGATTCTGCAGCCTGGTTACGGAGATAGCTAGGGTGATGATCATTGTTCAAGGACCAAAAATAGGCAAGTAGGTAAATAAAATTAGTAGTACCAAAGCTTAGAAAATGGAAAACAATATTTCAAGTTGATACTGTTAGAATGGAATCATTACATCCAATAAAAGCCATAGAAGGGGCCTCCAGACAGCAACAGTGCCAAGATTAATATTTACCATGTCCAATGCAGAAGATCCTTGGAAAGGAATACAAGAAAAAGAGCACCAGATAAGTCAATACCAAATTGTTGAAACTGTTTGCAACTGCCAGCAAATGAGATGATAGTTACCTTTTTTTTTAATTTCGAACCAGGTGAGCCTATAACATAAAACAATCATATTTGCAAAGAAAACATATGTCATGCTACTGGAATAGCTATCGAGGCAATAGTAGAAGGAGCACCCACACCCCAAGTTCACATCTTTGCAGATAAATCCCAACCTAGAGCTGAGAAGAGAAACCAAGAGAAACCAACTGCTACTGCCCACAGAAGACCCCCAGGAAATTCAAAAATGCCATGAAAATACCCCCAGAAGTCAAAAATAGAATCAAACTGACCACCTCACAACCTATTGCTCACGGCCTGAAACAAAGTTCATAATGGCCATGAAAATGCCAAAAAAGAAACTTCAAAATTGCCTTAAAAATACCCCTTACTAGACAAGACAATGTTCTTTTACCTGGCAGCTCCTCTGGAGATGTTTGGTGCCACCATCGCCTCAGTCCTGGTCATCCTGGGAAACCTCCAATCCATCTCCTCAGAGCCTCAGTCCTGGTGATCTTGCTGGAGCACAGAGTCACAGAAAAGCAGGGGAGAGGAGAGGAGACCACTAACCTCTGCAGAGGGACCACCCCCAAGCCGTTCCATGCCCGCATAATGTACTGCAAATACCAACTTAAAAAGCAATACAAGAAAGAGAGCACCAGACAATTCAATACCATATTGATGAAACCCTTTGTAACTCCCAGCGAAAACAATCATATTTAATGGTTCTTCATGTGTCGGTTTTGTGGATGAACCGGCACATCTGCATAGAATGTGTCATGTACAACAGGATACTCCAACACATTGCCCTCGGCGTATGTGTCATGTCAGACTGTGATGCTTCACAATTGTTGTATTTTTGAAATGCCCTCCAAGTCATGAGTTAACAACCAACACTTAACATACGCAAGCATCAAGCAATGAAGTGTTCCCAAAATCCTAAATTTATCGGTATAAAGTCTGAACTCAGAACATTGGATTTACGTTTCATCATTTGCCTTTTACAAATGGCTATGCCTCCATAAATAGGGAGAAAAATAAAAAAGCTTTCAAAACCAGTGTATCTCGTGGCGTAAATTTTCAAAACAATAAAAATAAAGTAACAGCACAAGGCAGTTCACCCTAATGATATACTGACACTCAAATTGATCGATGCTGATGGAAAAGTAGGAGTAAGTACAACGATAAAGTAGCTCCCTGGACACATATCGAGAAAATAATAAAGAAGGAGCACCCACACCCCAAGGTCACATCTTTGAAGATAAATCCCAACCAAGAGCTTATAAGAGAATTAGAAAAAAACCAACTTCTACTGCCTACACAAGACCCCCAGACAATTCAAAAATGCCATGAAAATGCCCCAGACAATTCAAAACTAGAATCAGACCGGATTACAATCTATATGTCAAGGCCTCAGACATAGTAAAAAATGCCAGCAAATTTCAAAACACAATGTTAAAAATTTCCATGAAAATAACCCCTTAGTTAACAAGACAGTTCAATTGATAATATTTGGCCTACTTTAAAGTATAGAACAAGTTTTCCTATCCTGAAACCTCCTTGAAAATAAATTGATAGTTTGCTTCTTAAGGGCATGAAACTACTTGCAATAAAACAGCAGTTGAAGTTAGACCACCATGTAACATCCAAAATGAAGTTAAAAGGTGAATGCAATTTGACAGTCGATTGATTCTAAATCCAATTTCATCATTGTTCAGGCAACTTACCGACATAATCCATTTGCGAAAAATGGATTCTATATTCAGTGGCTCAGGAAGGCAGTATCAGCAGTTTTTTCCTAACGGTCACATTTTTATGCATCCAATTCAGGAAATGCTATGCGTATGCCTAACATCATGGCCATCACCTTTGATAGAGCACCGAACTATGATGCTTCACAATGGTTGCATTTATAAATGCCCTCCAAGTCATGACATCACAGCCGACACTTCAATATCATTGCCATTGCAACCACCAAAAAGAGCGTAAGGTTAAATTTCTAATTCAGCGAAATAGTAGTCATTACAACAATATCATATAATGTTACATCAAACACATGCAGGGCTGCCGGATATTCTTCCAGCAAAACGATGATACAACTAGATGATTAGTGACGTAACATAGTAGTCATTACCAAAGCAGGAAATAGTTATCAAAATACAACCTCTAAGCTAAGATAATTTTTACAAGTCATGCTACAAGGATAGTAACGAGATATAGTAGACCTCAACATCTCAAAGCATTAACGATAACTTGCAACACTGACACCAAGCAAGAAGCCTACAAGAAAGGATACGAAAACAAACATAAAGGTTTTTAAAGATCCACCATTATTCCTGACCATATGTACCTCCTTTTTCCTAGCTGATATTCTATATCAGGAGGATGTTGATAACTCTGAAATGCATGAATTGCCTCTTGTCTACATTTAAACTTCTTGTATAAGGCATGCTTAAACCCAGTTACCTCACGCTGACACTCAGGCCAGGATTCATAGATCCCTCGTCTACGGCCCACGAAAACTACATAATAACTTGAAGAAGACATTACTAAACCTTAGGATCAAGCAGCTTGATTTCCTGCATTATAGGGAAACCAATATGAAACTCAAATTACATAATACCCTGCCCTATTAATAAGGTCAAATCAGTTAAGCATACTTTCTTTTAAAATTAGAGAAATATGTTCATAGAAATGGATGCATGATAGACTTACTTCGCGTGTTGCAAGCATGCCATAGCCTGTTAGCTATGGAATTGCGAAGTTCATCACCTCTTGGGATTCGTCATCCCCTATAATAAGATAAGGATAAACATCATCCTCATCTCGATCAGCAGGCATGGGTTCAATTGACATATTGAAGTATTTGTCATTTCCTTGGGTGCATCGAATGAAGTTATGAATGATGCAGCAAGCCATAACAATACATTTCTGAACCTTGAAGGGAAATGGGATAGGACTTCTAAGAATCTTATATCGCTTCTTAAGAATTCCGAAGGCCTTCTCTACAATTTCTGAGCTGAGCATGTCGATGATTGTATAAGTCTCGACAATTGTTATATCGTCGAGCCCTTGGATTCTTAAATGTACTTAGTGGTACCTATTACCCCGATATGGGTAAGGAACTTGTCTATATTGGCATATCTCGAGTCAACAAGATAAAATTTTCTTGTAAACGAGAACAATGCCTTTACATCATCCACTTAAAACTTCAATAAAAGTAATTGGTCACATGCATTATGAATTAATTAAATACCTTTGGTACGATGAAGCTACCTGACTCAACACACCAACGTAGGACTCTCATGTCGGCTGCAGATCCCTACCATCCAGTACAAACGAAAAGGAAGGAGTGATCAAATGAAACTACAGCCATGACATTTTGGGAAATGGTGCCCTTTCGATTACGAAAGCATGGTTGTTTGCTTTTCTTGACTAAAGCAGGTATATGCGTACCATCGATGGCTCCAATAGCGTGCTGTGAGTAAAAAACTATATGAAGGATGCGGTTATAATACAATCATAAATGAAAGACTTGCATCTATTCGTGTCCATACGTACCATGAAGAAAGGATTAAAATGATTGTTCTCACGGATCGTGGATGCACACCGATATCCTGACCGGGTTGAGCGATAAAATCTTGCTTAAGTAAACAAATTGCTTTCAGTATAGTGTTAAAGTGTCAGGATATTGTCTCCTCGGAGTGCTGAAAAGTTTCAGCCAACACTCTATTGGTCACACCATGACCTATGCCGTAAAGAAAGATTGCAAGTTGCTCCTTTACCGTAATATTGCGGGTGCTACTAACCAACCCACGCGAAAGAAGCAATTATTCTAGCTTGAAGAACATAGTGTTTGTCATCCTAAAGTGATCATAACCTCTATCTGATGTCCACTCAAAATATTTGTTATGAGTTCATGACCCGAGAATGATCGCTTTGGCATGGCCTCTTTGAAATAACGTTATAATTTGATAAATCGATGATGCCATTACTTATCAGCATAGTTATGACATCCTGCCAATAGTTGTCCTCATCTATTAAAAATGCCACAAGATCATGAAAGGTATCCATCTATTACAAAAAGAGAGTAGTTTATGACAACCATATGCATATCTAAAATTTGAAAGAAATATTAAAAGCCATAGACTATACTAACATGCATAGATATATCTAACAAACATGTTCGTATTTACATCAACATTTCAGCATTCATCTAAGTTAAAATAAAACTCTAATTGAAGGTTTGACATATGTAAAAACAACTATAGCACGATATATAATTCCATAACTACTTCAATATTGGTATATGTTACGGTCACCGATGAAAATAACCAAATTCACTTTGCTGAGTCGAAGATGAAGATATGGTACAGAGAGTTTCTTTGGCACTACCAACTGGAGAATGGGTCTGACCATGGGAGATGCTATCGTCACTGTTTGGTCTGAATAGTGGCTGTATGAATGGACTATGTCCACCTGGAGAGGCAGCATGCATGGGAGGAGGCACAAAAACAAGTGGGCCACCTTGATGGACACCATGCATTGGAGGCATAAAGATATTAGGCACAGGAGCATAACTTCCAGATGGGCTGCCACTGAAGGTGGTACACGGTAGAAATCAACCATTTGTCTTTTAAAACAAGCTTCAAGTAGTGGACCTTCATAATGCATTAGGAACCACCTATTAATCTCAATTTTCAAACTATCCCCTACAGCAAGAATACATTCAGGTGTAATCCCAGGGAGACTCTCTAACTTCGCATGCATTTGTCAATAGAGTACACTGTGGGTCGAGCAAGCTGATCTCTCCTGAGCATCTCATTAGCAATTTCCAATCTTCTTTTACCTTGATCTACCATTTTTAGTAAAACATCAGCTCCATCAGTTGTGGACCTAATCTTACGTGCTGTAGGAGTTATGAAGGATGACCTTTTCCTCTTTTCACTACTAGTTGACAAACCTCCTTCTGCAGAACAGTCTGTGGGTAGGGTCGAGGCAAAAGTAGTCGGGCTCGATGGGGATACATCATCGAATCGGTGATTGAAGGGACCGGCTGATGAACATGACACTCTACCACATTTTCGTGATGGTTGCCCAAATTCTATGTCCTCCAAGTTGATCCGATCCATCTCGTCGTCCGATGTATCATTGTCGGATACGCCCTTCGGAATAGCAATGTATCCCCCGTCTATCGGTAGCTATATGCCTTGAAAAAAGAATATCTATGTCGTCGTAAGTAGGAAATGACTTACCCTTAATCCGAGCATAGTCCTTGTTAACTTAAAGTGCAATTTGATAAATTTATTATTATTATGTTATCAATAGCATTCGAACTATGATTCGTTAATAAAAACCATCCACTCACCGAGATGACCTCCTCCCACATATGCTCATCGCCACACGTGGGAAGATTTAGTGTAGGATCCCATCCCTAAACTGATCGATTAGCTAGGTTATAGTACAAGTTGAAGGTCTTCTTCAAAACCTTCAAACGATTTTTTAGGTTTCTAAAACTAAAGGACAGGTTAGTCCTTTCGTTGAACAAATTGATCATCTTCCTCTAAGTATCCTAGAAGAAGGTACCACTGTGATAGTTACCTTCGTCTTTCTATTGCCTCATCAAGCCTAGCATGATCATATCAAGAGCATCTGTCCAATTAGGTGCTCTTGGATGACTTGATCCTTCTCTTGCTTGTGTTGATTCACTGGCTTTTTTTGATTTAGGCATGGTTAATCTACAGGGTCAGAGTGGATGGTCATTTGACAGTATGGCTCGCAACGGAATAAGTAGACATGGCACATATTAATGTAGTATGAATCGACATGCAGTAATTTTATGGACCTTTCATTTATTAAAGAGTTAAACATGAAGCTATGATACATGAATTGCATGATAAGATTTAGAATGAAGTGTAGCAATGAAAATTTAATTTATGTTTACTTATCAAAGAAATAAATGCTTGCAAGATGAAAGTATTATTGAACAAGTCATAATCCTTGTTTTGTCATGGCATTATTAGTAATGGCATAAAAATAGATATTTATAGAATATGTATGCCTTCATGTTAGAGAGACCACTTAACTGATTATTTTGTGTAGTATTTAAAGAAAAAATTAGACAAAGGGATCATATAGAGGAATATATTTATGAATCACCTAAAAAAATTAGCAAAAACAAAATCATATCAAGCTACGGTTAAAACTCATGAACAAATTCAAGTTTATGTTATTAAATAAATAATACCCTCACTCACTGTTACTTTGTTATTGTAGAGTGCCAATGGCATGGATCGGGTGAGGCCTCAAGTAATCCATTGGCCTTAGTTCTAGATTTAGATTATTAGATTCAATCAAATACCATCACTCAATTTTCAACTGGGTCTACCTTTTTGCCAATTATACTGATTTGTCTATATTCAATTTCTATCACTTAAAATATAAGAAATCATCCCTGTCATAATTATCACTAATGCAACAATTGAAACAGAACAAAGGATTCAATTTTCAATATATTATATCTCAATATTTTTAAAAAGCCCTATCAGAAATGAACTAGAAGCTCCAGGTTGCAAACGAAAAGCACTTTCACCACATATAATATGAAGAGCAGACATGTAATTGCAACGAAATCAAGATAACAGAGATTAACAAAAGAGAAAGAAGAGGCAACGCTTACTACAAGTGCTCGAGGAAGAGCTACAGAAAGATCCAAGCCGGACCACAGATATCAGTGTGGGAACAGTCGGGAGGCTTCTAAAAAGATTCAAAGGAAGAAGATCAGAGTCAAAGAGCACACAACAATTCTAGTTACCTGGATTACCTCTGAAACCCTATTATGGAGGAAGAAGATGATGGCCGCAGCCTTTCTTGGACATACACAACAGGATAAACAAAGTGTAATCATCGATTGACAAAACTAATGTGTTCAAACAAAGACAACTTTTTTCAAAACTTATAAATCTTTGAACAGATTAAAGAAATCAAGAGAAAAACTTAAATGATTTAAGAGAAAAATTGGGAAAACTTGTAATATTAATGGACAAAAGGTTAGGGACTTATCTATGTCCCGAAATTTTGTTAAATCTTCAACGGTAATGCCCAGAATAGTATGTCTCCTCTGCCTTGAAAAGATGGGATGAAATAGGGAGTAAATACCTCTATCGATGCTCCTGCAACCCTCAATCTCCGATACCAAGTACTCGATCAATAGCAGAGACAACCAATCCCGGAAATCACCGATGATAGGCAGCCTCGGAGACCCGCAGAAGAGCCAATATGAAACCCTAGCTTCGATGCTAGGTATTCGGCGAGGAAAGGAGCAGACGAATGAGACCCTTGGGCAGGAGAAGGTAGGTGAGAATTGAATGGCCCTTTTTTTAATTCCTCTCTTACCCCGGGGATAGGATCGGTCGCTCGGTTTCCTATTCCACGGGGTCCCCAGGAATAGGAAACAGAGAATACGAAGGCTGCCCGGGATTAAATTTGAGATGGGACCCACTGGAATAAAAGCCAGTGTTTGGGGGAATAAGCAGGTATAAGACCCTATTCCAGTCGGAAATAGGGTATCCAAACAGGGCCTAAGAGAATAAGTTGAGGGGATAACCCATGGTTAAACATGGGTCATCCCTTTGGTTAACTTTATTCCTAACTATCCTTCGTAGTTATGGCTTTTAGGAATAAGAGGGAATATTTAGGGGTTATCCCCTCTTATTCCTTATTTCAAACACAACCTAGGGAATAAGCATCTTTTTAAAATTACAAGTCGCCATCAAGTATCTTTTTAGAGGTAGCAACTAAGTTCATCGAATAAGTCAATACATTGAATAGGTCAACGTACACTTAACCCTAAATGGAACGAACTCTAAAAGGTTTGTTGGATGGAAGAAAATGGAGAAGGAAAGAGAAAGGAGGGAATGGTTATAAAATATTTTATTTGAAAGGAAGGCAAAAAGAGAAAGGGAGGAAAATCAATGTAATCCATTCCCTTTAAGGAGCTATTTTTCTAACATCCAAATAAGAGGTAAAGATTTTAGTAATTCATGTCCTATGATTTCAAAACTATTCTCTAACCCTAAAATCATAAAATTCCTTTTATTTTTTATAATAAAAAAATATTTTTATTAATTTATAAACATAACTTTTTTTCTCTCATCAAATTATTATTTTTTCCAACCTTTTGAAACAAAAGGATGAAAACAATTCTTTTTTTTTTGTCTTCCTTTCCTTTCATCCCTTTTCTTCCTTTCACTCTTCTTTTTATCCCCTCTAAGGGTCTGTTTGGATTGGGATGAATGAAGGAGAGGGAAAGAAAACGGAGAAAAAATGTCATAAGTTACCTTGTTTGGAAAAAGGGTTAAAGAGAGGGTAAATTTGTTAACCCCAAATCGGGGGTAAGTTGGGGGAGGAAAAAGATTTAAGTCATATTTTTCGAAAGACCAAAATATTCCTTCTTTTTTTATTATTCATTCTTTCATTCTTACTATTCATTCCCTATTCTGAAGGGTTATAATTGTCACATAACTCTTTTCTTTCTATCTCTCCTCTCTATCCAAACAAGATAATTGATATTACCCTTCCTTTCCATTTCATCCTTTCTAAACAAGAGAAGAAGAACAACCCTTCCTTTCCCTTCCTTCTCCTTTCATTCCTTTACTTTTTTTTACTCTCCCCTTCCTTTCCCTCCAAAAATCCAAACATAGCCTAAAAATTCAAACAGACATAAAAAGTCTATGACAAAAAAAAAAGAAATTATCCATAATAAAATTACCCAAAATGCCAACATAGAAATATATAGAATGAATAAATTTAACTCAATTTAAAGAGAAACTTTTCTCTCCATCTTTTTTATATATTTAAGATATATTAGGACATCAAAGTATCTCTCTCTCCCTCTCTCTCTCTTCATTGATTTGAGCACCGAAGATCTTCCACTGGTATCGATCCCAAACATCTTCCTCTTTCTCTCACTCTTTTCTTATATTATAGGAATGGTTAGGGGTGCAACTCGGGTTTTCCTCAACCCTAACGCTAACCCTATTTGTAAAATATCAACCCTAACCCTAACCCTAACTCTATTTGTAAAATCTCAAGCCTAACCCTATTTTTAAAAATTGGGTTCGGATTGAGTTTCGGATTGGAATTTGGGTTGATGAGAAAAAAAATAAAATATTTTTTCAAAGTAAATAAACACCGAATTATGGATTCCAAAGACGAAAAAATAAAATCCCTTACCGAACGCATAAGCTGGACTCAGGGTTTTAACATTGTATTAAAAAAAAAGTCTTACCTGAAACAAAGAAGAGAAGGAGGTACCATAAATAAAGAAGAGAATGAGGCATAAAGTGAAACAAAATGTGTGGATGATACACCTTTATGTTTGTCCTTTTCCTCACCTGCGATCGACGGTCTTGCCTCCTCACCCTCAAGTTGGCCATCTCGTTCGATCTGATTGGAGCCTTAACGCTTCAAAAAATCTGGTGTCGATAAGCTACCCCGTTCGGATAACCCTCGGATTTGGATTATCTCGGCTTCGGATTGCGATCAACCCTAATTCGGATCAATTGCAAATCAGATCGGATTAAATCTGGATCTTTTGGGTTTGGGTTGAGCAAACATGTGTTTAAACACTGCTGTAAATCAAGTTCAATATCCGAACCTGACTCAAAGTTGCACCCCCTAGGAATGATTGCTAGTCTCGTGTTTTTCTTTGTTATCTGATCTTGTCGTCATCAATTTTTTGTTGCTTTTCAGAGACATCACCGGGTCTCAATAGTCAATAGCATCACCTGTGAACCAAAAAATCACCAATCTCCTCTTCGCCTTTACGCATTGGACACCGCGTTCCTCTGCAAGCATGACCGACTGCCCCATCGAGTCCGCCCCACTCTCTCTCTCTCTCTCTCTCTCTCTCTGCACCAAACCGAACTGAGTAACTGACCATCACCGCTTCTTCTCCTCCTCGCCCTTCTCTCTCTTCGAGCCTCGCTTCGACCCACCGTTGCCGCCTCCTCCTCCTCCTCCTCCTCCTCTCTCTCTCTCTCTAAGCTATGGCGTCCCCTAACCCTGCCTTTGGTTTAGAGGCACGATCAATCTCCTACTTCTCATTTGGTTCGGGCCATTAAGTCGAGCCAGTCTTGGGCTTTGAATTTCGAGTTTGACTACAATCCGACTGGGGTCAAGCCTAGGAAATTTTAGTTGATATTAAAACCACTTTGGACTTAATATGTGCTTCTTAAGCTGAGATCTGACCCATTTAAACGCTATAATTATGAAATATATTTGCTTTAAAAATCCCATGGGGTTTCAAAGTAGTTGATCATGAGGACTCCATATTTTTTTTAAAAAAAAGGTTAGTTAGTGATATATTTAAAAAAATAAAATTATACAATTGCTGCTAGCTCCTATATGGATGAGCTAGGATCTCTGAAGATGCTAATTCATGCATATAAAAATTGAGTCTCGGTATGATTCTATCGGCCTCACAACCAAGCGATTCAACCGATCAACCCTGAGTAGAAATAATAAAAAGATAACTGAGTTCATAAAGTTTTTGAGCATGCTTCTGGTTTTCTATATGTAAACTTTGATAGAGAGATCAACCATCGAAAAAGAGACCAACCACCTTCTTACCTATAATTAAGTTCTTCAAGTCCCTACCATGCAGGACTTTGACAGCCATTGGAGTCCCTGCAGGGTTGCCGATGGTCACCAAACCCCTCTTCGCATGCAAACCGTACGTTCGTGACCAGGTCTAGCACAAATTTCTGACCTGACCTTTATGACATATATTTAAACCTCCTCCTGTATGATGCATAATTCTTTTAGATGGCAAACTCTCATCATTTTCCACTAGCTTAATTAGCCACTCTCGTGTGAAAAATAATGTTTTGAAACCGGATCGAACAACGAATCGAATCGAATAATATTATAATTAATTTTTTATTTAATAAGATAAAATAATAAAATATAAATATAATTTAAATAAAAAATTTAAAAAAATCTAAAAGTCAAGTTGGATCGGTTCGAAACCCAACGGAATTAATGAATTTTTTCTATTTTCACTCAGTCATATAAAAGTTAACTTTAATAATACAACCGACATGAGTGATGACCATTTTTAAAACACTAGTGAAAAAGGATTTGAAACTCTACACGGACCACGGCCATATGTTGGGGCTTCCTGTTCAAAAACTCTAGCCTCGTGTTTTTAATGTTTTGTTTCTAACAGAACTCACTGCAAAATTTGTTTGCAAATAAATATTTGTAAACAAAATGAAAACTATAGTAGAACTAATTCACATGTTTGGTCCACTAAATATATGTAAAACTATGAATTTAAAATAAATTCCCATATTTAGAATAAATCAAAAAATTGATTTCAATTTTTCTAAATTATTTTTTACTTAATAATTAGTTGAAAACAGTGATATGAGAATTAATATGTTAATTATATTCTCAAATCATGATATTTACTTAAATTAATTATGTTTAATATAATTATATTAAATTATTCATGACTTTAAAAAGATAGAATTAGAAATAAACATATAAGAGAAATGATAGGAGTAGCCTCAATTGAAGATAAAATAAGAGAAAATTAATTACGGTGGTTTGAACATATACAACATAGACCTTTAGATGCTCCAGTTAGAAAGAGTGATCTTTAACAATTCATAGTAAGAATAGAGATAGAGGTAGACCTAAACTAATATGGGCAAAAATAATTAAAAAATATAATTATTTATAATTTAAATATCGATTTGGTCCTGGATAGAGTAGAGTGGAGGAAGCATATTCATGTAGCCGACCCCATATAGTTGAAAAAGGCTTAGATGAGTTAAGTTGAGTATAATTATATTAAATTATTATTAAGAATAATTTATTAAATATTTAATAAATAATAATAATAATAATAATATAATTTAATAATTATAATATTATAATAAAACATAAATCCATGATATTATGATTATATGTAATTATTCAAAATAATAATGATATTATTAGTACTAATTTAAATCATTTATATTATTAACATAAATTATATTATTATAATATATAATATTACCTAATATTATTAATATAATCACAATATTATATTGTATGTTATTATGATATTATACTATTATAGTATTACACTATATATTGTAATATATTATAATGCAATAATCTAATGCTATGATATTAAATAATATTAATATATATTAATTATTATATATATGATTTATCATAATATTATAATATCATAATACATCATAGTATTATAAATACATTATAATTAATGTAATATAAATTATGTATTACAATAGTTATTATAGTAATAATAATTTATTTTAATAGTAATAGTAATATCATAAATAGCGTATTTATGATAAAAAAAACTATAGACCATTGATAGGGGCAATGTTGTCCAGGAATTTTATTTCCTTCATTTTTTTTCTTCTTTGAAATTCATTTATAAATCCTATCAAAATTAATAGGATTGCAATAAAAGAAAGCAATTCCATGATTTACTACTTGTATTTCAAATCAATGATTCATCGTAAATTATGAGAATTTATTTCAAATCAATGATTCATTGTACGTTAATATATAAAATATGTGGCTGCGGGACACTTAGTGGTGCATAAATAACCGTATAATATAGTCTGAGGAACTACGTACCTCTTCGATCCGTACGTTAATTTGTTCCCTAACCATAGTTATTAGCTATGTTAAAAAGATTAATGTTGTTGTGTGACCAGAGGATCACGTGGTCGATCACACGTTAATTTGCACGTGTAACTTTATATAGTTTATGATGAAAGCAAAACGATAGCAGTCTCTGAAAAATAAGTCCCAGCAGCCCTTTGCAAGGTTTTTATTTCTCTATGTCAAACAAGAAAATACAGTTCTTTAAAAAGTGTACGTAAATATAAAAGATCTGAGGGTTATTGATTTCCTATACATTTAAGAAAGGATGAGATTCATGGTCTTCGACCGTTGGTCTCTTTGGCAATCCAATGCTATCTATATCTCGTCTTCAATCGCGCGCATGGCTGCAAGATATCAAGATCTAGCAGCAACAGTCTTATTGGACGCTCATAAGCCAGTAAAACCTCTCTCACCACAAACCTCGGTTTGAGACTTCAATTGAAATAATGATGTCAAGAAGATTCATAATGAGGCTATTAATTGATTAGAAAGGTAATAGCTATTAATTCCTCCAGCATATATAGCCAAAATGCTTACCAAAGAGCCCTCTACTTCGTACAGAAGTTCAAAATTAATTGGGGGGAATCATGAATAATTTTATTTGTCATTTCCTTGTCCCAGATTCATGTTTAGAGTTCTTGTTATTTGCTGCTCTTGCTTGCATTTAATCACATGTACATCCAGAAAATTCTGATCCTTGTGATTTATTAAGAATTATTTTATTGTAAATAATATTTGTATAATATTGAGAATTCCTGATGATTTTGCGAGTTGTTGGTCATGTTGGCCACTTGAATAATGCTAGAAGAAAAAAAAAATTGTGGTGTATAAAGGCCTTGTAATTTTTTTTGAATTTTTGGAAGGTTTTTAGGCCTTAGATTTTTTTTTTTGAGAGCATTTGGACCTAAGGGAGACAGAGAGAGGATTCCTATTAGATGACTAGTTGGGCATCTAATTCTGTTTTGCTTTTTTTGAGACTGAGGTCTCAGTGAGCAACCAATTGGATGTCCAATGGATTGCATTCTAGGAGGACTGGATGTCCAACTGAACGTCTAGTTTTGTGATCAGTCAAGATTGGACGTCCATTTTTGCATGTGAGTGGGGGTTGGACGTCTAATTGGATGTCCTACTTTATCATGAGTGGATCATAAGTGGGGTTTGGACGTCCAACTTTATCATGAGTGGGGGTTGGACATCCAACTTTGTCATGAGTGGATACTGGATGTCCAATTGGACGTCAACTTTTTGGGAGAAAGTGGTGTTAGGCATCCAAGGGAGGTTAAGCATCCAATTGGATGCCTAATTGTTATATGTTATAAAGGGACACAGGGTATTTAAGAGAAAAAAGAAGAGAAAAGAGAAAGAAGAGAGAAAGGAAAGAAAAGAAAAGAGAGAGGGCACGGCCAGAGGTTCAGCAGCCGTGGAAGGAAAGAAAGGAAAAAGAAAAGAAAAAAGAAAGAGGAAAGGAAGAAGAAGAACAAAAGGAAAAGGGAAGAGCTTGAAGGTCTAGCCAGCTTCTAAGGTAAACTCTAGCTTTCCTAAACTAATATGATGATATCAGATAGATACCCTAAAGGATGAAATGATGGAAGAAAATAATATAATGTTTGAGGATTGAGCACGCATGTGTGCAATATTTCAAGGAATCTTTTATGTGCATAATACCCTAATAGTATATGTATTTGTGTGATGGCATAAGTCAAAAAGGTTGTTCCAGAGAGTAGAAACACAAGTGTTAATCCCTTGTTAGGAGAGCTAGCAGCTAAGGTGAGTGGATTCCTTATCTGGCTTGGTGACTATTTTAAAATATGGTATGGATATTTTGCTATGCATTTAAATTATGTCATGATGAGCATAGTGTTTAAAAGGGGATTTTTAAAATATGGGAAATGAGAACTAAACTTATATGTATTTTTATAAAGCATGAGTTTTTTTTTTTAAAAGAATAAATGTATTGCATGCCTTATTATATAGTATGAAATTGCTCAGAAAAACTTGAGTTGGGAAAGAACCTGAGTGTTAATCAGAGATATTAACTTTAGGAGAGTGTGAGCTTCCTAGAAGAATAAATATGAATCTAGGAAAAGAATATGAGTTGTATAAAAGAATCTGAGTACAAGGAGAGGGCATGAATTAGAGAAAAGAAGTTAAGATTGGAAAAGAAACTTGAGTTCTATAACAAAAGCTTGAAATAGAAGAAAGTATGTTTGATTTGTTCATAAAAGGGTATAAATATGGAAAAGAATTTGTAAT
The DNA here is from genome assembly GCA_900491605.1 of Calamus simplicifolius. Taxonomy (NCBI): domain Eukaryota; kingdom Viridiplantae; phylum Streptophyta; class Magnoliopsida; order Arecales; family Arecaceae; genus Calamus; species Calamus simplicifolius. Next base: position 78,464 of record UESW01001365.1, read on the forward strand.
TTATAAAAGGAATATGATTGTAAGGACAAAAGGGCAAGAAATGAGGAAAAGAAAATGAGATTTAGAAAAGTACATGGAATACATAGAAAGAACATAGATCGTAGGAAAGATCATGAGCTGTACAAAAGAATATAAAATTGAGGTAAAAGCCTGAGTTAAGAAAGAATATAAGTTTCATTCCAAGGACATCAAATAGAAGGAAGAATATGAGTTTGATAATAAATAAATAAAAATTGGGGAAAGAATTTATAGATTATAAGAGAGCATCAATGAGAGAAAAAATGCATGAAAGTTGGGGAAAGAGTATAAGTTTCATAAAGAAGCATGAGGTAGAGGAAAGAATATGAGTTTCATAAAAGAACATGAGATTGAGGTAAAAGCTTGGGTTGAGGAAAGAATATGAGTTTGCGAAAAAGGACTTGGGTGTCGTAACAGAATTCAAATATGAAGAAAACCATGAATTCCATAAAAAGAACATGAGAATAGGACAAAGCATGAAATGAGTAAAGAATTTAAAAGAGAAAAAAAGTATAAGCTGAGCAAAGATCATGAACTGAGGTAAAAATACATGTTCAAGAAAGGTTTATGGGTTCATAACAGAGTATAAATTTGGTGAAAAGGAAAAGAAATCCTGGAGGCATATTATATCAATTTAAAGAGAGCCTGAGTGTAAGGCATGATTTGGAAGAAAGTTTGATGCATGTTATATGTATAGCATAACATGAAGTTAAAGCAGTAATAAAAGCATGAATTTCAAGAAAAATGAAAGGTTTATAGCTTATTGAAAGCAAAGCATGAACTGATAGCTTGAATTAAAGTGTAACAGAAGGTTCAGAGATGATATAAATTAGAAAGGCATGCATGGGCTGTATACACACATATATATACATACACACACACACACACACACACACACACACACACATATATATATATATATATATATATATATATGCATGGTATAATATAAAATGTATTATAAAATGAAATATGAGCCTAAGCCTGGGTTTTTAAAGCATGAATTGAGCATGTATTTAAAGCATGGGTATTCAACATGTTTTTATAGCTTGAGTTCTTAGCATGTGTTTAAAACATGGGTTTTCGGCATATGTTTAAAGCATGGGCTGAGCATGTGTTTAAAGCAAAATATTTGAGCATGAGTTTTTGATACATGGGTTTCAGATGCATGCATGGCATATATGCATCGTAAAATGTTAAAAAAAAATATGTTTTGATGCATGGATCATATAGAGCATCGAGCAACTATAGGGCTGATCATCCTGTAGTTTGTGCCGTAGCATGAGCATTGCACACTACTAAACCAGCAGTATCTCCTTGCGATTCGATTGTACAATGATCCCGGAGTCATGGGTGAGTACAAGCTAGACCAAGCCTAGTGGGGTAGGTTGAAAGCAGCCCGTAGGGCGGTAGGGGCCAAAGAATCATAGCTCATTGTTGAGCTGATTACTATATGGCCCAAGGGGGTACAAGATTAGCCTAGAGAAGGGGCAAAAAGAGGAGGCTCAGGGAAAAAGGGCAGGCACTAATTTTAGTGATCCGCATGAGTAATGAGGGATGCCACAAAGTGCGGGGATCCATTGAAATCAACAAACACCTTATGAGAGTACACCTATAGGAGGGCGACTATAGGTGGTACCTCATAGACTTTACACATAGCCCAGCATCATGAAGTTTTGAAAAATTTGTATTGGTTTTAAAAAGGCCAGTGGGCAAAAATTTTATCCCTGTGGGGATTAAAAGAAAATAAATGAAAAAAAGCTGGGCTATCAAAAAGAGTTATATGTTTTAATGTTTTAAAAGAAATACAATGCATATGGTTTTAATACAAATGGTTTCTTTTTCATGGGGGAAAAATAATTGATACAGTATTTTAAATGGTTGATTTATTATTGCAAGCATAAGCTATATGTGGTCTTCTCTATTATCTTGTACAATAGTATACATTATATGTATCCATGCTATACAATATTAAAAAGGTTTAAAATGGTGATTTTGTTCTCATGTTCCCCATGGTTAGATGGTTATCCAGTCATTGAGACTTCGGTCTCACCCCTCTATGGTTAATATTTTTATTACAGATTAGTAAGATGATTGGTAGGACTAGGCGGTTGGCCTAAGCTTTAGTTTCAGTCTGGATTGGTGCCTGTAAAATTGTAATATTTGTTAGATTGAAAATTTTTGAAGTGGATGTAAAGCTATCTTGAGGCTTATATGTATATGTGGATGGATGTGTTCATGTATATTTATGTATATGTATGTGTATACAGTTGAGACTCTGTGATGTATCATGGACCCACATGAAATGAAATAAAAGATATGTTTTTTGAAGAAAATTATGAGTATAATCTGTATATTAGTGTGATTCATGTGTCACTTGTGAACGTGGTCTTTTATCTGTCTGAGGATGATGCAGAAAATTTTTATCTGAGCAGGGTTATATAAAATTGTGATTTGTGGTTATGATGAAATGCATGGATGAAATGAATAGGTATAAGAAAAAGTTTTTATCCAAATAGATTTTGAGCTGGTAATTTATGATAATTAGATGAAGTTCACTAATACTTTATGATATACAACATAAAGGCTAGTAGAACTACCATATTTGTCGAAAAAGGAGTGCTGACAACATATTTCAAAACTAATGTGGTTTTACGTTATACTCTTGTCGACGGTTGTAAAACTTAGTCATAAAATTGAAAGGCTGCGTTAATAAATTGCATTGTGTTATCTCATAATGAAAATGGCAAGTAGATATTATTATTAGGCCTGAGATACGTTGTTGGTTGGATCCTAGTCTTATCCATATGAGTCTTTGTTGATGTATGTTGGTTTCTTCATTAGGCATTCATCGATGTGACATGCATCAAACAGGAAGAATCACACCAATGTGCCCTTGATATCTCCTCAACGTCATATTCCTGTAATGGCCAATCTATATTTAATCATTTTTGTCAAAATTTTTGACCAATACAATAAAACAATAATACTAAAAGTAATTTTTGGTGTAAATTCTGTACTACTTTTACTTTCTAGAATTATTGTCGTTTATCCATATCTCCTAATTTTATTAAGTTCATGCATGAGATATTTTATATGTCCATCCTAAGTTAAATTAGTTCATTTGGAACAAGATTCTTCTAGCTTTACACTAACCTTTCTTTTGTTTCCAACATCTTCTTTAGTTTATATAAATTTCCTTATCAAGGTGTTTATATATGGTTGATAATTTAATCTTTGTTTGATGTATGAGTCTTCAAATGAAACAACAACTGATTCTTTATGCATGCTTATTTTTTTTTTTTTTCATTAGGTGTAAAAAAAATTAAGCGAAATTGCTATAACCATGGAGTTAAATATTTACATTTATACTTTAAACACAACATATGTAAATTGTCATGATCAAAATGCACTCGTATTTATTAAACTACAAAACTTAATTTTTGTTAAGTATCAAAATATTTATGTCAGCTAAGACATTTTCAGTGTTGGCCTTTTCATGTCTTTGAATATTTATATTATTACTATATAATCTAAATTTCTATAATTACTATGTTCTTGATCAACTAAGTGGAAAGATTGAACTAACTTTATATCACTCACCAAGTATAGATCCATAATTAACATGACAATATGTTATCAAAAAATAAAATAAAATAAATTAACATGACAATATATATTAACTAAAGACAAATATTTAATTCCTAATTATATAAGTATTTTTAAAGTTTTCAACATATCAAATTATCTTGACATCCCATAAAATATATGATCAGCATGACCTAATACCTATCTTTAGTGAATATTATCTACACAAGATATTTTTCATTCATATTTTCTTTTTTCTTTAGGTTTTTTATTTCTATATTATCTTGTTCTCTACTCCATTCATTATAAGTGTCCTTCATTACCATAGAAATTATATTATATATCGATAAAATGATTTACATGACATGAGTCGCTAAATATCACATTATATTTTCTTAAGATACATTCTTAAGGTTACAATTAGCTCAGGAGTTCTTTCACTACCTTATAAAGCATAAATTTATTTGGTGTCACATTATTACTTCATGAATCATATGATGCATGCTATAGCATGAAGAGTTGAAAATATATTTTTCTATTGCAAGATAAAAATAAAATTTAATATCCCATATTTGTTTACCAAAAGAAGAAAAGCATAGAATTTAATTATTTAAAATAACATATTAACTTGCACAATCAAATGAGTTATTTTAATAGAGAATGGGATTGACTAATAAGATCTAAGTGAGGTTACTACTTATAACAATCAATCAACCTTCTATATTAATCCTTTCATAATATGATAAGGATATATTTTCTATAAAGATATAGTTTCTATGATTCTTTTCTATTAAAACCAATATATTGGGATGCCAAACACTAACTAATGAGATGAAAATTATGTTACAAAACCATCCATGTCTATTAAAAAAATTAAGGGTATTATTCTCTTTAGTATTTCAAGTGTCCTCTTTTTCTCTCTCTATGCATGCATGTGCACGTGCACATACACATACATACATGCATACATGTATGCATGTATATAAACATATATGCATATATACACACATATATATAAGTAGTATCTGTCAGCGCTCCCTTCCATCTGGGACAACCGATAACAAACCTGTGCACCTGAGGTAATCGAATAGAATTCTACTAGCCTTTATGTAGCTCTTCATAAAGACCTAGGAAACTCCAACGGATTATCATAAGAGGCAAACACTCAAAACACATCATGTTAAAAAAATTTCATCATCTGTTCATATATACATACACATCACCACAATACTAATTCAACATTTTACATCATCCTGCTCAAATAATATTTTTTCTGTGACATCCTCAGGCAGTTTATTAGATCACATTCACAATCGACAAAAATCCAAATACACATATTATACTCATAATTTTCTTCAAAATACAAAGTTTTCTTTCATTTCAAAAGAATTTATGATACATCACCAAATCTTACTATACACATATACATATACATACACACGGAAGTCACCCTAACTAACTCAATATACAAAGCTATTATTTATATACTCTTGCATTCAAGCAAGCTTCACTAGCTAAAGGTTCGGTCCTGCTAATCTTTTAATCCTGCCAAACAGCTCACTAATCTAAAAATAAAAATATCAATCATAGAGGGGTAAGACCTAAGTCCTAGTGACTAGATAACCATTTAACCTGAAAAATTGAGAACCACATCACCATATCAAAATATAATAAGCACGTATAGCATGAGTAAACATGAAATACACATTTAGACATGATATTGAAAAACATAAAATGTAGCTTATTCTTTAAATAATATACATCTGTAACTGAAATATCATACAAGTATTTTTTTCATTGGAAAACATCTCTATACATGGATAAATACACCTTTTTGAAATGATAAAACATAACTTGTAATTTAGCTTATGCTTGCAATAATATACCAATACTAAAATACTCTATGAATAATTTTTTCACTAAAAAATAACTCATTTATAAAAAATCCATACATGATGCATTACATTATAAAATATATACATTCTTTTCATATAGCCTAGACTTTCTTTATTCATTTCTCTGATCCCCACTGGAACTACCATGACCATTGGCATTACTTTTACAAACTAATCTTCACTGGGATATTGTTTGCCCACTGGCATCTCTTTTTAAAACTCATCCCTACTGGGATATTGCTTGGCTCACTGGGCCCTTTTATTTAAACTCAATGCATGCTTTTCAATATTGGCCCTCCATGCCTCTTTTTAAAACTCTTCCCCACTAGGAATATATTTGGCCCACCGGTCTTTTTAAAACCAAATGCAAGTATTTTTCAAAATTTTATGATATTGGGCTGTGTGTGAAACCTCCAAGGTTTCCCCTACAGGGCGTACTCTCGATGGATGCATGAATTGGCAATAGGATTTCCACAAATAGCACCCTTTATTAGTGTGTGCCCTAGATCCAATCGGATTAGATGCTAGTTTGTACATATTTCATTATGAATGCAAATCAAATTTATTGGTTTCTTTATCTATTCAAGTATAATTCTTATAAATATATTTGGATATATTTTACCTGTGAGATAAAGTCCAAAAGAATGTGAACTGTGCATATTAAATTTGTAATAGAGATTACAAATTGTAAGATTCAAAATTATACATTATGGTTTGATTCTTTAAATTTTCCTAGTCGATGCATAGACAGAACTGAGCATGAGGCCCAAGGCTCATAACCGTGCGACAATGGCCCTTGGGCATGAGGCTCAGGGACGAAGCTTGTTAGGGCAAAAGGGTTTCACAATAAGTGGTATCAGAGACATCTCAGGCTTCGAATTCAGTTAATTTGATAGATTACCTGAGTTCTAATTTTTATATACATAGATCTAAATTTTACATGCGATGTAAATATGAATCTTGCCATATGATGAAGATTAAATGTTTAAAAATTTTATTATATGATAATAAAAATGAATTATTTAGATTTAATAATGTTAAAAATTTAAAATTATGATTTATGTGTGACATAATCATAATGGCTAAAATTTAAGATATCATGTTTGAAATTTAATTTTGACATGATAAATGACATGATTAAACTCTGAAATAATTATATTGATGAAGATTAAATATTTAAAAAATTTATTATATGATAATAAATATGAATTATTTAGATTTAATCATGTTAAAAATTAAAAATTATGATTTATGTGTGACATAATCATAATGGCTAAAATTTAAGATATCATATTTGAAATTTAATTTTGACATGATAAATGACATGATTAAAATAATTATATTAATGAAGATTAAATATTTAAAAAGTTTATTTATGATAATAAATATGAATTATTTAGATTTAATCATGTTAAAAATTAAAAATTATGATTTATGTGTGATATAATCATAAAGGCTGAAATTTAAGATATAATGTTTAAAATTTAATTTTGATATGATAAATGACATGATTAAAATCTAAAATAATTATATTTATGAAGATTAAATATTTAAAAAGTTTATTATATGATAATAAATATGAATTATTTAGATTTAATCATGTTAAAAATTAAAAATTATGATTTATGTGTGACATAATCATAATGGCTAAAATTTAAGATATCATGTTTGAAATTTAATTTTGACATGATAAATGACTGATTAAACTCTGAAATAATTAAATTGATGAAGATTAATATTTAAAAAATTTATTATATGATAATAAATATGAATTATTTAGATTTAATCATGTTAAAAATTAAAAATTATGATTTGTGTGATATAATCATAAAGGCTAAAATTTAAGATATCATGTTTAGAATTTAATTTTGACATGATAAATGACATGATTAAAATCTAAAATAATTATATCATGATAACATGATAATCAAGATTAAAAATTAAAAATTTAATTTTGACATGTTATCATGATTATGATTGTTAGGGATGTTATGATAGATACCAATTAGGATTCTCATGTGATAAAAACTATTTTATCATAACAGATAATGATAAGAAAATATTAAAAATAAATTATTATAAAATATTTGATACTTATCATAAATCCCTAACGATCACTATCTTATCTTATCATAATGTGTAATAGATGATAAGGTTTAGAAAATTAGACTTAACCATATCATTGTTTGATCCTATGATCCCAAAATTGGTCTAATCATTGGGCTTAACTACATTGGTGTCTAAGAAAAGTGCGATCATAGTTTTTAATTGTTCTACGCTACCCGAAAAAATCCATACAATGGAATCAAAGGGTATGCTAAATAGGACCTCATTGATCAGCTGATCTAGCCATTGTTAAGGAAAGTTCTTAATTGATTAGATCAATAGGGTTAATCAGGATGGTAGCAATTGATTTGATCACATGATTAGGGTTCCTAAATAGATAGTGGTCATGGATCCTAATTTGATTAGGATCCCAATCATAAGATTGAATCTTATGAAATTTAGGTTAATTGTAATTAATCTAAAATTTACATATATGTATGTAATCAAGCTTGATACAAATGTTGTACATGCATGATGAGACCTAAATGCGTAAAATCCCTCCATGAATATTAAGTCCTTATGCCTTCCATTGTTCACATAATACAAAATCATTAGGTCATGAGATTTTTTATGCCAAAGCCATGATCGAGTGTACTTATGAGGAGTTGATTGAGAAATAATAGGTTGACTTAACTATATTAGCTGGAATAATTGGCTAAAGTCAGGGTCAGTGTAATCTAGAGGCAAAGTTTAGGATGATCACATACAGATGTGATTGACAAGGCAATATCCCCTAAATGATCTAGGAATCACGTTTAATGTGATTGATGAATATCTACCTAAATTGGCTTACTAAGATTTGTTGTGCCAAAGCCAAGGTCAAGGCAAGTCAGTTTGAGGGTCCTAGCCCACTAGAAAATCATTTGATAAATTTTGAGATTAATAGAGAGGGCTATTAAGCTCGATAAAATAGTGAAAGTAATTGATTTAATTAAAATTTTTAAAATTACCATATTAAATTGATGATTTGCATTCATGATAATTGACTCGTTCTATTTTCTACACAATTATAAAAGACACCATGAGTGTGAACATTAACCTTAGAGGTAACCTAGAGTCCAACAAGATGATCGGACCTAATTTTCCTGATTGGCTAAGGAATATAGCCAAGAAAAAATGTCACTTCTATGGCAAGGATGGGCATTGAAAGCGTAACTGCAGGGTTTATCGGATCAGCCTAAAAAATAAGAATAAGAAGCATATGAATGCTTCTATATCAGGTGCGTACATAATTGAGATATTTTCTTCTATTACTTCTTGTTCCACTTGGGTATTGGATACCAGTTGTAGGTCTCATATTTGTATTAATATGGAGACGATAAGAAATAGTAAAAGATTAGGGAAAGATGAAGTGATCCTGCACATGAAAAATGGAGTAAAGGTTGTTGCATTAGTTGTAAGAATTTGTTTTTTATCTCTATCCACGGGGCTTGTAATTGAACTTAGTAATTGTTATTATATCCATTTCATGTTTAGTAATGAATGTGTATTCATTTGAAATTGGAAATAAATGTATTTCTATTTTTAAAATGAAATAATCTTTTGGTTCTGCTGAATTGTTCAACAGAATTTATGTTCTTAATCTTCAAGCTCCTATTCTCAATATTGAATCAAAAAGATTAAAATCAAATAATTCTAGGGACTCATACCTATGGCATTGTCGTCTAGGCTATGTAAATGAAAAGCGTTTAAACCAAGTTACATAAGGATGGATACTTGGGCTCATTCGATTGGAATCGTTTGAGAAATACGAGTCATGCTTACTTGGCAAGATGACCAAGTCACCTTTTACTGAAAAAGGCGAGCAAGCAACTGAATGTTTGGGTTTAGTAGATTCGGATGTATGTGGACCCATCAACATTCAATCCATAGGTGGTTTTTTTTATTTCATCACATTCATAGATGACCATAGTAGATATGGTTATGTGTATCTGATGAAGCACAAATCCAAAGTTGTTGGCCTAGATGGCAACCCAAGAGGGGGGGGTGAATTGAGTTCTTTAAAAATGTATCATTAAAATTAATTTTCCAAGATGAATGTGCACAAGTAAAGTGTAGAGATTGTGATGCTATGAATGCTGAACACAATGTAAATTAGAGAGAAAGAGAGAAGAGATAAGCACGACAAACACAAAGGGTTTATGGTTCGGTGTTAGCTACACCTACATCCACTTCTAAGCAACTCTCGGGTACACACTATAATCACCCTGATTACAGTAGAGTTGTTTTGCAAGATCACAACCCGAACTTATTGTTTTATAATGGGATCACAACGAACCCACCGGTTTTCATAGGTTCACCAGCACACAACCTAACACAAGCTAATCTTAGCTTGTCCGAGGTCAACTACCTCAACTGATTCAATCCCTGATAAATCAGAAAGCAAACAAATCAAGTAAATGTTTACAACAATTTAAAAGCTCCTTAAATGAGCAGATAATCAATATAAATAAAAATGAGAGTAGAAAAGCCTGATTAGATGCTGTTTGATGTTAAGCTTTTCTTTTCTTTTCTTCTTTTCTCTTTCTTTCTGAATGATCTTTCAAAGCTTGAACTTAGGCACTTGAAGAAAAGTTGGTGAAGAGAAGGATGAAGAACTAGGGCTCTTGCTCTTCTCTTCTAATTGATGGAAATCCTTCAGATTTGATCTTTGAAAGCTTTTGGATTCTTCTTTTATCTCTTTTGAACAGTAAGGCTTTGGAATCAGAGTTTTTCCTCTTGAAATTTCTCTATTTTCCTCTTTTTTTCTCTTTTTTTTTTGAACGGTCAGAATGCCCTTTTATAATCTCTCTTAATCCATGTTTTTGATGCAAAGTAGCCATTGAGAGTACTGTGGACTAGTTCAACATGCAAAGGCAAAGAGCCATTGAAGAGTAGGTGAAGAAAATATGATCGTTGGAGCCATTTCTGACAAATCTGAAAGTCGCCTCTGACAGGTTGGAGTTGGCTCTAATCTGGCAAGGTGTCGGCTCTAAGTCGGATTTCCCAAAATAGAAAAAAATGTTCATCATGGAGTCAGCTCTGGAATTCTGTGGGGTTGACACATCGCGATGGAGTTAGCTCTAATTTTCTTGGGGTCGACACTAACAGTATCCCGAAAAAATGCAGTCTCTGTTCTCAGGTTAGAGTCGGCTTAATTCTGCTGGTGTTGACTTTAAAATCTGAAGCAGAAAGATAGTTCACTATAACTCAGATTAGTGTCGGCTCTAATTTTCTAGGTGTCGACTCTNGAGTTGGCTCTAATTATGCTGGTGTCGACTCTAAATTTTGAAGCAGAATAACAGTTCACTGTAAAGAATAACAGTTCACTGTAACTCAGGTTAGAGTCGGCTCTAATTTTCTGGGTGTCGACTTTAAACCTTGCCAAATGTGCCAAATAGTTTCGATATGCTCCGGAGTTGGCTCTAATGCTTATGGAGTCGGCTCTAAACTCTGAACTTTGATACATACCACTAAAAATTGATTCAAGCCCATTTTTATATGAATTTTGAATATTTAACCTTTCTAAATTCCTGAAACAGTTGTCAATTTCATTAGTATAATAGGGAATATACTCATGCTTTTGTTAATCATCAAATCAATAAATGGGTTAACAATCTTTTCATTTTTGATGATGATAAAAACATTGAGTATATGCATAATCAATTAATGCATATTTGTCAAAATAAGCAAATTCATAGTTATGCTTGAATTTTGATAACTTTAACCAAAAGTAATTCAAATAATTTTCTTATGGATCATTCAAATAGAATCTTCAAATGGATTTTAGCAACATAATCAAGCTCCCCCTAAGTGAGGTAGCTCCCTCTATGTATGTGCATATAACATATCCATTTTAAGTCCATTTAAGTTCATATGCATATACACTCTTTCTTCCCCTTTTTTGTTATCAAAAAAAGGTTAAGAAGTTGTATGGTAGATATTGCTTAAATCAAAATCAATCAATGCAGGAATTGAATAATTCAAATTTGGAATGCAATAGTCAAGATTGATTTCATATAAAATCCATTGAGTACAAAGTATCAAGTACATATAACATGTCAAGACAAGATAACCACAACAAGACACATTGATTCTAATCGCAACAAAATGATATCATTTGTCATAGATACAAACTAGTTTTCATATGCTAAACTTAAAATCTAAAGATAGCTTGAGATAGATTGAATTTGATTGGATTGAAGTAGAGTTGACTTGGCTTGCCTTAGAAAAAGGATCATCTCAGTTGCCAAAATCTGCCCCATTCCTTTTTCTTGAATTTTCATAAAGTCATTAAGCATTTTCTCAACTAAAGAAGCAGCGGCCGTGACTTTCTCTTGAAGTTCTGTATTACATCTGGAATAAGTATCAAGTCACCTCCAATGTCCTTGATTTTGTCAAATATTAACTTTAGATCAGTCTTCAATGTATCTGAAGATGTACTAAGTGATGACTCAATCTCATTAACTTTTTCTTCCAAAGAGTAGCATAGCTGCCTCATCCCTAAAAGTTGATTTCTTACATCATCCTTAATTTTGGCTTCATGATATGTTAACAGAGCTTTAAGCTGCTCAATCTGCCTATCAGAAAATTCAGAAGAGTTTTGGACAAAGGTTGTAGCTGCTGGTGCCGCTGGGGTGCCAAACTACTTGGTCCAGGTGATGAGTGCCTCACAGATAGTCCAGCCTCTGAAGGACCAGGGACTGCAGTATCAGCTTCAGCCACCCTTTCTTCTCCATATCCTTTCCTTTGCCATTGACCATTTACTTTTTAAATCCCATATGGTGAAGTGTAGCACTGTTATAGTAATCCGTATGTCTCAATTTCTTCATTGGCTCATTTTCCAAAATGTTTACACCAAAATCATTCCATAAGGCAAAGTGGATCTCTTCTTGCTACTGGCCTCAGCATATATCCAATCATCATTCCAGCTAAATCTATAGGCTGTCCCGTAATAACACAATCCCTAACTACAATGTCCCTTTCAGAAACATACTCAAATCTCCTTGTCAAATGTTATGTAACAGTCTTAATTCCAAAGGTAATCGATTTGCACTTATTTCCTCAAAATCTATCATATCTTTTCCTAATATCCTTGATAGAGCTTCTCCTCTTTCACTATGTGAAGTAGCAATCATACCAATTACAGGATTCTCCAACAAATTTTCTAAGATTTCAGAAGTTAGGTGAATCGTGTTCCCCTAATAAAGCTAACAATCCTACCATTTTCTCTACTCAAATTGTGATAGAATTCCTTCACTAAACCTGGGTAGGTAGGGACGTCTAGTGAGCATACCTTTTCCGAACCCATATCCTTTAGTTGCTTCCCTAAAAAAAATCCTTCCGAGTCAAGGAAATTGAAGTCGACCTTCCTTCCAGTGGTGATGGCTTTCCTGGCTAGGAGGTCGATATGGGGTGAAGGTGGAGTGGGAATCAAGCTTGGAGTTGAGGAAGAAGAGGTGGAAGACGAGCTCGAAGAAGGTTGTCTTGCCGGACGCCGAGTGGTCCTCCTTCTGGTGGTAACGGTCACTCCAATAGCGGATGCATGGCGCTTGGGTGCCATTAGATATCAAGAGAGGATGGATTTGAAAGATTTTAGGGTTTGGGACAAGTGGAGAGGGATTTAGAGTGGATTGGAGTCGGATAGAAATGAACAGGTGTCGACTCTGCCCTAGAAAAATCAAAACGAGACCACTTAGTCGGCTCCCGCAAAGCGAGGTGTCGGCTCTAAATCGCTAATACAGTCAGCGTCCGAAATAGAGTCGGCTCTGCATAGTAGGTGTCGGCTCTAAAAACACATACAAAGAACACAAAGAATTAGAGTCGACTCCAACATAAGTGGTGTCGGCTCCAAGACAGTTTCAGTGAAAATAAGAGTTTCAAAGAATCTGAAACTTGTTAAAATGATCATCAAACTTTGATAAATCTTCCTTAGAATATGGTAAATCAAGAGGTTCAAATATCTAGATAAATTTTCCTTAAAATCATAAGAGGATCTTCAAGAAAATGATTGAATTCTAGATAGTCATTCCTAGGAGACTTAAAATTATTTCGATAGATCACAAACTCTAATTATCCTCTAAGATAACAAAATCTCTCTTCACTTAAGGGTTTTATAAATATGTCAGCTAATTGTTCATCAGTACATACATAATCAAGACAAACATCATTATTAGCTACATATTCTCTAATGAAATGGTATATTATCTCTATGTGTTTAGTTCTTGAATGTTGAATAGGATTTTTTGTCAAATTTATTGCACTAGTGTTGTCACATCTAATTGGAGTTTTATCAAGTGTTATACCATAATCCTCAAGTTGTTGCTTAATCCAAAGAATTTGAGCACAGCAACTTCCAGCTGCAACATATTCAGCTTCAACAGTTGATAATGCAATGAATTTTGCTTTTTGCTAAACCAAGAGATTAAGTTACTGCCTAAGAATTGGCATGCACCACTTGTGCTTTTTCTATCCAATTTACAACCAGCGAAATTTGAATCAGAATATGCAATCAAATTTAATGTTGAATCTCTAGAGTATCATAATCCTACATTTTTAGTTCCATTTAAATATTGAGAATTCTTTTATAGCAATTAAGTGAGATTCTTTAGGTTCAAACTGATATCTAGCACATAAACGTACAGCAAGCATAATATCAGGTCTACTAGCTGTTAAATAAAGTAGAGAGCCAATCATACCTCTATAATATTTTTGATCTACTTGCTTACCATCTTCATCTTTATCGAGTTTGCATGAAGGACTCATAGGTGTGCCAAGAGGTTTAACTGATTCCATACCAAACTTCTTGAGAATTTCTTTAGTGTACTTTGTTTGGTTGATGAAAATCCTTTCTCTTTCTTGTTTGATTTGAAGTCCAAGGAAGAAGTTGAGTTCTCCCATCATGCTCATTTCAAATTCTCCATGCATTAACTTTGCAAAATTTTGAGAAAGAAGATTATTAGTAGCACCGAATACTATATCATCTACATAGATTTGTACTACCAATAAGTCTTTTTCTTTTCTTTTCAAAACAGGGTTTTATCAGCATTCCCTCTAAAAAAATCATTTTCAATCAGAAATTTACTTAATCTATCATACCAAGCTCTAAGTGCTTATTTTAAATCATAAAGTGCTTTTAAAAACATGATTTAGAAATTCATGATCTTCAAAACCAGATGGTTGTTCAACAAAAACTTTCTCATTTATAAAACCATTTAAGAATGCACTTGTTACATCCATTTGAAATAAATTAATGTTCATGTAACATGCAAATGCAAGTAACAACCTAATGGCCTCTAATCTAGCAACAGGTTTAAAGGTTTCATCAAAATCAATTCCTTCCTCTTGATTATATCCTTTTGCAACTAATCTAGCTTTATTTCTAATAACAATATCATTTTCATCTAATTTATTTCAAAATACCCATTTGAATCCTATAACTGGATAATCTTTAGGTCTATCAACTAGGGTCCATACTTTATTCCTAGTTAATTGATTTGATTCTTTTGCATAGCTAACATCCAATTACTACCTTTTTTGGCTTCCTCAATTGTCTTGGGTTCTATATGAGATACAAATGCAAGATGATTACTGATATTTCTCATTGATGATCTAATTCTTACACCTTGAGATGGATTGCCTATGATTAAGTCCTTTGGATGACCATAAGCATATTTTCAATCTCTAGGTTGATCTACATCATTACGAGTAGTATCAATACCATCATCCTTAGGTGAGTCATCATCCTTAGCTTCAGGTTCATGATCTGAAGATACATCGACATTTAATTTTTCAAGATTTCTTTCAAGTAAATTAGTATCTTCCTCATCGTCTATCTTTTCAGAACTTGATGCTAAAGATTCATCAAATACTACATGGATTGATTCTTCTACAATCAGGTACTTCTTATTAAATACTCTATAAGCTTTGCTAGAAGTGGAATATCCTAAGAATATACCTTCATCTGATTTTGCATCAAACTTTCTAAGATTGTTTTTACCATTATTATGAATGAAACATCGACAACCAAATGCATAAAAATAACCAATGTTGGGTTTCCTATTATGCCATAATTCGTAGGGAGTTTTCTTAAGGATTGGTCTAATTAAGGCTCTATTTAGGATGTAACATGCTGTATTTATAACTTTCGCCCAGAAATATTTTGGGAGTTGGCTTTCACATAGCATGGTACGGGCCATGTCTTCTAGAGTTCTATTTTTTTTCTACAACTCCATTCTGTTGAGATGTTCTAGGTGCCGAAAAATTATGATGAATGTCTTTTTCAATGCAAACATTTTTAAATAAATAATTTTTAAATTCAGTTCCATGATCACTTCTAAGAGACACTATGGTGGTGTTCTTCTCATTTGTGACTTTCTTGAAGAATTTTAGAAATATCGAGAAAGTCTTATCTTTGTAAGCTAAAAACAATACCCAAGTGAATCTAGAGTAATCATCTATTATCACAAGACCATATTTCTTTCCTCCTACACTAGTGGTTCTAGTAGGTCCAAAAAGGTCCATGTGTAGTACCTTGAGTAGCCTAGAGGTGGAAACAATATTTTTAGATTTGAAAGAATTCATAATTTATTTTTCAAATTGACATGCATCACAAATTCTATTATTTTCAAAATCTAATTTTTGAAGATCTTTAACTAAATCCATTCTAAGCAATTTTGAAATTAAGTGTGTGCTTGCATGACCTAGTCTACAATGCCATAGTTATCCAATCTCATTTACTTTAGCATTATCAGCAATTAGGCAATGGTTACAAGTAGACAAATTGTCCAAATCAATTAAGTATACATTGCCATTTCTATTTCCAACAAATATAATGTTATTGTCAATGGGATTCGATACAGTGCAGATAGAAGCTTCAAAGGAAACTTTGAAACCTTTATCACGAAGTTGGCTAATACTAATCAAGTTATGCTTTAATCCTTCTACATATAAGACATTTTCAATAAAAGTGGATGGAGTGATCTGAATTTTACCAAGGTCCATGATGTTGCCTTTACCGTTATCTCCAAATGTTACAACTCCTCTTTTAGCTTTAAGGGTGATAAATTACTCTTTGTCACCCATCATGTGTCATGAGCAGCCGCTATCAAGATACCATTTTCTTTTTGATCCTTTGGCTGCAAGACACTCCTGCAAAGCAATCATATCTTTTGTTTAGGTACCCAAGCCTTCTTGGGTCCTTCATGGTTAGTAATAAATACAGTTCCTTTTAGAACCCATATTTTCTTATCTTTATGACTTATATTCTTATGAGACATTTTGTAATTACATACATAAGATTTATGTCCTTTTATGCTACAATGGTAACAGGAAATATCATTTTTGATTGGTTTCTTTATAAAGAAATTGTTAACAAATTTTTGTTTCATGTGTGATCTATACCCTAAACCAGCTTTATCAAAAATAACTCTTTGATTGTTTAAAAGTAGATTAAGCTTTTCTGAACTATTTGTAAATTTATCAACAATATTTTTATATTTTTCAATCTCTTTCTTCAAATTAAGATTTTCAGTAGAAATTAATTCTTTTTCCTTTAGTATATCTTTTTTTAGATTTTATATTTTCAATTTCAAGAACAAGTTCATTTTTCTTTTTAAGAAGATCTAAGTTTTCAGTTTTCAAGGTTTTGTTTTTGGTTCTTAAAATCTTGAAATCACTAAACAATTCATTGAAAGCATCATATAGTTCATCAAAAGTAAAATCATCATTGGGGGTTTCAGATTTTACTCATTTTCATTATTTTCTATAAAACATATGTTGGCAACCTCTTGTTGATTATCTTCAGATGAAGATTCCTCGTTGTCGCTCTAAGTTGCAACATATATTTTTTTCTTTTTTTTGTATCCCTTTTTAAGTTGAGACATTCGGATCTGAAATGTCCCGATTTCTTGCATTCATAACAGATTAAGGGATCTTTCTCTTTATCCTTATCCTTTTCTTTTTCACCTTCCATTTTAATACTAGTTTTTCTCTTGTGGAAGGGTCTCCTTCTTTGCATAAACTTTCTGAATTTCTTTGCAGAGAGAGCAGTCTCATCATCGTCTTCATCTTCTTCGCTGTTGCTTTTTTCATTTTCTGCAGCTTTGAGTGCAACAGTCCTCTTCTTTTTCACATCATCTTATAATGTTGCTTCATTGTAAGCTCATGGGTCATAAGAGATCCAAGTAGCTCCTCTAAAGGTAGATTGTTCAGATCTTTGGCTTCTTGGATAGCTGTCACTTTAGTTTCCAATGCTCTTAGAGAGACTAAGAATTTTTTGCACCAATTCAAAGTTAGTATAGGTCTTACCAAGACTTTTTAATCCATTTATTATATCAGTAAATCTAGTATACATGCATATAATAGATTCATTTTGATCCATGCTAAAGAGTTCATATTTGTGCACCAAAATGTTAATCTTGGATTCCTTAACTTGGTTGGTACCCTCATGAGTAACTTCCAACCTATCTCATATTTTTTTGGCTGAAATGCAAGTGAATATTCTATTAAATTCATTTGCATCCAAAGAACAGTATAGGACATTTATGGCCTTGGCATTGAGCTGAGCCATTTTCCTATCATTTTCATTCCAATCCCTTTCGGGCTTAGGAACAATGGATCCGTCTACTAAGTTTGTGGGAGTGCTAGGACCATTGATAATGACACTCCATAACTCATAGTCTAAAGCTTGAATGAAAATCCTTATTTTAGCTTTCCAATATGAATAGTTTGTGCCACTAAACAAAGGTGGTCGATTTGTGAATTATCCCTCAGAAATAGAAGAACCAGCTTGAACTGCCATTTGGATCTTTAGCTCTTGATTGTTAGATCAAGCCGAGATGAGCACTAGCTTTGATACCAATTATTGGCCCAGATGGCAACCCAAGGGGGGGTGAATTGGGTTCTTTAAAAAATCTTACAATTAAAATTAATTTCACAAGATGAACGTGCACAAGTAAAGTGTAGAGAGTGTGATGCTATGAATGCTGAACACAATGTAAATTAGAGAGAAAGAGAGAGAGATAAGCATGACAAATACAAAGGGTTTATAGTAGTTCAGTGTTAGCTACACCTATATCCACTCCCAAGCAACTCTCGGGTACATACTATAATCACCCTGATTACAGCAGAGTTGTTTTGCAAGATCACAATCCGAACTTATTGTTTTACAATAGAATCACAACGAACCTAGTCGATTTTCATAGGTTCACCAGCACAACCTAACACAAGCTAATCTTAGCTTGCCCGATATCAACTACCTCAACTGATTCAATCCCTTGATTGAATCAGAAAGCAAACAAATCAAGTAAGTATTTACAGCAATTTAAACGCTCCTCAAATGAGCAGATAAACAATATAAATAAAATGAGAATAGAAAAGCCTGATTGGAAGCTATTTAATGTTGAGCTTTTCTTCTTTTCTTCTTTTCTTCTTCTCTTCTGAGTGATCTTTCAAACCTTGAACTTAGGCACTTGAAGAAAAGTTGGTGAAGAGAAGGTTGGAGAACTAGGGCTCTTACTTTTCTTCATCTAATTGATGGAAATTGTCACGCCCCAGACCCAAAAATTTGAGCTAGGGTGACAACCCGCCGCATGCCAGGTATGCAAGGCGTCTTGCACTTATCACATAAATCAATATAAATCAAATTCCATATCCAGGATTTATTACAAACCAGAATTATCAGTCTTGGGCTATTGCCCTACACACCAATAAATCTGAACTAAATCAATATAATAAAACTAAGTCTTCTATAGAAACTCCTTCTATCTCAATTATTCATCTTCATTCTTGAGGCTCTGAAAAACATTATGAGAATTTTGTGAGCTCACACTCAATAAGTAAGCCTAATATAATTTCAAAATTTCATTTATCAGGCTATCATTAGGTTCATGTCATCAGATCAATTAGTTTGAAACTTGATTCAATAACAATTACATTGTTTATACTGTCACTATTTTTCTTTATGTGTCCCATGGCCCTACAATACACATCATGTGTAGCCCTCTTAAATATTCCCTAAGAGGAAGGGTCCTGGTACAGTATCTGTCATCTGTCATGTGATAATCTGTCATGTGATAATGTGATAATCTGTCATGTGAATCTATCATGTGAAAATCTGTCATGTGATAATCTGTCATGTGGGAATCTGTCATCTGTCATATGAGAACCGCGGTAACACATAAAGCTTTACTGTCATTATCATGATTACATATTATCATAGTAATAACATGATTTTGCCAAATTAACATAATTATTTAACTGTAATTTCACAGTTCATAAATTAAATAATTAATAAAATTATAATACTTGACTTACTTACCACAGTACACGAATTTCACTTGATAACCCAGCTAATTGGACTCCTGGGAACCTACAGAATCATTTTTATTATTAAATTTCTAAAATCTGAATTATAAAATAATTCTTAAACTCTACCCAAACCACTTCACGGGCCCAACTTTGGGCTTGAATATCTCTCAATGTATACACCCAAATAGGGAAATAAAATTATTCCCAGAAACTAGAATCAATCCTGATTCGGGCCATATATTTATTTTGCCATTCTCGGCCCGATACAGGGCCCAAAACGCTGCTCAAACTGGGCTCAGACGGCCCAACAGGCCCAAAAATCAAACGGCCCAGCGGCCCATTAATCCTCTATTAACCCAGCTCCTCTGTTTCAAAAGAAACAGAGGAGCCGGAAGCCGTGCCGGCGGCCAGGGCCGCCGCCGGCCAAATTGGAGGCGGTCCGGCCGCCGTTGGCCGGACCGTGGCCGGCCGCCGCCGCGGCCAGCCTCCCCACCTCTCTCTCTCATCAATTTATCAATTTAATCTTTCTTCTCTCTCTTCTTCGCGTGCCTTCCACGGTGCCGGCGCCAATTCCGGCCAAATTGGCGTCGGTCCGGCCGCCATTGGCCGGACCAAAGCCGGCCGTTGCCGCAGCCGACCTCCCCTCCTCTCTCTCTCTCCAATTTTTCTTTTATTCTCTCTTTCTTTCTCACTGTTTCCGCGGCTTAAGGATTACGCCGGCGGCACGGCCGGCCACCATGGCCGGCCGGACCTCCACCGGACGCACGCCCGGCGCCGGTGGAGGTCTCCGACCAAGGCCCAGGCCCGGCGAGGCGGCGAGCACACCGCCGGGCCCGAACCAAGGTCGGACCGCGGTCGATTTCTCATCGTCACGTCTCCCTCCCTCCTCCGCTCTCTCTCTCTCTCATTGTTCTCCGGCACCCCACCGGACGCCGCCCCCGGTGCCGGTGGGGTTGTCGGCCGGGGCTCAGGCCCGGCGAGGCGGCGGGCACGCCGCCGGGCCTGAACCATGCCGGCGAAGTGGAAGGGAGGGAGCTGGGTTCTGTAACCCGGCTCCTCCTCTTCTCCATTGTTTTTTTTTTTTAAACTTTCTCTCTCAATCCTTCTCTCTCATGCATGGACAGGGGACTTACCAGAGGCAGGCGCGCTGGGGAAGAAACGTCCGCGCGAGGAGATGATGAGAAGGGGGCATCCACGTATGGTGGGAAGGAGGGTTCTACACCATCTTTTATAGGCATTGCAGAGTCCCCAAATCAAGGGACTCTGTAATTAGATATACTTGAAATTCAAATATCTAGAGTCTATCATCTGATCTCGTGATAACTCTCACGAGCAATTAAGATATACTTGGAATTCAAATATCTGGAGTCTATCATCTGACCTCGTGATAACTCTCACGAGCAGTTGAGAAATCTAGGGGATTACAGAAATCCTTTGGATTTGATCTTAGAAAGCTTTTGAATTTCTCTTCTATCTCTTTTGAACAGTTAGGCTTTGAATCAGAGATTTTCCTCTTTGGAATTTCTCTATTTTCCTTTTTTTCTTCTCTTATTTTTTGAACGGTCAGAATGCCCCTTTTTATAATCTCTCTTGATCCATATTTTTGATGCAAAGTAGCCATTGAGAGTACTTGTGGATTAGTTCAACACGTAAAGGCAAAGAGCCGTTGAAGAGTAGGTGAAGAAATATGACCGTTAGAGCCGTTTCTGATAAATCTGAAAGTCGCCTATGACAGGTTAGAGTCGGCTCTAATCTGGCAAGGTGTCGGCTCTAAGTTGGGTTTCCCAAAATAGTAAGAAAATGTTCATTGTGGAGTCGGCTCTGGAATTCTGTGAGGTGGATACATCGCGAGCTGGAGTCGGCTCTAATTTCCTTGAGGTCGACACTAACAGTATCCCAAAAAATGCAGTCTCTGTTCTCATGTTAGAGTCGGCTCTAATTCTGCTGGTGTCGACTCTAAATTCTGAAGCAGAAAACAGTTCAGTGTAACTCAAGTTAGAGTCGGCTCTAATTTTCTAGGTGTCGACTCTAAATCGTGCCGAATGTGCCAAACAGTTCCGATACGCTTCGAAGTCGGCTCTAATGCTTATGGAGTCAGCTCTAAACTCTGAACTGACACATACCATTAAAAATTGATTCAAGCCCATTTTTATATGAATTTTGAATATTTAACCTTTCTAAATTCCTGAAACACTTCAATTTCATTAGTATCATAGGGAATTTACTCATGGCTTTTGTGAATCATCAAAATCAATAAATGGGTCAGCACTTAAGCTATTATCTTTATCATTTTGATATCCATCATCATGACTTCTCATCCTATAGTGCCTCAAATAGTTTATGCTAGCTTTGCCAATAAAATGGAGCAATGTATGGGTACACCGATTTATTAGACAAGCATGAGAAAGATAAAACTTATATATAATTTGTTAAGTATTTATCATTAACTATAATCATCATACTTAATAGATGATATGTGTACAATCATCATGGTTATAAGATATTGGTCAATCTAGCATAACTAGTAGTTCTTCCGTAAGGGAAAAAGCCTCCTTCTTGGATTGACGAGAGAGTGCTTGCTTGCTTGGGTTTTGTGTGAAAGGAGCGTGTTACGCTCGGACTCTTGCTTTCTACTGACAAAAGAACGATGCGGAGGGGGTCCTGCTCTATCTATTTTCTATGGGTGCTCTGTTTTGCTACTCGTGGAGGAGCTAGGGTTTTGATCCCATCGTCGATAGATACCTGTTCTCCTTCGGCTGCCCTCGAATTCGGATTCCGCGCTCCGAGAGCTCCAGTCCAAGGCCAGCATCCCGGGATTTTGTTCTGTATCTCCCTTGGAATGCTTGAGATTAGGGCTTTCTTTCTGATAAGGTCTCTTCGCTTGGGATTTATAATGGATTGCTTGTGATCTTGTTTCAGTGTTCCCAGAGCGATATTGGAGCATAATTGGAGCGATAGCAGTGTCCTGCTAGTACTTTAGCGTGGATTCTTAAAGCACCCGCTCTTTAAGATTCGTGCTGCGGCTTCGTCTTCTCTGATCTCCGGCGTTCTGCTTCTGTGTTTCTAATATGTCTCAGCCTTCCCCACCTATTCCAGCTCGATGCGTCGAGGAGGTCCGATGGACCATGGCATCGACAGTTTTGAGTGGGTTGCCCCATCGCCTTCCTCGGCTGAGACGGAGGAGCTCATCCGACTGTTCCCGAACATCATTCAGGTCCCGGTTCAGTGGTTGAAGGATGAGGCTTGCAGCTAGGGGTCTCAGGCGATCCTTGCTCGGTGTCTCTCCGATGGGTTCCGTCGGAGGCGATTGTCAGGGAAATCCAGCGTGCTGGTATTCCGAGGAATGTTGAAGCGATTTCCTTGGCTCACCGGCACTTCATTCTCCGCTTCTTTGGCCCCCAGGCCAAAGCCCTAGTCCTTGCGAGGCCCTGGGTGGTTAATGGCCAGGTGCTTGTGACTGCGGATTGGATGATAGAATTCATTCCACCGACACTCTGCTTCAAGCTCTGCTTTCGGTCCGCCTTCCCCTTCTTCCCATATATGGAATTCTGGGCTGAGAACATCTTATCCTCAATTCTATCGGTTGCTGGGGATTTCTGTTCGCAGACGAATCTACCAAAGCGAGGAATCGGGGGAGGCTTTGCACGTGCTTGCATCCGTGTGGATTTGGCCAGTCCCCTCCGGCCAGGAGCGTGTGTCCGTGGGATCGGGGAGCCATTTTGGCAACAATTTTCTTACGAGAACATTGATGGCCTTTGTTCTCGTTGCGGCTCCCTTCATATTGTTGGCCTTGCGATTCGTCGGGGGATTTGGCATCGTCTTCGTCTGCTCCCAGGTTTGGCCCTGGATGTCTGCGATCCATCATCGTAGGCCATCTATGGATCAGAGTCCATCACCGAGGGAGGTGGCTCAGCCAGCTTCTGCTCCCCCCTCTGCTTCCAAGGATGGATGGCAAGTCCTAAAGAAATTTGCTCGGCGGTTGATCGGGCAGTCCCTAGCTGTTTCAGGGGTCCTCACCACTCCGGGCACTAAGCGCGGGGGTTTGTCCTCCTCCTCACCTGGGATGTCGTCTGGGTCTTTGGCTCTTTCCCTTTCAGTGTGCCGGGCAAAAGATTGTATGTCGGTTGACACTGTTGTTAGTCTGAAGCATGTTGGCCCTCTGTCTGAAAGCAGTGAGGCCAATCCATTTAATGACTTGAGCTTTGGGAAGGGGCCGGGATGCCTGAAATCCCGCAAGGAATCCAACTCGGGTCCATCTAAGCAGGCCCATCCTGTGGAGCCCACGACACGAAGAGTGCCTTCCAAATCAACTAAAGCAAAAGGGAAGGCCCCTCTCGCTGTCAAAGGTTGTGGGCAGGCATCCTTTACCTTTTCAGCCTCCTTGGATCCATCCCGGGGGTCGGCTTTTCTGTCTGGGCCGGGGACCAAGAAGTCCCGCTGCAAGGTCGGGGGCGATTTGGGGACCGGATCTGATCCTACTCAGTCAATTCAGGGGGAGTGTTGCACCCATGAGTCTGCTATGCTGCTGTTGAAGCAGGCCGTCCAGCCGACTGCTTTTGTTGAGGCTATGGACTCAACTCTGACTGTTGACCGCAGTGCTAATGGTCCTGGGGTACATGATGAGGAGATGTCAGGGGTAAAGATCGGGGTTTCCCCCAATCAAGCCTTAGAATGAAGATTCTTATCTGGAATGTGAGAGGAGCACTGAAATCATCATTTCGTTCCTCATTTGGGAGGCTTTTGCAACTTCATAGTTTTGACATTTGTATTCTGTTGGAGTCTCGGCTATCTGAAGCTAGTCTGGCTTGATTTCGCAGACTGATGTCCAGATCTTGGGAGTCTTATACTGTTGAGTCTGTCGGTCTCTCCGGGGGTATTTTAGTTCTGTGGAGGAACGACAATATTAGAGGGGATGTTTTTCACCGTTGTGGCCAGCAAGTTGCTATGGTTATATCCGAGGGTAGCTCTACTCCTTTTTATCAGGTGTTTATGCCAGTACATACTATCGAGATCATTGAGTTCTTTGGGATGAGCTTCAGTCTCTTCTTGGCCAGGGATTTCCCTCCATTGTTGCTGGTGACTTCAACTGTATCGTAGAGGCCTCTGAGAAGAAAGGGGGAAGGCAAGCTGTTGGTTCTGTAGGCCGTGTTAAGTTCAAGCATTTTATATCTTCTGGACTTTTGGATTTGGGGTTTCAGGGGTCTCAATTCACTTGGTGTACTAATCGGCAGGGTTCGGCCAGAGTCTGGGAGAGATTGGATAGGGCCTTGGCTACTTCTAGTTGGCTTCAGCTTTACCCTACCGTTACTATCACTCACTTGTCTAGAATTACCTCAGATCACTATCATGTTCTTATTTCTACTGATGTTACTATTCAGCGAAGCAGACAGATCAGATTTGAGAAGTTTTGGGCATCCTATTCTACTACTCGGACCATCATCTCTCAGGTTTGGAGACTTCATATCAGAGGGAATGCCATTTATAGGTTATCCAGGCGCCTGATTCTGGTCAGACGTCGTCTTTCCAGATGGAATAGAGAAGAGGTGGGGGACATTGTGAGGCAAGTGGAACAGGTTGAATCTATCATTAGCACTCTCTAGTCTAAAGAGGACCAGGAGGGTCTTTTATCTTATTATGATCTTTCGTCCCTCCGTTCCAGTTTGGCGCTCCACCACTCCCTTCTGATGTAGCAGGAGACCTTTTGGAGACAAAGATCTTGGGTCCAGTGGATCCAAGAAGGGGACGGTAACACTGGATTCTTTCATCAGGCCACTCTTAAATGTCGAGCGGGCAACTGTATCCGGCATTTAGCTGATGATGAGGGTCAGATCCATGAGGATGTACAGGTGATCAGTGATCAGTTATTTCATTTCTTTATGACTAGATGGACTGAGCACACTAGTGATGGTCTCCCTGTCTACCCCGTTTGTCCCCCAACAGAGTCACCGATGCAAAAATGATCTTCTTATCCGGTCGATTTCTATTGAGGATGTTGGATGGCTTTGTGGGATCTAGGTGCTGATAAGCCCCTGGGCCTATGGATTTCCTTCTTTCTTCTTTACTCACTATTGGGGTATTCTGAGTCGGGATGTTGTGGAGGCGATCTAGCTTGTCTTTCAGATGAAAGTATTCCTTTGATTGGAATCGTACTTCATCATCCTAGTGCCTAAACGGCTGGATGCTCTCTCCTTAGCACTATCGGCCTATCAATCTATGTACCTCCTTATATAAGGTCTATGCCTGACTATTAGTTACTCGGATGTGTATGGTTATTCCTCGTCTCATTTTCGAGCAGGGGGCTTTTCTCAGAGGGCGCAGCAATATCACTGATAATGCTCTGTTAGCTCAGGAATTTATGCATAATTTGAAGAGAGCAGCTGGTGGTCAGTGCTCATGGCTGTTAAGCTGGACATAGAGAGAGCTTATGACATAGTGTGTTGGGAGTTCTGAATCGTTCTCTTCAGGAGTTTGGATTCCACGAGCTATTTATTGACTGGATCATGCCTGCATTTACCGATCGTCCTTCTCTATCCTCATCAATGGAGCCCAGACCGATTATTTCCACTTTGAGGTCGGGTTGAGATAGGGCTGCCCTCTTTCCCGTTTCTGTTTGTTCTCTCGGCTGATGCTCTATCTCGAGCTCTTCATCAGGCTCAGCAGGGCTCTTCTCTTGATCCCTACAGGCGGGTCCTCGGGGACCCTCGTTGTCTCACTTGCTGTTTGCCGATGACTGCATCCTCTTGGGAATGGCTACTGTCAGTAATGCTACCACTTTTGCCACCATCCTTCAGTCTTACTGTTTGGCCTCAGGGCAGAAAGTCAACCTGAGTAAATCCTCTATTTGTTTTAGCCGAGAGTGGCTGCAATCTTGAGGGGGCCTATTTTGCAGATCATGGGCATCTCGGTGCAGGCTGATTGGCTATCCTATCTGGAGATACCCATAACTGGGAACAGGCCAAGGATTTCTGACTTTTGCGACTGGAGAGGCAGGTAGGCAATCGGTTGGATGGGTGGCAGGTCACTGGGCTCTCTATGATGGCGAGGATTACTCTCTTACGATCGGTGCTCTCCTCTCTTCCACTCTCTATTATCCAATGCTACTGTCCCTTTGACTTGTTTGAGGAGGATTAAGAGATATTTTCGGGACTTCCTCTGGGCTTTGAGGCAGGATGGTCATGGCGTTCATCTTTTAGCTTGGGAGACTGTTTGCTTGCCTATTGCTGAGGGGGGGCTTGGGATCCAGTCCCTATTGTTAGGAGGGAGGCGTTGATTGCTAGGCATGCCACTCGATTCCTGCTTGATCCACACTGTATGTGGAGTTCATTCATGCGTATCAAATATGGTGACTGGTTTTCTTCTGCTGACCCTCTGCCTTCTCGGGGGCATTCTTTCTTCTGGAAAGAGGTTTGCCGGCATGCTTTGGCTATCCAGAAAAGCATATCGTAGATGATTGGTGATGGAGTCTCAGTGGATGTTGTTCGGGATACCTGGATTGCTGATCTTCCCTTGTCTCGATGGCCTACCTTTGTCAGCACTGCCATTCCTACGGGGTTGCATGTTAGCGATCTTACTATCAGAATCATTCTTTCTGGGACTCCCCTCACTATCCAGACTCTTTGGGGATGATCTTCATCATCGCATTCTGGCTATTCCTCTTGTCCCGAGTAATATCCTTGACATTAGGGTTTGGCGGCGATCCTGTTTGGCCCGTGCTCCTATCAGGGACCTCCTCAGGGTTTATAGACCACAGTCAGCAGACCTTGGATGTGGCTTAGATTTGGCACCTCCCCATTCATCCTCGGGTCCATCTTTTTGTTTGGAAGATTGCATGGAATTGTCTTCCTACTTGTTCTGTGTTCTCTGGCCGAGGCTTGAGCATCCCTCCTACGTGCCCGCTATGTGGTACTGAGGAGGAGACGATTGACCACGCTATTTTTACCTGTTCCAGAGCTAGACAGATCTGACGGATTGCTGGCGATCGGCCTTGGAACGTTGGTGCTACTTCTTATTCTCTCTATTCCTCGGAAGGCTACGACGAAGGCTTATATTGCTTATCAAGTCTGGTTATCCCGGAACCGGCTTGTGTTTGATGATGAGTCTGCCCCTTCACATAGGGTTATCAGGATAGCCTTCTCTTTATCAGCTGAGTACACTTCCTGCCGGACTATTCTTGATACTGATAGCCTTGGCCCCTAGGTTTCCATGCTGCCTCGATAGTGCACCGGCGTTCGATCTACATTTCTTAGGAGCCCCCACCTCGAGGGTCTATCCAAATCAACTTTGATGGGAGCGTTCGTGGTAGAGCTGCTGGGTCTGGTTTTGTGATTAGAGGTGCTGGCTGCTGGGGGTTTCAGCCATATCGACTCCTCGGTGCCTTTAGCGGAGCTGTATGCTGCTTGGGCTGTTATTTCTACTGCCATTCGCAGCCTTGGCGCTAGTTGTCTTATTATTGAGGGGATGCTATTACATGATTCGCTGGCTGCGTAAGGATCACTGCGATCAGATGCCTACCAACCCCTTGATCTATGATATCCATTCTCTTCTACAGGGCGTTCACTGTGTCCAGATTCGACATATTTTCAGAAGTTATTGCTGCGGTAGACTGGATTGCTGTCAGAGTGGCCAACCAATCATTCTGACTTTTGGAGTTGGAAGCCGGGAGATTTGTGTCCGCCCGTTCTTTCACTAATCTTGTATTATGATATATTGGGTTTGACTCACCCTAAATTGATGTGATCGTCCTGTCTATAACCAAAAAAAAAAAAAAAAATCTAGCATAACTATGGGTTGATGACTGCTTAAAGAGCGAATTCAAATAGCCTTGCTAAGTTATACAAAAGAAATAACAAAGTCTTTATTTATTGTGTTGGTTGTTCCTGGGTGACAAAAAAAAAATCTGATGATATGCATGTAACGAATTGTGCGTTTCATCCGCATCCACACGGGTGCAAGCACAAGCGCACGAACCGCACGGGTGTCGATTAATATCCAAACAAAGGGCAAGGGTAGTATCGAAAAAATATTTCCCCTCTTTCCCAGAAAAGGGGTATCGTAATTTTGATCCCCTTTTAAACCCCTTCGTTTCCTTCGTTTTCGATTCGACTGCGCGTTCCTCGCTTCTCGCTTACCCCTCTTCTCCGCCGACACCTCTGTAAGCGTTCGCTGTTTCTCTCTCGTTTCTTTCAATTTTCTGCCAGTATTTCTCTTCGCATGAAAATACCTCGTTCTAGAGATTTTGGCTGCTTCTTTTGCTTAGGAAATGGCCCAAAATCCCTTCTTTTCTTTACTAAGATCTCGAAGGCTTCGGGCCTCTGGCGATGCCTTTGAAATGAGGTATTTGGCTTCGATTCGCGTACTACTTGGTTGTTGTCCATTTCGGTCTGGAGAATTTCAATCTTTTTGTTTTTCTTCTCTGCATAATTAATATCATATTTATGTTCTTCTAGGGCTTCGTTGTATCCAACTTCATTGCCATTGCTTCATAATTTTAATTTTTACTCTAGGGTTGAAGATTTTCGCATTTTGTGACCCAATCCGCTGGAGAAATTAAGCTACTTTTTTTTTTTTTAATGTGGTTGTGAAATACATACTGTTGAGAGAGGCCGTTTCGGAGCAACAAGTGAGCTCTGAATTGGGACAGAAAAAAGGGGGAAATTTTTTTTTTTTTTTGTGTGTGTGTCTGTAAGGCATAGCTACCACGGGGTCTCTTTGTTGCGTGGCCGCAAGGCCACATGGGTCTAGCATGGTGAATAGAGAGTGGTCTGTCGGCCGGAATGAGCCCTTCTGGCGGCCGAACTTGAAGTTCTCGCCGCCCTGTTGAGGAGATGGGACTATCGGTTTCACTCTGATGGGTTGTCATTTGGGTCTCAAGGCGGTAGTGGAGCTGCTGTGTATTATGGGTCCTCTTTCTCTTCAAACAGTAAAGGAAGCCAGAGCTGGGGAAGAGGCGAGCCACTTGCTGACCATCACTATTCTACTTCTGATGGTGCTATTTCTTATTTAAGCAGCGCTTCTGATAGCTCTCAAAATCAGCAGTTGACACCACCACCTGTGCAGGGGTGATGGAACTGATTTCACGTGATTTGGCTTGCGAAAGTTCTCATTTTTATGGGGGTGATGGAAGTGATTTCACGTGATTTGCACGTGAAAGTTCTCAATTTTAAGGTGTTTGATTCGCTGAGAACGGAAAATACAATAATGATGCGGTGTTCTTAGATTTCTGATTAGGGCAAAAGACAAGTTAGACGAGTTGTGCTACAGTGATTAAATCTCTTTGCTATGACATTATAAGATATGGCTCTTATTTTGAGAAGTTTATTACTTTCATGATTTTGTTCAGCCTCTGCAGATGTTTTGTGCTAGATTTGCCTTTTTGTATTAATTAGATGCGGAGGGAGTGGTGTGGTGGAGCTAATTAATTTGATAACACATTCTGTTCTTCATGACTGGATTGGGAATATATCAAAAATTTAGTGTTATAAGGAACAAAGATTTAGTACTACTTCAAAGACGTTGGTTGCATATCTTATGACAATTGATGATGAATTGTCGTTAAATGTTAAATTCCACTATGTATATTTTGTGCAAGTCTATACTTCATCCAGATTATTGGTCTAATAATATCTGAAAGACCAGCTGTGCTGCGGATTAGTGGATGCACAAGTTGTTGGAAGTCTGTAAACGCATTTGCAGATATAGTGCTATTATCACCTTTTGTTAAATGACTTATTTGATGAAAGAGTATGAAATACAAGTGGATGGATACACACACATCATCATGTTAAAAGTTCATTCTTTTCATAGCTGTTGTGTATTCTGAAAGTTCTAGTCTGATGTTCTTTTTCATAAACTTAAAAGAAATGTCTTCTTTACAGTTGTTCATCAATTTTAGTCTGATGTTCTTTTTCATAAACTTAAAACAAATGTCTTCTTTACGGTTGTTCATCAATTTTATAATTAATATATGAGCCTATTTAAGTAATATCTTCCCAAGTTTCTCATTAATTTTCATGGATGCCCTGACTCTAGAAGCTTTTTAGTATTTTCATTGTGCATATTTTCCATTCAATGTTCCATATTATAATTTCTTCCATCTGGCCAGTCATTTCTTTTTCCCACTGTTTTTCCATTTTCATAATATATATTTCCCCTTTTTTCCGGATGAGTGGAAGCAGAAGGTTTGATGGTAGGGGATGACCATTAGGTCTCGATGGATTACTGAGAAGCAGCCTAGCCTGTTTACTGCATTTTTTTTTTTTGTGTTTTTGTGATTATTTTACCTTACTGGCTTTAAAATCTCACAATCTAATTCAAATGTTTTGGCCCTCCAAAAGTTTTACATTATTTCTGCTTTAGCTGCCTGGAATGCTTTTAACTGTTAGGTCAACTCTTTTATGAAGTAGCAATTTTTTTTTTGACTTAAATAATCTGTTCTGACATGGTTATATTTGTGTTCAGAAGTGGAAAACTGAGTCATTTAGCAGAATGGCTGGGCAGAGAAGCAACTTTGGCAAACGTTCCCACTCTCAGATGGATTTAGCTGACAATGGAGGAAGCAAAAGAAGAAATCCTGGTGAAAGAGATCCCTATACTCCTGGGCCAGAAGATACTGTTTACCGTTACTTGTGTAGGAAAGAAAATAGGAAGTATCATTGGGAGGGGTGGGGAGATCGTGAAACAGTTGAGGTCAGACACTAAGGCCAAGATCAGGATTGGTGAGAGTGTTCCTGGATGCGAAGAGCGAGTCATAGCCATTTTTAGCACAAGCACAGAAACAAATGCCTTTGAAGATATTGGTGATAATGTTTGCCCAGCACAAGATGCTCTCTTCAGGGTGCATGAAAGGCTTGTCACGGATGAGGCACCAGGTGACAAGGATATGGATACAGACAACCCTCAAGTTACCGTCCGACTGCTTGTGCCATCTGATCAAATTGGATGCATTATTGGTAAAGGGGGACAAATTATACAAGGCATCCGGAGTGAAACTGGGACACAGATTCGCATTTTGAAAAATGAGCACCTTCCTGCTTGTGCTGTTAATAGTGATGAACTTCTCCAGGTATAATGGAATGATTATTTATTGAGGCATTCTTCATATAATGAAAATTTAGGGCTGGCAGTTCACATGACCTATCTTGTAGTGCTTGCCCAATTCAGGGGAACATATTAGGTGCACTCCTGTTCACGTGCATTCAGATGGATGCTGATTTTGCATTCCTGTTATGTGCAAATTTGCCCTTCTTTCTTAGTAAGATACATGCATTAATTTCTATGAAAGTTTTTTTTCTCCCTTTTTTTAAAAAGTTTTATCAGCAAGGAGTTCTGTTGAACATTTCTCGGCCACTTCTTGATTTATTGGAGAGAATGAAAGATTTATGGTGTGTTTGGGGTTTGAGAACAATCTTATATTCTATTTTTATTTTCATAAAAAATAGACAACTCTTGTGGAAATGCGTTTGGTGTTTGAAAAGAAAAACAATTTTTTGGAAAATACAACTCTAGAATAGCAGAAAATTGAAAACAGTGTAAAGCTGTTTTCACTCGTTTATGAAACAAAGAAAGAATAAAGTAGAAAACAGAAGTTAGAGAAGTTAAAAACACTTTGAAAACAAGGGAGTGAACAGTATCCCCTTTATTTATTTATTTATTTTTGTCTCTTCTTTTAAGAGGAAGGAAATAGAAAACCGAAATCAATTTTTGTTCTTGGTTACCAAATTCATTTTCTAGAAACCAAAAAATAGAAAATAAAAATGTTTTCAGAAAATAAAAATAGAAAATGAAAATGAAAATGAAAACATTTCTGAAGACCAAATGCAATCTCGATTTCCTTCTGTTGTTTTCCATCTCTTCTTTTTTCCCCCTGTTTTGTTTGTTGATCACGAATATTATTGGAGAGAATGGAAGATTCAAACCACTTGTGATATTTTCTTTATATCCTCCTGTTTCGTCAGATAATATATAATATCTGTGATACTGTAACTAACATAAGCGGTTTTCAGTACTTCCAATGCTATTGTAAGCTAATGTACCTTTTCCTTTAGAATAATATTGAACAAAATGCATTCGTTCCTCTGTTGCATTTTATATGGATTAAAGCAAGTTTGCTCCTTGATTTTTTCCTCCGTTGCCAATTGTCTTTTCATAATTGTATCTGATCAGAGTTCCATTTTTTTGGTATCAGATTACTGGGGATGCCTCAGTTGTAAAGAAGGCTCTTCTGCAAGTTTCCTCTCGTCTCCATGATAACCCATCTCGCTCACAGCACCTGCTTGCTTCCAACATGTCCCAGACTTCTGGGGGTCTTGGGGTTCCAAGTGCTGGTGCTCCTGTCATGGGTATGGGCCCGCTGATGGGCCCTTATGGTGGTTATAAAGGTGACACAGTAGGAGATTGGCCAACCTTTTACCCTCCAAGAGATGAAAATTCAGCAAAGGAGTTCAGCCTACGCCTGTTATGCCCTTCTTCCAACATAGGAGGAGTGATTGGCAAGGGTGGTGTTATTATTAAACAGATCAGGCAGGAATCTGGAGCATTTATCAAAGTAGATAGTTCTGATGAAGATGACTGCATTATTACAATTTCAGCGAAAGAGGTGAGCATTTTTTTTTAATATTACTTGTATATTGAGGCCCTCCACCCGTTTCCTCTCTTCTTCCTTCCTCAAAAACACATGCACATGCATGTGCATACACACAAATGTGCATACACACAAACCCTTTTTCTTTTCCTTTTTTCGATGCATATGTAGGGGCATATAAATGTTATGCGTGCATCCGTTAGTGTCTCATGCTTTGGTTTGTGGGGGTGGAGGGTGGCTATGCAGGTATGCATGTCCATGTCTTTGGAATCTCCATTCATTTAAATATTGTTTATTGCTACAGTTCTTTGAGGATCCAATCTCTCCTACAATAGATGCTGCAGTACGCTTGCAGCCCAGATGTAGTGAGAAAAGTGAGAGAGAATCTGGCGAAACTTCATACACTACTCGTTTACTTGTGCCAACATCACGCATTGGTTGTCTAATTGGTAAAGGTGGGACTATCATCTCAGAGATGAGAAGAAACACACGGGCAAATATTCGTATACTTTCAAAGGAAAACCTTCCCAAAGTTGCTTCTGAGGATGATGAGATGGTTCAGGTAAGTACATTTTCTTTTGTTGTCTCTTTTATAACCTTTTTTTTTTTTTGGTATTCTGTTATGTTGCTTAAGGTTTTACTAATGACATTATATATTTGTTTGTGTTGATTTTCTCCAGATTAGTGGAGACCTTGATGTTGCCAGAAATGCTCTTGTGCAAGTAACAACACGACTGAAAGCTAATTTCTTTGAAAGAGAGAGCGCATTATCATTCCCACCCTCTGCACCCTACCATCCTTTGCCAAATGACGTTTCTGATGGCTCAAAATGGGACCAGGGATAGCAAAGCACATGGCCGTGGGTATTCTTACTCTGGTGGATATGGCGTTTCCAGTGATTTGCTGTCTTCTGAAAGCTATGGAAGCTATGGTAGTTCCAGGTAGCATTTTCTTTACATAAATTTCTAAAATAACTGTGAGCATTTTGCTTGTCTTTTCTGTTCCCCATCCTCTCCTTATTGTTATTAGATTGACCAATCAATGGTAATCTATTGACCATTTATCTTGTAATTACATTTACTTATGCTGTGCACTTTGTAGGGTCTTGGCAGTAGCTACGGAACATATGGTGGGTACTTTGCCCGTTCTGGTGGTGCTGGGTAAGGGCCTCTTACCGTCTTGATAGCAGTTTCATATTTTTCTTCGAGGACTTTCACACTGCTACAAAAAGATCAGAAACATCACAGTATTTTGTGCATCTCTCTTTCCATTGCCTCCCCTCCTCCCAAAACAACTGTTTCCCCAAATATTGTGATTTCTTGATCTGTAGGCCCCATGCCTATCACAAAATGGCAAGGTGTGGATGTTTGAGTAGCTGGCAATGGGTGTTTTCAGGACTGAGTTGTCACTCTAATGTAATGTGGCTCAAATGTCCAAGCAAATTCAATGGTTGAGATATCTAGTGCTGAAGATTTCTCCTATACAGAGATGTTTTCATCCATCCATCCATTTATCTTTTGTGTTGATGAATCTAATATCCATCCATCTATCTATGCACACACCTATAATATGTTAATGAATTTAGCATGCACTATTTCACGTGTTTCATTTTTCTTCAAGCAAAAGTTTGCCTGCCTATGATATCCCTAATTTACAGTTTCTTTTACCAGGTTATCTGGTCCAAACCCTATTTCCCATGGGAAACATCATGGCTATTAGTGTCCCCCATGATTAGGGTCAACAGGTAGACTGCTCCCTTTACATTTTTTATGTTGTGGAATACATGAAAAGACTTTAGATGTGCTTATAAATCATTTATTCTTTTCCACTTGTTTGCTATACACACCCAATCAGCCCGCCTATATTGGATTTCTCATTCACCTGTTTTATTAACCTTTGTTCCCTTGCCCTCCTATCAAAACAGCTGAGGTCTATGAAGTCCGGAGCCAGTCTAACGAAGCCTCAAGCCTAAACCAGGAGACCAGCTGAACAGAGTCCGAGATTCTTATGGCCTACCTTGGAAGCTTTGTTTAGGACCAATATGGGATGTTATTTACCATCTAATTTCCTTAGTGCCTTTAGCACTGAACCAATTATGTTTTCATTACCATGGGCCTATGTCTGAGGCCCAACCTTATGTTTGGAAGCAGTTGTGTAAAATTTAGAATTTTAAGACTGGATGTACTAAACCTTTGATCTCTTTCTTCTCAGTTGGTCAGTGCTTGGTAGTTTGCCTTGAGAATTGGAATTTATCCTTAAACTTTAGGTGAATGTTAGTCACCCTTTTGTACTGAAGAGATACGTTTTAAACATTTTATTTGGTTGTTTGTGTTAAGATGATATTTTATGCACTATTCCTGTACTGGTTTTCGCTACCTGAATTCTTTTTTTTTTTTTTTTTAGTTTTTTTAACTCGTTTCCTGTCAAATACATGATGCAATGCATCCATGCGAACAGTCCTGTTAGCGATATCTTCTGCTTCCTCTCTCTATATGCACCTACACAGATTGGAACGCTCATGAAACCAGTTGATGTTCAAAGATTCTTTTAGAAAGGAATGGAATTCACTAATTGACATT